>WHVD01000215.1:0-117103 GCA_015178975.1 Hysterangium stoloniferum | reverse complement strand
ATTCACATGATGCTCTGATGCCTATGGGAACGAACTCAAGCACCACAGCCTGTGGCTTCCTCCCCCCAGGATCAGATCTGAGGGGATTAGGCAAACACCCTCTCCATTACCAACCAGTGACCAACCTTTGAGAACATCTTCACTCAACTCCGAAGCAGCTCACAAGCGAAATTAGATTTGAATTGCCACCTCCAGAGGCACCCTTTCAAATCACAAAAGTCAAGCTGCACAAGGAGATGAAGTTGATTCTAATATTATACAGCATGAAACCAAGCGAAGTGTACCCTTGTTTGAAGAACATGGATTTCAAGATGCTAAAAAGAAGGCATCTGAAGAACTATTCAGTCCACATTCAAGTATCACTTCACCATACAATGACTTGCCTGCATATATGTCAGAATCTAGGAGACTATCAGAGCTACTTCAAGATCCTCAAGAAAGAAGGACTATGGAGAAGAGGAGTTCATTGCCTCATACTCAAGTAGCTTCGGGAGATCCTCCTTACGAACCTCCTAAAGAGCCCCTGATCGAAACAACAGTGGACATCATTTCCCTCATGACCCTGACAGAGATAGACGTACTTCATATTCGGAGACCAATCAGGCCAGGTTTCTTTGAAAATCGAAATCTCCCTTATGGAGGAGGTCCTCCAGGTGGTGGAGATGATGACCCCTATGATCCAGGTGGTCCTAAAGACTTCAATAATCTGAACCGTGGAAAAGGCAAGCCACTTGACTCTACAAACTCTAAAGGCATTCAAGAAGCACATTTCGACTTGAAACTGAAACCCGAAATCATTCCTAAGTGGGATGGTGATCCTGATACATTGTCAAAATGGATTTTCAAGATCAATAACTTGTCAGAACAAAGTAACTACATTTTCAAGCAACTAGGACAACTAGTACCTTTAAGACTTGAGAAGGATGCAGACTTATGGTTCTGGTCATTGCCCACCGATTATCGTCGTGAAATTACAGCTTCTTGGAGTACTTTGAGACGAGCCATTTGTGTGTATTACATGAACCGGTCCTGGCCTTGATCGTCAAAAGGGCCGAGCCAACAAAGCAAGCTACCGAGAATCAGGTCATTCAAGCGAATCACCAACGACTTACTTCATACGCAAATCAGAGCTCTTGAGTATGGTCTATCGATTATCAGACTCTGAAATGATGATGGAAGTAATGAATGGTGCACCTGAATTTTGGTCTACAATTTTGGATACACATCGATGTAGAACCTTGCGCGAGTTTGCTACTGCCATCAAACATCATGAACAAGCACTTCAACACTCTCCTTTCGGATCACAGGACTCTTCAATTGAAAGGCGCCTGAAGCAAGTTGAACAGTCAATTCGCCAATCAAAGGGTCCTTCTTCAAATCGTAATCAATTCCGGTTTGCAAGGTCGAACTTAATAGGTTGGAGTCCCAATATCGGAAAACCTCAGTTCCCAAGGGATGACTCTATTGTCTCTAAGGGGAATACTCCGGAATCCAAGAAGGCTAGGCCCTGTCGACACTGTGGCAGTCCAAAGCACTGGGACTATGACTGCAAGTACTCTCGGAAGGGAACGAAAAATGTTAGGGCCAATTTTGCTAGCCAAACTGATGAAGATGTTCAAGCTCAATCAGAATACGATGAACTGTACTACAATTGTTCCTCAGAGGATGAAGACTCCCATCAGTCAATACAGGAATCCTCAGAGTCAGGGAATTTAATCAATCTTGATTCTGACTCCTCCGATTCAAATACTTGTGAAGCTTTCAATGTATGCAGAACTGTTAATCTGGATTCAAGTCCGAACAGCCAGTCTTTAAAACCTCAGTCTATACAGAGGGGATTAGAGATTGAACACTCATTTCCTAACAACACTCCTATACATCAAAAGGCTTCTGAGCAAAAGCTTCAACGCAAAATGCTTAATGGAATCTTCAATGTCAAAAACTATATTATAAAACTGGCTAATTCAACGAAGAAAGAAATCTTTTCCTTACCCAAACTAATGGCCAGGCCTCCTGGATGTGCATTCCTTGGAGCACAAGCCACTTCAGCCAAAGGATGGCTAGGATGTTATGGCCAGAATCCAACTAAGATCATTGTAGACTCGGGTGCAGACATTTCATTGATATCACACTCTACCTTATCTCGACTTGATAATCCTCCAAAGATTAAGAATGGACAGCGAGTCAATCTGATTCAAGTAACTGGAGCATCAACTATATCGGGATTCGTTTCATTACCCGTCTACTTTGACACAGATGAGGGACCAGTGGAGTTAGTCATTGAGGCTTATGTAGTCAAAGGAATGACTACTCCTTTTATCATTGGAAATGACTTTGCAGATCAGTATGCAATCTCAGTCATCCGAGGAGAAGAGGGTTCAACTTTGAATTTTGGTTCAAGTGGAAGATCTATCAAAGTCGAAAACTCTATTGGGCCAATGTTGCAGGATGAAAAGGGTCAAGCATTTCAAGTTAAAGTAACTCCCAAGCTTTCAGACCTGACTGCAAAATTCAAGGCCCATCGAAAGAACAAACGAGTCAAGAAGACACTTCAAAACAGAGAAACTGATAATTCTGTGCGATCTGTCATTGGTATTACTATATCTCCAGAGTCAATCAGTGCAGTTCCTGTGTCACTGACCTTTCCCGAGAAGTCAGACATAGCATATATTGAGAAGATTATCTTATCCAATCGAGGTGATCAAGACTTTTATGCAGCACCCGATTCTATCATCACTCGAAAGAATCCACACTTATATGTTTCAAAGTTTTCGAGTTTTCCAGTGCATATACATGAAGGTCAAATACTAGGCTATTCACATAATCCTGAATCTTGGTTGGATAGTCATGAGCATTTAAGTGAAGAACAACTTAACAACTTAAGTGCTCATGCCTATCTAGTTAAGAGTATTGCCAATCAACTCTTGAATCCTAAATACAACTCAATTGACGAACCAAATGTTGAAGGAGAATCAGAAGGTGGGCCCAAAACTGCAGAACCACCCCCTGAAGACATTAGCTCCGATAAGTTCTTTGAAGAGATCGACATTAGCAAGGACTTATCTCTGGAGCAAAAGAAGCAGTTGAAGTCAACACTCTGGAAGAATCGTCTTGCATTTGGATTAGATGGAAGACTTGGACATTATCCTGCAAAGGTGGAAATCAATTTACGAGAAGGAGCTAGAGAAATATCAATGCCTCCATTCTTTGCTTCACCCAAGAGCAGAGGAGTTATAGATGAACAGATGGACAAGTGGATTAAGCTGAAAGTAATCGAACCTTCTCAGAGTCCATGGGGTGCTCCAGCATTCATAACATATCGTCAGTCCAAGCCTAGAATGGTTATAGACTATCGTCAACTCAATGCACAAGTCATCCCGGATGAATTTCCATTACCACGTCAAGATGATATTCTGCAAGCATTATCTGGATCACAATGGCTATCAACTCTGGATGCACTAGCAGGTTTTACACAGTTAGAAATGGCATCTAGAGATAAGGAGAAGACAGCCTTCAGGACACATCGAGGTCTTTATCAATTCTTAAGGATGCCATTTGGATTTCGCAATGGACCAGCTGTGTTTCAAAGAGTCATGCAAAATGTTTTGGCACCCTTCTTATGGATATTCACCTTGGTTTATATTGATGACATTGTAATCTTTTCAAAGACCTTTGAAGATCATTTAAACCATGTTGAATTGGTGCTTCAAGCAATCATAACCTCCAAGATTACCCTATCTCCTTCAAAGTGTCATTTTGGCTATCAGTCACTCAAGTTATTAGGGCAAAAGGTCTCAAGACTTGGTCTCTCCACTCACAAAGAAAAGGTTGATGCTATCTTACAACTGGATGAACCTAGAAATGTTCATGAGCTTCAAACATTCTTGGGAATGATGGTTTACTTCTCTGCATATATTCCATTCTATGCTTGGATAGTGAACCCATTATTTTCATTACTCAAGAAAAATGTAACATGGACATGGGGAAATGCTCAGCAGAATGCCTTTGAATTAGCAAAAAAGGCACTCACCAATTCTCCAGTTAGGGCCTATGCAATCAGAAGTCTTGGTTATCGACTGTACTCCGATGCTTGTGACATAGGGATAGCAGCAATTCTTCAACAAGTTCAACCAATCAAGATTAGAGATTTGGAAGGGACCAAAACTTATGATAAATTGAGGAAAGCTTATGACAACAACGAAGAAATTCCTCAATTGGTCATTGCTATATCTAAGGAAGAAGAGAACTTACCGAGCAATGGATCGTGGGCTGAAGAATTTGAAGAAACTATTGTTCATGTGGAAAGAGTCATTGCTTATTGGTCAAGAACATTAAAATCTGCCGAAAGGAATTATTCACCCACAGAACGAGAAGCCTTGGCATTAAAAGAAGGCTTGGTCAAATTCCAATCATACCTAGAAGGTGAAAAGATTTGGGCAATTACAGATCATGCAGCATTAACTTGGAGCAAGACCTTTCAAAATATCAATAGGAGATTACTCACTTGGGGAACAATATTTGCAGCATATCCTGAACTTAAGGTTATTCATCGTGCTGGACGAGTACACTCAAATGTAGATCCCATATCAAGATTAAGAAGACGTTGGCCTCGAGAAGATGGTCCTATCACTGATCAGACTAGATCTGTAAGCTTAGCAGATCAAGAGAACGACCCATTGGCTAAGTTCTATGAAGAATTAATGCCCGAGTTTGAAGCAGATTTGCTAAATCTTGGAAGAGAAGTTCTAGAGGAAGACTATAAGGCACCCGACCGATCAGTCAACTTGGGAATTATTATGCAGAATCCTAATCTCGGAATCACGAGTTCATCTTATGCAAGTGCTCATGGTTACAGCATACTCATTGGAGCCGATCCAAATGAAATTCAAGAATTCATTCTGGGTTACCAAGAAGATCCTCACTTCACTACAGTCCTGAACACTTTGAAGACTGAAGAGAACTGGAGTAATCCTCGGTTCCCCCAGTATTCCTTAGGAAATGAAGGATTAATTTTCTTTGAAGATTCTCAAGGAAATCTAAGACTTTGTGTCCCAAGTTCTAAACGTCCTGATATTATGTCACAAATGCATGATGATTTGACTAATGGTGCTCATGCTGGATATCACAAGACTTATAACCGGATTGCCAGTGGATATTATTGGCCCAGAATGTCCAGGGAGATCCTTCAATTTGTTAATACTTATGATATTTGCCAAAAATCAAAGACAAGAAAACATGCACCATATGGTCTCCTTCAGCCTATTCCAATCCCATCACAGCCGTTCGAAGTCATTACAATGGACTTTATTCCAGAACTACCTACAAGTGATGGATTTGACAACATTCTTGTTGTGGTGGACAAACTGACAAAGTATGCAATATTTATTCCTTGTCATACTACAGATAAAGAAGAAGAAATCGGGAGACTAGTCTTTCAATACATTATCTCACAGTATGGATTGCCTCGACAAATAATATCCGACCGTGATCGCAAATGGACTGGGAGATTTTGGGAATCACTCTGCAAGCAGATGAAAATAAAAAGAGGACTCACCACAGCCTACCATCCTCAAGCAGATGGACAAACTGAAATAATGAATCAAACCTTGGAAGTTGGTCTTCGTGCCTATATTGGGCCAGAAAGGAATGATTGGATATCCCTCTTAAATGGATTCGCATTGTCCTATAATACAAGCATTCATGCCGTATCAGGATTCACTCCAGCATTCTTATTATTTGGATATACGCCACTCACGAAGTCAAGTTTTTTATCCCCGGAATCAGATAAGGTGGACCGGCCTAATAGTTCACCAGAAATGACAGAATCGAATTTCAAGGGATGGAGCGATCAGGCCGACTCGATGGTAGAACAATTTCGGACGAATCGAGATAGAGCCAAGGATGCTTTACTTCTGGGACAAATGTTTCAGAAAAGGTATTACAATCAAGGGCGACTTACCCTTGAATTTCAAGTAGGCGATTTAGTCGTCTTAAATCCGCATTCGCTAGCGCTTTTAAAAGAAACGAAGGGGCGAGGACAGAAATTCCTAATGAGATACGAAGGACCGTTCGAAATTCTAGAAAAAATCAGCGCAGTAGCGTATCGCCTGAGAATGCCAGCGTCGTATGGGACTCACCCTGTCTTAAATATCGCACATCTAGAGCCTTACAAAGAGTCCCCTGAAAGATTCGGATTTCGACCCAAGAGAAATTTCAATCGTGCCGATTTTGAAGAACTCCCCGAATACGAAGTCGAAGCTATTGTGGATCAAAAATGGTCACGAGCACGCAATGGGAGACGTAATGTTCTCTACAGAGTACGATTTAAAGATTATTCATCGAATTTCGATGAATGGCTTACAAGAAGAGACTTGAAGAATGCTCCAGCAATCCTTCGAGATTGGGAGATCCGAACGCGGAACACGAAAACCCGATCTGAGTCATATTGAAATCTCAGATGCCAATCCATTCACCTAGGATGGGTAGGTTTGAGACCTATGCTTGGACGAGTTTCCTGTATATGTATTTGTACGAAAAGAAAAGAACGCTATTCACTAAAAACATTATCACTACGACAATTCTTCTCAGAAAACCAAAACCGAACGAAACAACTTACTATGGATCTCCCCCCTATAACTGAACTCGATTACGCTCTTAGCATCGTTGATGGCAAACCCTGTCAGAACGATGTGATAGTTTCTCACACCTTGTATCCAACTCACAAACCACTTCAATACCGATTAAACGAGAAAGATTGGACCTCGATTGAGTATGACGGCATCAAAGTTTATCGAATTCGAGATTCCCTTGCAAACTCTGTATGGGAATACCATTTGGTGAACGTCAAAATGACCTGTATTGCCGCCCATAATTATAGTCCTATCTTGTCGAATGCGAAAATCTCTTACTATATTCCGGACGAAAAATTTGAAGAACTTGGAATGACGTCAGCACCCTTCGGGAGCTACCAAGATCTTATTATGAACCCACTGACCATAACGGGCTCTCGAACCTTTGTGGCCCATTGGTTCGATATTTATCAAAAAAATGGATTAAAATTAGAGGCGTGGATGGAGAAAGCTAGAGCCAGAAGTGCAAGGATCGGACGAGAATGCTCGTGGAGCTGGCCGGATGACCCTACGCCTCCCCTTCCATATGCGTTGCGCGAAGGGTGGAATTTAGAAGAACAGGTAGACGCGGAGCTTTAGACATTTAATGATATGTGGGGAATGAGAGCTCCAAAGATTTTTACTCGTGGTGGCGGGCATCTTGCCATCATGAATCGAGCTCTCAGACGGGTATTTCAGATCCTCAACGGATCGAATAATGACACTATTACTGGCGATACTCTGCTCACGGTTCAAGACGGAGATCCCAGATTGCGCACTCACGATCATAACCTCACGTCGTCTTCCCAATCAACATCTTCCGACTCTAACATTTCTTCCAACTTTTCTCCGCCCAGTAATGTTGCGACGGCTTCTTCTTCGATGATCGACATGGAAGAAGAAAAGCCTGACTACGATTACTGAATCATTCATGTATTTTAGAATAAGTATTAAATTCTCGGAAAGCAATTGAGTATAACTCAGTCAAAAGGAAGAGGGGATTTTGTGATGTATCTAGTATATATTCACGAATTTTCCCTTAATTTTCCAGAATTTATTTCAATTTATTTTATTTTATTTTATTTTATTTATTAATTCAAGAATTAGGCTATTTTCCTTTTAACTTCGAATACTCAAAGCTTCAAATGACATCATATTATGTAATCGAAGCCTAGAGCGGTCGAAATATAAGTATAATAAAGCCGGGCTATCTGATTTCGAGAGACCGGGTTTTTATTATATTATATTAGTACATATATGCGCATTATTATCGCGCGATCACGTGACGACGACGTCACGACGTGTTTACAATTTGTCGCGAGTAGTTTTCGCAGCCGCCGGCCGCGTTTATTTCCGTTTCGGCGCCACGGCTTATTTTGCTTCCACCCTCGGCCATCTCGGGTTTATTCTCTGACTCGACCGGTTCGGATCTTCGGTTCGGATCTTCGAGTCGGGTGATAGCTATGACATCATAGCGGAATTATAGAAACTTTTAGAAGCTTCCAATAATTTCCTAATTAGTTATTTAGCTATTATTAAGCAAAAATCTCTACATGTATAAAAGGAGGCCTAAATCACTGAATAAATAACAACTACTTTACTACTATCAACAGCACCAGCTCATAAGCTTATCTAATCATCCTAAGGACAAAAATAGCCTTAGTCTGATTTACTAACTGCAAGCACCTACACTTGCAGCATTTTGAACTCTTTCTCAGCAACTCTTGAACTTAGCTAATTCATCTAAGTTCCCTCAGCTTCCCGGAAAACCCTTAGGCTTACTAATCACTTAAGTAAACCTAATAAATTCTCATTACTGAAATCCCTGCCCGTTTAGGTTATTCAAGAGCCCATTTTAACAGCACAGTTAATCGATCTTTAAACAAACGCTTGGATATTCGACTCTCGGACAATCTCTCTATTTATAAATTATTTAACAGCTTGTTAAATCTTTATAAATAGTAAACTAAAAGGCTACAAGAAAGCGAAGGCTTACGACAAGTTTCCGCCAACTTATTGCGCATACATTCAGCTCCCGAACCTTTATTCTCAAAGAGAACTTAACTTTCGTAGAGCACGTCACTACAAGTTCATCTGAATTTGTCAAGAGACCAAACAAATATTGACTTTAGTTGTTTAAGCTTAATAGCGCAGCTAATTAATCTATCAGTATTTAAATTACTGGACCTTTATTTGTTTATTTCTTGAATCCCTTGCCGTGTCAACGCTTGTTAATTATTTGAGAGAGTAAATAGCCAGATACCTTACAACTTGGCTTCAGCTTATAGGCTGCGCCCTCGCTAGATCGTGTTGTCCAATTTCAAATGGACAGACGGGGATCCCGGGGAGTCCGGGCGGGGTTCGTGGGTCGTAGGTCGTAAGTCAGGTCGTGGGTCGTAAGTCGGAGGTCGTGAGTCGTGAGTCGAGTTGGTTGAGAGAGATAGATGCGCCGGAGCCCGTGGGCTCCGACTAGTGCGAGCGATGTGAATCGAGTAAGGTTTTAGAGCGGAAAATATTATTAGATTACTGGGGGGAATCTAAGCTAATTTTCTGACTGGATTGTATGTACAACATCTGCCAGTTTATATAGACCATGGAGTGAATGACATACCAAATCCAGTAATGGCGAAACGAAACTAACAAAACATGAAACGGGAATAGTAAACACCAAATTGGTGTTAGGAACGGAACGGAACGGAGCGGAGTCCGAATCGTGACAAAGCATAACCCATAACGGGAAACGGAGTGGGAGCGGAGTCCTAAATCGTGACAGGTCATTTGACTAAAATGGGAACGGGGCTCGATTAGAGCGGTGACGGGATTCTGAGCGGGTTCCAGTGACTGATGCGTGGGACGAAGACGGACATAGACAGAGACAGGATCCGGGGGAAGTCCGGTGACTGATATGTGTCTTAATGAGGTCGAACGTAACGAGTCTTGACGTAATGGAGTCCGGCGGGAAATCCTATAAACAGACGATTGGTGCTTGTAGCGCGTGGGGGCGTACGAGTTAGTGCCCGGAGTCCGGCGGGATTTGTCCAGTCGTAACAACCACCCACCGTACAACTTTACTTTATATGATGACAAGTCTGGGACCCCTTGCTACGCTGCGGGGCGGTTGTTTCGCGACCTGCCCCCCAACTTCGCTGCGGGCTCCGGCTTGTTGGGGGGCGAAGCCCCCCAAACCCCCCCACATCCACAACTCTAAAGTATTTCGGAGGTCCATTGTTGTAAAAGAGAAACTGTTAGAACGGAAAGTGTTCGTAGAACGGAAAGTGTTCGTAGAACGGAAAGTGTTCGTAGAACGGAAAGTGTTCGTAGAACGGAAAGTGTTCGGAGAACGGAAAGTGTTCGGAGAACGGAAAGTGTTCGGAGAACGGAAAGTGTTCGGAGAACGGAAAGTGTTCGGAGAACGGAAAGTGTTCGGAGAACGGAAAGTGTTCGGAGAACGGAAAGTGTTCGGAGAACGGAAAGTGTTCGGAGAACGGAAAGTGTTCGGAGAACGGAAAGTGTTCGGAGAACGGAAAGTGTTCGGAGAACGGAAAGTGTTCGGAGAACGGAAAGTGTTTGGAGAATGGTCAATGGTTACAAAGAAGTCAACGGTTACAAAGGAATCAAAGGTTACAAAAGGAATCAGCAGTTACAAAGGAATCAACAGTTACACAGGACTCAACGGTTACAAAAGGAGTCAATGGTTACAAAGGAGTCAACAGTTACAAAAGGAGTCAAAGGTTACAAAGGAGTCAACAGTTACAAAGGAGTCAATGGTTACAAAGGAGTCAATGGTTACAAAGGAGTCAATGGTTACAAAGGAGTCAATGGTTACAAAGGAGTCAAAGGTTACAAAGGAGTCAACAGTTACAAAGGAGTCAACGGTTACAAAGGAGTCAACAGTTACAAAGGAGTCAATGGTTACAAAAGGAGTTAACAGTTACAAAAGTGTGAAGAGTGGCAGAAGTTCTGACCGTTCTATATACGAAGAAATGAGTAGAAAGGAAGGATATTGACCTATTCGGTGCAATATAAGAGAAAGTGAGAGAAGGAGCACGAGATGACGAAGGAGTCAACGAGTGCAATGGTTTGAGTGGAGGCCTCGACTGTTACAGTTCGAGGCCAGAAGTATTCAGTAGTTCAGATAATGCTACCTATGTGGTAGCTGACACGTTACCCTGATCACCGCTTGTAGTAGACCTAGTTTGTGTCTTCCGAGTGGTGGTTCTTGGGTTAAAGTGTGTCTGAATTCTAATTGGTGCTGAGTGCACCCACAAGTATACACAATGCTTCGAACTAATGAAATATGCGATATTCGAAGAATATGAAAGATAGTAAAATATGAATAGAATATGTAAAATATAAATGAAATAAAAGGAGTGTTTTACCACAATGAAACTGTGGTAAAAGCATACTCCTCACACAAAGAGCCAACAGTTACAAAGAAGTCAACGATTACAAAAGGAGTCAAAGGTTACAAAAGGAGTCAAAGGTTACAAAGGAGTCAAAGGTTACAAAAGGAGTCAACAGTTACAAAAGGAGTCAACAGTTACAAAGGAGTCAACGGTTACAAAAGGAGTTAACGGTTACAAAAGAGCCAACAGTTACAAAGGAGTCAATGATTACAAAAGGAGTCAAAGGTTACAAAAGGAGTCCCAGGTTACAAAGGAGTCAAAGGTTACAAAAGGAGTCAACAGTTACAAAAGGAGTCAACAGTTACAAAGGAGTCAACGGTTACAAAGGAATCAAAGGTTACAAAGGAGTCAACAGTTACAAAGGAGTCAATGGTTACAAAGGAGTCAATGGTTACAAAGGAGTCAATGGTTACAAAGGAGTCAATGGTTACAAAGGAGTCAATGGTTACAAAGGAGTCAAAGGTTACAAAAGGAAACAACTGTTACAAAAGAAAACAATGATTACAAAAGGAAGCAAAGGTTACAAAAGAAATAACAGTTCCAATGGTTGAATTGAATTATTGTGGTCACCTGAATTATTGATTCAACTTAATGTATTTCATTTTGATTTAATGTATCTTATTTTGATTTATTGTATTTCATTTTGATTTAATATATTTTATTTAGATTTATTGTATCCCATTTTGATTTACTGTATCTTATTTTGATTTATTGTATTTTATTTTGATGTACTGTATTTTATTTTGATTTATTGTATTTTATTTTGATCTATTATATTGTTTTTGGATTCATTGAATTTGAATTTGATTTATCTTATTTTTTTTTCAATTATTATTATTTTTTCTTGATTTATCACATTTTATTTTCATTTATTGTATTTTATTTGAATTATTATGATTTTATTGAGATTTTCCCGGAAATCCTCATAGACCTACGGAGAACTGGCCTCAAAATTCCTCCATTGAAGGCCATGGGAAATGTGCCTGTGTGTAGCGCGGGAAATGCTGATATGAAGGGCGCGGGAAATGGTCCCGTGAGCAGCATGGGAAACGGTTACGTCAACAGCGCGGGAAATGCTTATGTGAATGGCGTGGGAGAGAGCTGTGGGAAATATCTCCATTAGGGCATGTGAACTGGTTTGACGAATGTGAGAAATACTCCTGCCTATGTCAAAATACTCCTGCGGCATTACAAAATACCTCCGTGCATCACAAAATACTTCTGTGCATCACATAATACTTCTGCGCCTGTTACAAAATACTCCCGTGGCGCCAAAAATACTCCTGCGAGTGCAGGAATACTCCCACAGTGCTATGAAATACTCCTGCGAGTGCAGAAATGCTCCCATGAATGCCAAAAAGGCTCCATATTTGCTCCCGTGATGACTAATCACGAAATTCCGGCACTAATATTAGTCACACTCTCCCACACAGAAGCTTCGGGATTTTTCGACCCTGATGGGGGAAGAAGCTCGGGCACTCCGTGCCCTCATGAATTGGGGTGCCTGCGGCGCCTAAAAATGCCCACCACCCACCAAGCAACTTTACTATATATTGATGACAAGGCTGTGACCCGTGGGGGGCAAGCCCCCACCACACTACCACCCCACAACTTTACTCGGTCGCTTTGCGACCTGGTGGATTAATAATAATATCTTTAAACATACATCAACAGCCATATCTTATTCTGATTCAGAGACTTATTTTAAAGTGCATTAAAGTTTACATTATTCAGAATTATATACATTATATACATTTGTAAATTCACTGAACCTAAAAAACATAAGTCAGTCTCCTTTGGAATGTTACTGAATACTTACTCATGGATCAATAATAACATCCTTAAACACTACATTTGCAGTCATATCAGTGTCATGGAGTAGGATTTTCACTCTTCCCCAATTTGTCCCTCTTGAAACACCAACATAAAATTTCATGTGAGAACACAGGACTATGCAGATCCAATCCAACTAATTTTAAAGATTGACCCTGTGACTTATTGATAATCATAGAAAATGCTAGCCTGACTGGAAACTGCCGACGATGCAGTTCAAATGGCACTTGTTTTGTAGTTGGAATAATTGTTATTCGAGGAATGAATGCCACCTCTCCTGCTGAAGGTCCTGTAATGATCTTTACTTCAAGTACTCTGTGAGTCATTTGTATTAACCGCAGTCTTGTTCCATTACAAAGTCCTTGTCCTGGATCCAAGTTTCGGAGAAGCATCAATGGCACTCCAGGTTTCAAATGCAATTTACTTGGTGACAATCCTCCAAAGTTGATTGAGTTTAAGTACTCAGGAGGATATAATGTCTCATTGGCTCCATCTTTGACGCTGTCTGCACTGTGGTAGGTCTGCCCAATCCCTGGAAATTTTTCAAAGAGCATGTCATTGATTTGATCTACATCTGTATTTCGAGGACAGAGAATGGCCCGCTCCAAGAAAAACTCATCAGTAAGAACCTCAGGATCATGTATGTTTGGATAAATAGTTGAGACTAAATTATCCACTGTTGGTCCACATAGCATGTGTTCAGGGACTTTAAACATATGATCAAGAGGCATGTCCTTTCCATGTCCAATATCCAAAAGCCACTGAGCAAAAACAGTACTCTCTTGATCAGTAGGATCTACACACATATTCTCAGTCAAAAACAGAATCTTGACATTGTGCCAAAGGTGAGACTGTGAAATACACGCACCAATAATATCTTCTTTTGAACCTTTAGGAATGACAGGCAATGTCTGTTGAAAGTCACCACCCCATGCTACTGTAATGCCTCCAAAAGGAACATCCTTGTTAAGGATATCTCTAAGGCTCCGATCTACTGCTTCACAGGCAAAGCGATTCTGCATTGGAACCTCATCCCAAATAATAAGGCTGACCTCTTTCATTAGATTGGCCTTTTCTGAGCCTTTCTTCATTGTACAGATGGATTTCTCATCGACCTCAAGGGGAATTTGAAACATACTGTGAGATGTCTGCCCACCACTCAGAATAAGTGAAGCGATGCCAGAGGAGGCAACACAGAGTACAATGAGTCCTTTGCCTCTGCAGGCATGTGCCAAAGTATTCCAAACAAATGATTTGTGGCAGAGGTTGAGTCGGAGTCCAAGGGGGAGCAAGAAAGCCCCAACAAAGTAAGTCTCGGATCCGTGGGAATACCGTGGAGCTAACCATGGCAACAGAAAGCAAGGAAGGCGGCACCAGTCTGCCTACCAACTCGGAACGATGCGCAAAACAAGTTGCTCCGGAAGAGCAACCAGGTTAGCATAGTCATGGCGAATGATCTCCGCGCGGACCATTATAGGTTCCTAGTGGAGTACGCTGGCTTCATTTATGAGAAGCCGGAGGCCGGAAGTTCTGAGGAGGCCGGGTCTGATGAGGATGAGGTGCCCGTGGAGGTCGCGGAGCTACCCAAGGAGGTGGCTGAGGTGGGGAAACAGGAGGTGGGGAAAAGAATAGCCCCATAAATGTAGATGAGGAATAAATATAAAAAGTTTTAACAATTTTTGAACATAAAAGTAAAGCGTGAAAAAGAGTCAAAGTCAAAGTCCGCGGGAGGTCCGCTTTGAGGACTTGACAAGACATGTCAGAACCTGTAAAAGCAAAGAGAGACATAGAGCGACAGGGAATAGTGAAAATGAGTCCAATCATAACATGGGGTCTGCGGAGTGTGGTCAGAGAGACAATAATGGTCCAGGTTTGAGTGGGTAAGCTGTATGAAAGTCAGTAATGATTTCTGTGGCATTACCGAGTTCCGTGGCCAAAATCCATGAGGTTTCTTCATCGGTGCCCTCGTAACCCGCCCACTTGACCAAGTAAAGCAGTTTACAAGTGCGTCAATGCTTGTCAATTTTTGAATCTAAAATCTGTGAGATTTCAAACTCGGGTTCTCCATCAATGATGACAGGAGGAGGGGAAGATTGCATGCAATCCGGGATAGTGTTAGCAGTACAAGGTTCTAACATAGAAACATGAAATACCGGGTATACCGCACACATGCTATCCAGAAGCCGTAGGGTCCAAGAAACTGAACCTACTTGTGCAATAATTTCAAAAGGACCTAAATATTTTTCAGCAAGCTTTTTTGATGGATGGGTAGTCCTAAAGAATTGAGCTTTGACATAAACATGGTCACCTATCTTGAAGTTGGGTGGCAGGATCCGGTGTTTGTCCGCTGAAAGTTGATATTGCTCTTGGGCGGACTTTATTGCAGTCCAGAGTTCCTCGTACTATCAGGTGGTTGATGCCTTCACAGTACAGGATAATAACCAGCAACCTGAGCCAAATGAAATTGGAAGTAGATTTATACTGCCAGCAACCTTCCAAGGTAGCAGTCGGGATATGATGGAAAATTTGCAAAATTCACTGGCTATATCACGCAAATATGGCAATGCAAGCATGTTTATTACTATGACAGCCAACCCCAAATGGAGGGAAATAACTGAAGCACTTCTTCCAGGGCAAACTGCTGCTGATCGCCCAGATATAGTGTCACGTGTTTTTGCATTGAAAAAGGCACACTTGCTTCAGCTCATTATGAAGAAAAATTACCTTGGCAAAACAGTTGCCCGTGTCCATACCATTGAATTTCAGAAGTGTGGTCTCCCTCATATGCATTTGCTCATATGGTTTGAAGAGGGGGCAAAGCTTCGGACTCCTGCAGAAGTTGATTCTATGATATCTGCAGAGTTTCCAGATCAAGAGGAGGAACCCAAGCTTTACAAGTTGGTATCTGAGCTCATCACTCATGTATGTGGTGAAAAATGTATCAAAGATAACAAATGTACAAAGCATTTTCCCAAGCCCTTTCATGAATCTACAAGTATAAATGAAGATGGCTATTCAAAGTACCGCTGTAGAAATGATGGCAGAAAACATAAAGTCAGAGGTCATGAGCTAGACAATCGACATGTTGTCCCTTACTGTGCTGCCCTTCTTCTCATTCTGGAATGTCATATCAATGTTGAGATGACTTTCAATGTTCGCTCCATTAAATATATTCACAAGTATATATACAAAGGACATGATCGTACAACAATGGAGTTTGGAAAGAACAAGGATGAAATTCAACAATATATTGATGCCTGCTATGTCAGTGCACATGAAGCATTTTGGAGACTTTTGGAAAATGAGATACATACTCAAATTCCTGCTGTCATAGCCCTCCCTGTGCATTTAGAGAATCACCAGTCAGTTATCTTTGATGGCATGGAGGGTCCAGAAGAAGCTTTGGATGCTGCCCATCGTTCCAAGACTAAGTTGATGGCATACTTTGAGGCCAATTCTAACAATACAATAGGCCTTAATGATAGAGCAGCCAATTCACTTCACTATGTTGATTTTCCAGAATTTTTCACATGGAATTAAAAAAAAAAAACAGAAAATGGAATACAAGGAAAAGGGGATTTGCCATTGGACGTATTCATTTTGCAGGACCCTCAAGTGGCCCAAGGTTCTTCCTACATACTTTACTCACAGTTGTCAAGGGGGCAACTTCTTTTGAAGATCTCAGGACCTATGAAGGACAGGTCTATCCTTCCTTCCAAGCAGCCTGCATGGCACGTGGTCTACTTGAAGATGATAAAGAATGGAAGTTGTGTCTTCGAGAGACAAAGGCTATGCAGACTGGATCTCAATTGAGAAGACTGTTTGCTACTATTCTCAGCCAATGCTTTCCTTCTGATCCAGCTGCACTCTGGCATGAATTTAAAGCAGACATTTGTGATGACTTGAAACACTTTCTTCAGACACATCTTTTTCAACCAAATCAACCAGAGCCATCTGATGAGACAGTCCATGACTTTGGCCTCTTTAAGCTTGATGAAATTCTTCGTACAAGTGGGAAACCACTCTCAGAGTACCCTCATATGCCTCAATATACAGAGCCATGGGAAAACAGAGTAGGAAATCGATTAATCAATGAACAGATGACAAGGATACTGAGCAAATAAAAGCAAATATAAATATTGAAAAGTTAAATGAGGGCCAGAAGGTTGCATACAATCAAATTATGGACACTGTCATTGCAAGGCATGAAACTGGAGTAGATGGAAAGCTTTTCTTTTTAAATGGACCTGGGGGTACTGGGTGTCTTATCCATGATAGCCTGCTTTGCTCTGCTGCTGCCCATGCATCTACAATGTATTGCTGAAGCAGTTTTCCACCCCTCAGAATTGTAGTTGCTTCACCAATTCTTTGAAAGAGTCGATAAGCATAATACTTTATCTGGGAGACTTTTGTCTGCTTTTTCTTCTGCCTATTCTCTGTCACTTGTTCAGGTTCAAGTTCTTCAGTAATTCCTTGCACCTCATCCTGCTCCATAGCTGGCTCAGGAGGTGGTATAGCATCATCAACTGGAATATCTATTTGCTCAGGTGGGAGAGGTACAATTTGGGGAACTACTTCAGGTTGAGGAATCACTACCTCTGGCAAGTCAGGTATTATCTCCTCAGGAGCTGGTTCAAGGACTTCTGGCTCTGGAGCAATCTCCTCAATAGCTGCTGGGGCTGGGACTATCTCAGTAGGGAGTGGTTCATTTGCATATGGAATACCCCAGCTCCAGCCTCACTCTCCTCTTGGAAAGAATAGTACATAATGGAGTGGAGCATACAAAGGATTAGTTTCAAAGATTCTTCTAAATCCTCCACCCTGATAATTAAGCACAATGTCTCTTCTATCAGTAGAAGTACCATCCCCTGGGAGAATGACTGCCAACTCATCCCTGTTGGAATGTTGTATCGCCTTGGATCTGTATGAGCTTTACATATATGTCAGCCTGACCTGGAGCTGAGGAGTGATTGGTTGGTCTTTCAGACATGTTATAGCTTGTTTATAGATGTGAACAAAAGGATTAAATTCTAACATCACATCCTGTAATCCAGAAAGGGTTGTAGCATTGATTCTTTTGTCCTGGTTACATGCATACCTATGCTCTAATGCAGCATCTGCTTCATAAAAGTAGAGCTGAGCATAGGAAGGAATCTGACCCTCATTAGGAATCAGAGCATCATGATTATGTCTAAGTTCCCCATGGAGTTTAAAGACATAAGGACCACATTCCCCATCAAGCAATGACCTGTCCATTGTAGCATCCAGGGAAGTAAATGCTAAAGCAGAATTATATGCCTGGATATTTTTACAAAACTCTTTAGAATCTGCATCCTCAGGATTCTCTAGTAGATGATGTAATGGTTGAGGGACATCTTCAAGTATAGGTAATCTGATCTTTCCAGATAGACAACAACTTCCAAAAAGAGGATTATTATTAGAGGAATGCTGAAGATGCTCTGCCATCCAATGTAATGCATTGCATTTTGAACACAATACAGTCATTGTTCCCAGATAATGTGGCTGCAGCTGTGGATTATTCTCATCAATTGGCACCTGGCTAGGGGAGTGGCCCAGGGGGTCCAGGAGGTAGTGGAACAGGTTCAGCAGGCGCAGGAATATGTGGTAATGGTAATGCATCCTCATCCATTGGTATAGGAACAATAGGAACAATAGCAGGAATAGGAACATGGTCTACAGGTAAGATAGGAGGAGCAGGAATAATCTGGGAGAGTGGGAGGGCAATTGCCTGAGCTTGTATAGCAGCAACTCCTCTTCTTCCAACCCGTCTCTTTCTACAATTAGGAGGGGGAGGTACAGGGTTCAGAGCAGCCTGAGCAAATAATGCTTCCATTGCTGCCCTGCCTACCTCAGTAGGAGGTTGCAATGCAGCAGGATTGTGTCTGGATGATGATGCAAGCTGTGGTCCATTTGCCAATTGTACACATATATTAGCTATAGCAGTGCCAGGAGTAAGAGCAAGACCATTTGTATTATGTGATGATCCAGCAATAGCAAAAGGATCCTGCTGATTGATAGGCAGATGATTAGCAGGGAGGGGGAAGGGTAATGGTAGAGGAGCAGGAATATGATCCTGCTGAGAAGCACCATAATGTCTCAGGCAACGCTCAGTGTGTGGGGTCATTAACAAACGCTGCTGACAGTCTTGAGCATGTACATTTTCCCGATTGTGTTCAGGTGTAGAAGGTTCAGAAGGTAGATCCCTAAAATGGTGGATAGATTAGGCATTGAAACAAAAATAAGATAGGCTTACATTACTATGCAAGCTACCAATAGGCAAAAAAGCAAAACCTGATAATATTCAGTCAATGGCAAGTAACTATAGAAAAAATGGAAACATACCTTAATAAAATGACTTCTGAATTGCATTTGAGGAACTCCAGCTATACTAAAGTGAATCAATGTGAACAGAGAAAAGAACCTAAAGTAGTTAAAAATAATCAAAAAAAATGCTGAAATATATAGATATAATTTAAACACTCACTTGGAATATTCTGAGTCTAGTGAAAAAGCATCAGAGAAATAAAATAGCACTTGGATAATACTTTACTTACCTGTAATAAGTAAAAAGCCCAAAAAAGTGGAAGGATCATAGGAAAAGGCATTTAAAAAAAGGAAATTTGCTTAGAATGACAAATATATAAATGAATACACAACTCACTGGAAATGTCCTGGATATCATAAGGATATTGTAAAATGAAATGGCTACCAAAGGAATAAGAAGTCTCTGAAAAACATTCAAAAAACATTTAAAAAAAGCAAAAACATGATCAAAACAACCTAAACTTCACCTGAAACTGTTCTGGATGTTGGGAAGATGCTCTGAGATAAAGTAAGAACCAAAGGATCAGAAATTGTCCTAAAAATTTTCAAAAAACATTAAAAATGGGAAATTGAAAACATGATCAAAACAACCCAAAACCTACCTGGAAATATCCTGGATGTTGAGAAGGTGCCTTGAGATGAAATAAGAATCAACAGATCAGAAGGTTTCCTAAAAAAACATTAAAAAACATTAAAAATGCGAAATTTAACTGTAGAAAAATACCAAAAAAATATGAAAATATGATCAAAACAACCCAAAACCTACCTGGAAGTATCCTGGATGTTGAGAAGGTGCCTTGAGATGAAATAAGAATCAACAGATCAGAAGGTTTCCTAAAAAAAAATTAAAAAACATTAAAAATGCGAAATTTAAATGTAGAAAAATACCAACATAATAAGAAAACATGATCAAAACAACCCAAAAACTACCTGGAAGTATCCTGGATGTTGAGAAGGTGCCTTGAGATGAAATAGGAATCAACAGATTAGAAGATTTCCTAAAACAACATTAAAAAAAATAAAAAATGCGAAATTTAAATATAGAAAAATATCAAAAAAATGATCAAAAAATCCAAAACATACCTGAAAAGGTCCTGGATGGTGTGAGGGTATGATCTGGGCCAGAAAGGATACAAAAAGAGAGACAAAGATATTAAAAAGACATTGAAAAAGTGAAAATTAACAAATAACTCACTGGAATGCCTAGGAAACTCAATTAAATCTTTAGAACTTCACCTCCCTGATCTGCCTTAACAAAACTACCAAAAAAGATCAAAGGTTTATAAGAAATAAATCAGTGAAAACTCAAAAAGAGAGAAAATTTGCTGTTACACACCTCAAAGCCAATGGGGCCAATTAAAAGGCTCAGAGAAGTGATAATTATGTATATAGCCCTTGATTATCCTGGGGAAGAACTGGTCAAACTGTATTTTTAGAGAGCTTGGAGTGGAAGATGTGAGTCTGGTGATTGCCTGGCCTGACAGCGTGGCAGCAGTGGGAAGAGTTTGAATTCCTCGTGGGAAAAACCTAGGCTTTGCTCGCTGATACAGCCCAAGGATAATTTCCAAACACAATTAAGGAGATCTTCACAAAGTTATGAATAGTAATCTGATACATAATTTTAGTATATTTTCTGGTATTTATTTTAATTCTTCTGAAATTGTCTGTAATTTTTTTTAACACCCTGACACGGACTGACAGACACAATGGATCCCTCACACACATAATGTGCCAGGTGGGCATTTGGCAACACCCGCACACAAATGGCATGCACATGTGGCACATTGCGTTTGTGTGGGCACATTCATGAGGTAATGCACCCAGTCACGTGATGTGAATGAGGTGGCATGTCACACAACTGAGCACATTATGTCATGAAGTGCATGAACAGCGTGTCATGCATGGCACATTGCGTTCATGTGCAGGCGTTTGTGAGGTAACACGTCCTGTCATGCGATGCGAGTGAGATGGTGCGTAAGTGTGCATCTGGCACCCCTGCACCCCCACACCCACATGAATAGGTGCACGGCAGTGCGGCATGTTGTGTGCACATTTGTGATGTAATGCACCTGGTCACGCGATGTGAATGAGTGGTGTGTCGTGCAACCAAGTGCATTACATCACGAATGCACATGATAATAGTGTAATAGTGTGTGGGAAACCCAGGGCTTGCTTCACTCACAGGTACACACTGTGGGAAACAGGCTGCTCGCTTTGCTCGCAGATACAGACCGTGGGAACTTGGCTGCTCGCTTCACTTGCAGTGCTTCTATTTTATGACTCAGCAACAATGCCCATGGACCCACCAATGCAAATATATATATATGATATATATGATAACAGATAGAAATTTCGTAGCTCTCCCAGTTTATAAGATAAAATTACAAAATAAATTCCATAATTTTAAGATAAATCAGGAGAATATTGTACAATTTTATTGTCATGATATAAATACATTTAAATCTTCTTTTTCGCAATTTGTTAGGGGAAGATTGGTTACAAATTGGGAAAAACCTAGAAATACATAACAGGGTGCAATAGATACATAATTGAAGCCATGCTCCACTTGTCCTAAGCCAAATGGAATTTCCAGTAATTTACATACTAACCTCCATGAGACTTATTTCTTAGCAGTAAACAGTTGTATCTGTTTTTAGAATCTCATGTTTAGAAGCTGATGGAATAATACCTTCATTTGTTTTAAAGTATTGTTCATACTGCTTGATCCTTTTGCTAGTGTCTGGCTAGATTGAGACTTACATACTCCCTTTGCAACCTTAGCCTTGGAGCCCAATTTATAGCTAAGTGTCATTATACATCCTGCTACATACTTTGTCACTTGTTTTGAAGTACTGGAGCATCTGATAGTGTTGTGCAGCTCCACTTGTCCTAAGCCAACTGGAATTGCTGTTTAGATACTAACCCCCTTGACTCTTAGTCCTTAATAGTACAGATATCTTTGTCTTTGCTCCTGCCATAGGTCTTCCTACAACTCTTAGTATTCTGAGCCTCTGGTAATTACATGGATGCTGTGTTCTTGTCTCTGCTTGTTTCCTATTCAACTCAAGATGGTGGAGCAATTGGACAGTCCTTTTAGGGCATATTTAAAACCTTGTAAAAGCATTTAAAAGCATTTACATGAGCATATTTAAACGTATTTAAACGCATTTAAAAACATTGAACCACATTTAAAAATATAGAAAACCATTTGAAAACCATTGAAAACCATTAAAAAACATGTAAAACCATTTAAAATCATTTAAGTGGAGTTTTAATTTTTCATGGGTAACCTAATGCTTGCTGCACTTGCAGATGCTGACCAATGCTGAAAATAATGCTCACTTCACTTGTGTGGCAAAACAACACTCACTTCACTCACAAGTGCTTCTATTTTATGGCTCAGCAATGATGCCCACAGACCCACCAATGCAAATTAACTTATATGATGATAGACCTAGCCACCCACCAAATTTTAGGTCTTTAGCTACAGTGGTTCTTGAGTTATTCAAGAATCTTTGCACAACTAAAGATCATTGGAAGGGTTTTGTCCCTCACTGTAGCAGCTGGTGAGGAATGATATTCTGGAAGAGTGGTCCCCATCAAAGTCATTCAGGGTGGTGGCACAAATACATGTGTGTGGGAAAATAGGTACCCATATTCCAAAATGGGACAGGAGTCCTTCATCAACATCATGAGCAAGGTACAGGGGGTGGGGCATGGCACACCAGGGGGGAAACATTTCCTGGGGATCATGCCAGGTGGGTCCTAATGCCCTGTCACCAGGTGACACATTTTGGGGGCATGCATATGAAAATGGCACATAGGGGGGAGGGGCATGTGACCTTTGACAGGGTGCAATGTTGGGCAGGTGCAGTTGGCCCATCACAATATCACTCTGCAGGATGTGGTGAGGCAGTGGCATGTTGTTAGGATCCTCATATTTTTTGGACCCTGCAGTTTGTTTTCACTCTGGCAACCCTCTGGAAAGCTGATATCAGTACCCCTGACTATGGCATCACTGCCTGGCCCCCTTGACACTTGGTTTACTAAAGGTTACCCTGTTTAATCATTTTATTCTGCTCATGTCCCAACATTTTCCCATCATCTGCTATATGTACACATCATTTGCCACCTCAAACCCTTTTAGTATTCTACTATTACTTTGTATTTAGTTCCTATCATTCCTCCATCTCATCACTTGCTTGCTTTGATCTGTTTGTCTTGGTACCCCTGTGATAAGCTTCTTGATCACCCCTGTTGGTTTTAGTATCTAACTCTCATCTTATATTCTATAGTTCTTCAGTTTAAATATCAACTGAAGTTCCCCTTCTCTTCACTTAATCCCCTTCAAGATATCATTGGCCAGCCAGGACTCTTATCACTCCAGCTCTTAGCATCTTGGCCTCCCACCTGATCAAGCTAAGTGTGGACTTTTGGTCTGTTACATACTATGTGGTTGTTTTGAAATACTGGAGCACCCCAACAGTTCATATGAGGGCACAACACATGTTGCAGCCAAGCTCTACTTGTCCTGCAGTGTGGAGGTGCTCTGAACCTAGAATGTTCTGCCTGGATTCCAACACCTGAAGCTTAAGCACCTCTGCTTCCTTGGGCCTTCCCAATTCATGGTAGGTGCATGGCAAATTGGCCTTGACTTTTACAGTCTCAGAATGCTTGGACCTAGTATGTTCTGCCTGGTTTCCAACACCTGAAGCTCAAGCACCTCTGCCTCCTTGGGCCTTCCCAATACATGGTAGTTGCATGCTAAATTGCCCTTGGCCAATACAGTCTCAGGATGCTCTGAACCTAGTATGTTCTGCCTGGCTTCCAACACCTGAAGCTCAAGCACCTCTGCCTTCTTGGGCCTTCCCAATTCAGGATAGGTGCATGCTAAATTGGCCATGGCTTTTACAGTCTCAGGGTGCTCTGGACCTAGTATGTCCTGCCTGGCTTCCAATACCTGAAGCTCAAGCACCTGTGCCTCCTTCGGCCTTCCCAATTCACTGTAGGTGTCTGCCAAATTGGCCTTGGCCAATACAGTGCCAGAGTGCTCTGGACCTAGTATGTTCTGCCTGGCTTCCAGCACCCGAAGCTCAAGCACCCCTGCCTCCTTGGGCCTTCCCAATACACAGTAGGTGCATGCCAGATTTCCCTTGGCCAATACAGTCTCACAGTGCTCTGGACCTAGTATGTTCTGCCTGGCTGTCACAACCATCACAAGTCACAACATTGTCACAAACAATCAAAGGTAATATTTGACAACTCTTCTACTCATTGAATTCGACACAATAAACCTGAACATTATTCGACAACATCAAATCTCTTTCGACATGTCTCATTTCGATGTCATGAATGATTTCATTATTAGTTCATAATATAGTCATAACAATACAAAGAAAAGCATAAAAGGGCCACAAAAGAAGTGAGGGAAGTCAGTCAAAATATCTGTAAATTAGTGATACTAGTAATCTAACTTGTCATAACTTCTTCGACAAATACTTCCATGAGTTCTCATGACTGGTAATAGCCTCTTATGTTACAACCGGACAATCCCGCTGGACTCCAGGCACTAACCTGTACGCCACCACACCCTACACACACCAATCGTCTGTTTATAGGATTTCCCGCCCGGACTCCATATGTCAAGACTTGTTATGTTTGACCTCATTACGACACATATCAGTCACCGGACTTCCCCCGGACTCCGTCTCTGTCTATGTCTGTCTTCATCCCACGCATCAGTCACCGGACCCTGCTCAGAATCCCATCACCGCTCTAATTGAGCCCCATTCCCGTTTTAGTCAAATGACCTGTCATGATTTGAACTCCGCTCCCGCTCCATTTCCTGTTATGGGTTATGCTTTGTCACAATTTGGACTCCACTCCGTTCCGTCCCATTCCTAACACCAAACTTGGTGTTTATTATTCCTGTTTCATGTTTTGTTAGTTTTGTTTCATCATTACTGGATTTGGTATGTCATTCACTCCATGGTCTATATAAAGTGGCAGATGTTGTACATACAATCCAGTCAGAAAATTAGCTTAGATTTCCCCCAGTAATCTAATCCATTTTCCGCTCTGAACCCTTGCTTGATTCACATTGCTCTCACTAGTTGGAGCCCACGGGCTCTGGCACATCTACCTCTCTCAACTATCTCGACTCACGACCCACAACCTACAACCTACAACCTACAACCCACGAACCCTGCCCGGACTCCCCAGGATTCCCATCCACCTGTTGGAAATTGGACAACACAATCTAGCGATGGCGCAGCCTATAAGCTGAAGCCAAGTCCTACTGGATATCCCGCAGGTTTCTCCAGAGACCCGCCCTGTGTGTGTATCCTAACATCTTACTTCATCGACAGGGTAAACATATACTTTGTCGAACAAGGCTTTCAAGTTCGATCAGTAGAATATTATTCGACTTATTAAAGAATAATCAATTCGTGACACTGGCTTCCAACACCTGAAGCTCAAGCACCTCTGCCTCCTTGGGCCTTCCCAATTCCCTGTAGGTGTCTGCCAAATTGGCCTTGGCCCTTACAGTCTCAGGATGCTCTAGACCTAGTATTTTCTGCCTGGCTTCCAACACCTGAAGCTCAAGCACCTCTGCCTCCTTGGGTGTGAAGAGTGGTGGAAGTTCTAACCATTCTATATACGAAGAATATCGACCATTTAGGTACAACACGAAGATGTATTGACTATCTAAGTCTAATACAGACTGAACGTGTATTGACTGTTTAGTTCAATACGGTCGAGTGAAATAGCTATCTAAAGTAGAATAGAGAGCTAAAATGAATAAGGAGAATCGACTGTAAAGTACAATTCTGAATGACTGCTCGAGTGTAGAAGAGAATAACGAGAGAGTCAAATAACAGAGTAGCGCAGATGTAGTCTGCGCGGATTGAGATAAAGGTGGAGTTTTGACTAGTATAGTTCAAAACTCTGATTACATAGATAGTTAAAGTGTTAAGAACTGAAAACTGACTAATGTCGGTAGGCCGACGGGGACCGATCGGAAGGACTTGGCTTCAGCTTATGTGCTGCACCCTCGCAATTATCCATCAGGTGTCCTTAAATTTCGGATGGGTGAAGACTAGTCCTAATGAATACCTCTCGGAAAAACTACCAATCGGAACCGAAGGATAAGTCAAGTGTCAGGCCAAGGGGTTGGAGACTGAGAGTGGGTGAGTGCAACATGAAGGCGGATAGTGGAGTACTTAGTATGAGACTTCTATAGGTGTAAGAGGGTATTCTGAGTCGATATTCTGATTGCCTAGTAACTACAACTACAACAGGTTCATATACAAGTATTCGGCATCTAGAAAATACTAACTATGTAGGAGAAGAGCGGAAAAAGATATTGACAAATAAGCTTGACTAGGAACGGGAAGGTTTTGATTAGTTCAGAGGCTGTTAATTAACCGAGAGCGGGATTATGAGAAAAGGAAATAGTCTGAGACTTACAAGTATATATAGACATGTGTGGAACATAGAGTAGAATGGATCATCATAATAAAAAGGGACATATCAGAGTTTAACCAGATAGTACAAGTATATTTTGATGGGGGTGTAAACAGAGTTTGATCACCACGAAGGCATACATCAGCATCGGGAAACCGACGGCTTCCAATGTGAGAACTTGAACGATGACTTGAATTGTCGATAAGTGGTGATAACCTTGGGGACCATTGGCTTGCAACACGGTTGTAACATAAAGCCCATCTGTAACGTTCAAGATGATACCCCAGTCACAACTTACAGGACACTAACTGGTGTCTGGGTAAGTCGTGGTTGCAGGTAAAAAGTGTCTGAGTTCTAACTACGGGCACTAGAATACATAAGTCTGGCATGTATGCACCCACAAGAGTCGATATACCGAATACATACATAGGTCGTTGAACTAATTATATCTGTATAATAAAATAGAGAGAAAGTAGAAATAACAATGGAAATATAGAATGAGCTCATCCAGACTATATTTCCTGAGTATATTTCACTGTACCTCTCACATTTGGCCTTCCCAATGCACAGTAGGTGCATGCCAAATTGCCCTTGGCCTTTACAGTCTCAGGATGCTCTGGACCTAGTATGGTCTGCATGGCTTCCAACACCTGAAGCTCAAGCACCTCTGCCTCCTTGGGCCTTCCCAATGCATGGTAGGTGCATGCCAAATTGCCCTTGGCCTTTACAGTCTCAGGATGCTCTGGGCCTAGTATGGTCTGCCTGTCTTCCAATACCTGAAGCTCAAGCACCTCTGCCTCCTTGGGCCTTCCCAATGCACGGTAGGTGCATGCCAAATTGCCCTTGGCCTGTACAGTCTCAGGATGCTCTGGACCTAGTATGTCCTGCCTGGCTTCCAACACCTGAAGCTCAAGCACCTCTGCCTCCTTGGGCCTTCCCAATGCATGGTAGGTGCATGCCAAATTGGCCTTGGCCCATACAGTGCCAGGATGCTCTGGACCTAGTATGGTCTGCCTGTCTTCCAATACCTGAAGCTCAAGGACCTCTGCCTCCTTGGGCCTTCCCAATTCCCTGTAGGTGTCTGCCAAATTAGCCTTGGCCAATACAGTGCCAGGGTGCTCTGGACCTAGTATTTTCTGCATGGCTTCCAACACCTGAAGCTCAAGCACCTCTGCCTCCTTGGGCCTTCCCAATGCACGGTAGGTGCATGCCAAATTGCCCTTGGCCTTTACAGTCTCAGGATGTTCTGGACCTAGTATGGTCTGCCTGTCTTCCAATACCTGAAGCTCAAGCACCTCTGCCTCCTTGGGCCTTCCCAATTCCCTGTAGGTGTCTGCCAAATTGGCCTTGGCCAATACAGTCCCAGGATGCTCTGGACCTAGTATTTTCTGCATGGCTTCCAACACCTGAAGCTCAAGCACCTCTGCATCCTTGGGCCTTCCCAATGCACGGTAGGTGCATGCCAAATTGCCCTTGGCCTTTACAGTCTCAGGATGCTCTGGACCTAGTATGGTCTGCCTGGCTTCCAAAACCTGAAGCTCAAGCACCTCTGCCTCCTTGGGCCTTCCTAATTCCCTGTAGGTGTCTGCCAAATTGGCCTTGGCCAATACAGTCCCAGGATGCTCTGGACCTAGTATTTTCTGCATGGTTTCCAACACCTGAAGGTCAAGCACCTCTGCCTCCTTAGGCCTTCCCAATGCACAGTAGGTGCATGCCAAATTGCCCTTGGCCTTTACAGTCTCAGGATGCTCTGGACCTAGTATGGTCTGCCTGGCTTCCAAAACCTGAAGCTCAAGCACCTCTGCCTCCTTGGGCCTTCCCAATTCCCTGTAGGTGCCTGCCAAATTAGCCTTGGCCAATACAGTGCCAGGGTGCTCTGGACCTAGTATGTTCTGCCTGGCTTCCAGCACCTGAAGCTCAAGCACCTCTGCCTCCTTGGGCCTTCCCAATTCATGATAGGTGCATGCCAAATTGCCCTTGGCCAATACAGTCTCAAGGTGCTCTGGACCTAGTATGGTCTGCCTGGCTTCCAATACCTGAAGCTCAAGCACCTCTGCCTCCTTGGGCCTTCCCAATGCACGGTAGGTGCATGCCAAATTGCCCTTGGCCTTTACAGTCCCAGGATGCTCTGGACCTAGTATTTTCTGCATGGCTTCCAACACCTGAAGCTCAAGCACCTCTGCATCCTTGGGCCTTCCCAATGCACAGTAGGTGCATGCCAAATTGGCCTTGGCCCATACAGTGCCAGGATGCTCTGGACCTAGTATGGTCTGCCTGTCTTCCAATACCTGAAGCTCAAGGACCTCTGCCTCCTTGGGCCTTCCTAATTCCCTGTAGGTGTCTGCCAAATTGGCCTTGGCCAATACAGTCCCAGGATGCTCTGGACCTAGTATTTTCTGCATGGTTTCCAACACCTGAAGGTCAAGCACCTCTGCCTCCTTAGGCCTTCCCAATGCACGGTAGGTGCATGCCAAATTGCCCTTGGCCTTTACAGTCTCAGGATGCTCTGGACCTAGTATGGTCTGCCTGGCTTCCAAAACCTGAAGCTCAAGCACCTCTGCCTCCTTGGGCCTTCCCAATTGCCTGTAGGTGCCTGCCAAATTAGCCTTGGCCAATACAGTGCCAGGGTGCTCTGGACCTAGTATGTTCTGCCTGGCTTCCAGCACCTGAAGCTCAAGCACCTCTGCCTCCTTGGGCCTTCCCAATTCATGATAGGTGCATGCCAAATTGCCCTTGGCCAATACAGTCTCAAGGTGCTCTGGACCTAGTATGGTCTGCCTGGCTTCCAAAACCTGAAGCTCAAGCACCTCTGCCTCCTTGGGCCTTCCCAATTCACGATAGGTGCTTGCTAAATTGGCCTTGGCCTTTACAGTCTCAGGGTGCTCTGGACCTAGTATGTTCTGCCTGGCTTCCAATATCTGAAGCTCAAGGACCTCTGCCTCCTTAGGCCTTCCCAATTCACTGTAGGTGTCTGCCAAATTGGCCTTGGCCAATACAGTGCCAGAATGCTCTGGACCTAGTAAAGCCTCTCTTTTTTCCATCAACACTTCCTGCATATTTTTTGCAGTTTTCCAGTCACCAAACTCTGTTAAAACCATGGAGAATCTTCTCAGCATGTCATCATAGTAGACATCCTGATCTTCTCTGCCACAGCTATTGTGTCTAAATGCCTCAATGTGAAGGAGAAGCCCCCGTCGTGCCATAATATCCTCTAGAGTTTCACCAAGTGGGATACAGCCTACTATGATAGCCCTTGCTATTCTTAAGCACCTAGAACTATCACTTAGCAAAGGCTTGTCTCTACTCCAAGTATGAATCACAGGATGCATTGTCCATGATAGAAACCCCTCTGTGGGTCCCACTTTGGACAATAATGAATAATCACAAAGAACTTGAACTGCCTGTCTAAATGCAATATTTGACCATTGCCCATCCTCATTGCATTTAAGTAGGTGATTGGGCAGATCATGTGATGTAGTTGGTAGGTTTTCATCATATATTACTGCAGGAGCTGACTCTGCTGCCTGTTTAAATATAGTTTCCATAATATTTTGATGGTGGAAGAAACCCAACACTTTAAGAACTAATAGAGCATCCTGTGCCTTTTTAGAAGAGGTGGCTGCCCTTTCAATAAGATTGTAGGAGATATTCAAAGCACTGTAAACAGTGTGGTTGTATCCTGTTGCTCCTTTTAAAGAAGGATCTTCACCATCCAGTAAGTGTACTCTTTGTGTTTCATACATTTTAAGATAGTCATAGGTTGTGCACAATCCAGTAGATATGGTTGCCCCTGCAATATCTACAGCAAGGGGCAAAAAGCCCAATTTCCTTACAATATGCCTCGATAGTTCAATCACTGCAGTGTTGGAACAATTTGAAAGCAATGCTGCAGTGTGAAACAAAGATACAGCCCTATCCTCATCCATTGGCAGAATTTCCATACATGATGTGACATGGGTACTAAGTCCACGGATCCGGCTTGTAATCAAGGCATGAATTGGCCTGAGATGTTTCAAATAGTTAAGGACTTCACCATCCACCCCATCAGCATTATCAAACACAAGAAGCCACTTCCTTTTATGGCGAGCAAGCCATGTCAGGACAGCATTACTAGACCTTTCAACACCTATCACTTTAGCTTCAGGATCATCTGCAATGCTGATCAAGCTATCCTCTAATGTCACTGTGTTTGTAGCATCAATCCAGATAATTCTCCAATAATCACTTATTATTAATCAGAATTTATCAGCAGGGCCAATGAAGTAGCAGGTAACTTACTTTTTATTATCTAGTACATCTTCAATGAACTTCAAACATATCTGAGTTTTCCCAACCCCTGCCATGCCATATAAAAGGAAATGCCTCCATGTCTGGGAATTGTCAGGGGCAAAGAATTTCTTCAATGTTGTAATATGTTCCTCCTGCCCTAAGAACCTTGGACTAGGGCGGAGTTTAGCCACATATGTCACTGCTGTGGAAGTCGTCTCTGCTTGGCAAATAATATCAATATGCAGCTTATTTTTTGAAGATATTCCTCACCTGTCTGCTCAAACTTCAACCACTGATATTGCACTACAGATGAAGCACTCTCAGTCATATTTTTTATAACAGATAATATAAGAATGAAGTCATCATCATTCTGAGATGCAAATTTGGTCATCCCATAATGATCCTTAGACATCCCTACCACCTCCATATCAATAGCACCGGGGATTACAGCAGATAATTTCGGAACAATCTGGGAATGGCACTATAGATTTGTACCACCCGATACATATGTAGACTCACTAGTTGAGAACTGTTATCGGGGAGAACCGTCGGCAGGGTTTCATGAAAGAGTTTGGTGCGGAAATTTCCACTGATTGCTTTGTAAAAAGCTGACTGCTGTTGCAGCCACTCAGAGTTGGAGATTAAATGCTTCAACAATATCTTATTAGTCTTGCTGGATAGTGACCCAAGCTGCAAGTGTTGATTAGCCAGCTTTGATATAGCATTTGTGCCTTGATGTGGTGTGCTGAGGAATAAAATGGCATATGTAGACACAGCGATCCACTTGTGTTTCACCAGGTGACCATCGTGTGCCTGACTAGCTTGTATCAAAGCCTGACAAACCCCAATATTGAAAAAAGGCTTGACATGTATTACAGAAATCAACCTACGTATTTGAGAATAATTCCTCCGACGCTGTGAGCAATAAAAATTATAGGCCTTTTCTGAAGCGGTTCTATGAGAAAGAAACACAATTGTATGTATATATGAGTTATGCAAACCGTTGTGTCTGAACTCTCTCTGAATGCAGACAAGCGTGCAAGAAAGCTCTCTGCGTGACTATCCAAGGTCTGCGTGGATGATGTAGCCGTGCTCTGGGTGTAGGCATCATAACCATATGTTAAAATCCTGGCACAAGGTACATCCTTGGGTAAGAAATCGCGAAGCCAGAGTTTACCGTTGAGTGCTGTCCAAGATGCCTCACGATGTCCATCCAACCCATGGATGGCGACGATGCTGGAAGATCTGCAGTTAAGTCCCGGTGGACAGCAATGTTTGATATTTAACTGCTTACTCGATTGTCGGAGAAATGCCTGATGAAAGCATTTTGATCCCGAAATGCTGACCGCTCGTTTGTTCTTGAGGGCCAGATTGGAATGTATCAGCCGACGGAGCATCCTTAGACAGTAGCTGCTGCGGAGAGATTAGAAAAGAGCCCAGAGGTTCAAACCCATCAGGGTATATAAGAAGAGCTCGTTTCAGACGCCTAATGATAGAAATCAACATTTAAAGATCTGGTTGTTGTGAGAGATGTTTGAGTAAGTTGCGCTAAGGTGGCAGACTACGAGAGAGATAAGCGTGACACGTCAATCGAGGTCACTCGTCTTCTTATCAATGGCTTGCCAAATATATCACTCATCCCCAGAAGCCTACCATTCAATACTAGTCGTACTCAACGAAAAGCCATATGTTCAGAAATGTCTATGTCAGCACCACCGTCCATTCCAAGTCTGACTGGGCGGAACCCTGAAGTCGCGCGGTCATTGTAATTGTCCAATTGAAGGCTGTTCACGTTATTTGACATCTTTCCACAGAACATCACCAGCTGGCTTCCTTCCTAATGGCGCTCGGAAGAATAGTGCGTCCCCTTTGACAACAGCAGTAGCTTATTTCTGCGGACACGATTGTATCCCAATGGACACATGCTTTGCAGTAGTATCCTCGTGATGTATTTCGTGCTAAGTCCTCCCCACCGATGGTCCTTGTACGCGTGGTCTTGTATGGTCATTCGCCAGAGTCTCAGTGAGGAAACAACCGAACCGTCACGACTGCCTCTCTTCTACCTTCAGCTTGAGTTTGTAACATCAAGCTATCTCGCCGGTTGCTACAATTCCATATGGTATAGATTGCATTTGAAAGAAGATATACTACAAATGTCCGTCAGTGTTATTATTACGCTATGTCCAACACTTTCGCATTTTCGTTTATGCCTCGCAACACGTGATGACGTGTCTTGGATACTTCACTGCACCAGCCCCCGCCACGATATTTTGATGTGGCATTAGCCATGTACATGGTCCAATATGAAATTAGTTGCTGTATTTCCATCATGCTTGCTTTAGATGCATACACTATATCTCGATCACTTTCCAGCCGCTGATTTGAACGCTATCACTACTGTTCAACACCTGACAACCTTTGTCTCATTGCATTACTCTTGCTGCCTCATTCTTGCACTGGAAAGGTGTGACGTATATATCGTGATCGACGAACGTACATCCCATTAGCCCCCTCGTTATGAGTCCTACACGTGCCTCCCTCGCTCCTGCCTCCATACCCTGTACTATAGTAAGTGTCAGTTCGACTGATCGGCCTGTATTGAGGGTTGTGCAAACTTACAAGGGATATATTCCGTGATGAATGACGCTAGCATACACAAACTTGCAGGCAATGCAATCACAATACTTTGGCAGCAAGTTAATTCTACAATTTATGTGGGGTGTTGAAAGGGACACTGCAAGTGTTCATGGTATAACGAACATCCAACTTGACTGTGGAGCATCTGTTCTTCAGGTGTTGGTGCTCTTCATCACCAGCTGAACCATCAAGAATAGAGAAGACATTTGAACCTTGGAGCTAAAACCTCGTTGATTCAGCTTGGCGACATTTGTTTTTATTTCAAGCTTTGCTTCCCCAGATCATTTTCCCGTTTTATTTACGATCCTTCAAGGCATGGGTCTTCCTTTTGAATCTGCGCCTGTCACTCGCTAGGAAGTCATCATATAACGTCTTCTCAAGATATCTGTCCACTTATACTTCAGCCCGTCTTCCTCGGGCAGCTTTGTTCGGAAGCCCTCGTGTTCAATCCCCCACATGCATCGTAGCTTCCATATCATGTAGGTTGTTTTCGACACAGGTATTGCGAAAAGGCGATTCTTCCGTTCACATGTCCTACTGTCTTTGTTCTAGTCGTAGGTCCACGCCACGCAGTCGTGATTGAGAGTCAAATATTTCTGGCTTGGTTCAATAAGACTTCTTGTCCTAACATTTGGCACTCTGTCACCCTGTGCTCCATGGACTCTACACACCTGCAGTCCAGAGATTCGGCCGTGGCTGTTCTAAGCTCTTTCTTCCGAGCCGCAATCCATATTCGTGGGCTTATCAGCACCCTTCTTGTCCAAGCTTCGGCTCCTTATTTCGGTCGATCTATGGTTCGATCCGTACCCTGCCTCTCGTTTTCTTTCTCTCCGCCAAGATGGCTTAGTATATCAGGGACTGCATAGCAGTGGAGGCTAGCTTCATACCCTGCCCGGCGCGCATGCATGTGTCAAGTTCCAACGAAACATCACACCATCAAACTCATCATCCTAGCCCGGTCCTAAAACAAGCCCAAATCCTGCGCATAGCTTATTGGAGCCGGCAACGTTACAACCTTGTCCTGTTCGCACGCAACTCCACTACAATTGCATATACTCCATCTTTTATATATCATTCTCTACTCCTCCGCGCCTTCTAATGCCTTCGAATTCCGCTTCGAAAGCTCCTTTGTCCGTCGGATGAAACTGTACATTAAGTGTGAGTGACCTGATGAGCACAGAAGAGAGAGAGAAAGGCGCCCACGTACTCAAGGTATTGACAACTGCAATATCGCACAAATAAAAAGTCACTCAATTAAACAAGTCAACCCTACCCACAATAGCACATGCAACATACCGCTCATATTCGTGTCTTGTAAAGAACAACTTTGGTAAATGAAATGTGATTGAGCGATAACACAAGCACCAACCTCTCATGGCCACATTCCCATGGAAGATAGAAATTCTTCCGCCGACATATATTGAGGGGAATCACCAGCCTTTTGTAGTAAAATGTGATTATAATAGCGTTGCGAATAATAAAAAGACGTAGTGCATTGTCAGTGTTGACCAGAAGAAGGCAACCGTCCAATCAGCCTCTCACACAGCACAGGCTCAATGAATGACTCACGCAGAACACCCATCCCGATATCCCAACGGAACCCTATACTTCTTTAACTCTTCCTGAGACGCTGTTGTCGACGACTGAGCCATGAACCACGACGGAACGGGATATAGGTATTGGTTCGTGATTACCTAATATTTGGGCGGCTACCAACCTACCGAAGACAGAGGTAGTCTAGGAAACTACTTTGCTCGGAACAACATAGTTTAAAAACAACTTCTTTTTATTCAACATTGACAGACGTAGTATAAACTATGTGCAACGTCGCATTCATAAGGAGAAAGTAGAGAGGTACGTCGCAGAACGGAGGAAAGAGTAAAACGAGAAAAGGAAGAGATCAGGTATTAATACGCGCCGTCCTAGAGAACCTGCACTCCTTTTGAATGTCTCAGAAGCATTCTGAAAAGAAAGACGTCAGAGAAGAGATGCGAGAAGCTGAGGGAGAAGGTACGTACTACGGTGGACGATACCGGGACCTGACTCGTCGTACTCTTGCTTGGAGCACCAAAGGTTCTGGAAGGTGCTGAGCGAAGCTACATCGAATTGTCAATGAAAACATTACAAACTAGAAATACCGAAACACTTACCAAGGATAGATCCTCCGATCCAGACGGAATACTTCCTCTCCGGGGGAGCGACAATCTTGGTCTAAAGGTAATGATGGATTAGAAACATTACACTCAGAAAATGGGGACACCACGTACCTTCATGCTGCTTGGGGCCAAGCTAGCAATCTCTCGTTGAACACGATCGGCAATACCAGGGTACATGGTGGTTCCACCGGACAAAACGATGTTGCCGTACAGATCACGCCTGATATCAAGATCGCACTTGAAGATACTGTTGTAACTATAGACGCATAAATATAAGTATCAATAAATGCAATAGTGAAAAATCGCTCATACGTTGTCTCGTGGACACCAGTAGCTTCAAGGCCAAGCAACGAGGGCTGGAAGAGAGCTTCGGGAGCACGGAAGCTATACACAGATGAATGAGCTAAACAGCCACAGCGAGTACTCAGGCTACCGCATACCGTTCATTACCAATAGTAATGACCTGTCCGTCGGGCAACTCGTAACTCTTCTCCAACTGGGAGCTCTGTGCGGCGGTCTGCATCTCCTGCTCGAAATCCAAGGCAACGTAACAAAGCTTCTCCTTGATATCACGGACAATTTCGTACTCGGCTGAAGTGGTGAAGCTGTAGCCACGCTCGTGCAGAATCTTGGCGAGATAGTTGGTGATATCACGACCGGCAAGGTCGAGCCTGAGAATGGCATGGGGAAGAGCGAAACCTTCGTAAATGGGCACAGTGTGCGAGACACCATCACCGGAGTCGAGCACGATACCAGTAGTACGACCGGAGGCATAAAGGGAGAGCACAGCCTGGATGGCGACGTAGAAAGCGGGAGCGTTGAAGGTCTCGAACATGATTTGGGTCATCTTCTCACGGTTGGTTTTGGGGTTCAGCGGGGCCTCAGTGAGCAAGACGGGGTGTTCCTCAGGGGCGACACGCAATTCGTTGTAGAATGTGTGATGCCAGATCTTCTCCATGTCATCCCAGTTGGTGACAACACCGTGCTCGATGGGATACTTGAGAGCAAGGATACCACGCTTTGACTGGGCCTCATCACTAGGCCGGAGGTCAGTTGGCCGTTTGGAAAAGAAACAGCTAGCTCACCCAACGTAAGAATCTTTCTGCCCCATGCCGACCATCACACCCTGGTGACGAGGACGACCGACGATGGAACTGGCGCTTACTTAGCATGACTACCGATAAATGAAAAAGCAAAAAGACGCACGGGAAGACAGCACGGGGAGCATCATCACCTGTAGTGGGCAGCTATGAGCAAAAGCCTTTGTTGACACTTATCCTGCGAAGATTACCTGCAACTGTTTTCGAAGATAACCTGATCAGTATCAAAAGTCATCGATAACGACGTTGAGAGACTTACAACCGGCTTTGCACATGCCCGAACCATTGTCGATAACCTAGAGAAACAGGGATCGATGAGCAACGTCGTTGTTGTTGTGGTAAGAGAATCTAGCGACATACAAGAGCGGCGACTTCCTCATCCATTTTAGTGATAATCTAAGTAGTAAAACGGGTAGGTGTTCGTTAAGAAGAAAAGGAAGACGTGACTGGATGAATTAAGCTCGCTATGGAAGACGATGAGGACGGCGTAAAACGATGCTCTATGAGGTTGAAAACAAAGCTTCTTTGGCTGTGCTACAAACCGGGGCAAAGGGTGTTAGATTACATAACTTGGCGCCATTTTACCTATGTCGGAGTTTCAAAAAAACGGAGGTGGCCGATTTGCCGTAAACTTGTCGGTAACCTTGACCGTTCTGCGAATTTAAGAGTTAGAATTGTTCGAATAATTTATTATAAGATAATTTCATTATATTTTGATTTTCTTGAATTTATTTTTGCGTGGGTTTATTAGTGATGTCCCTTCAATTGCGCAGCATCACAACTGCGGCTGAACCTGAACTGCAATGTGATCTAGGATGAGAATTGCGGCTGACCCTAATGGAGAAGCGTTTTGACGATCTGTCCAAGCACTGACCACTTTTTTGAAGATATAATAAACTCAGGTGTGAATACTTTATCAACTACAATATGAAACTTTATTCTATGCAGTTGAATCTTCAGGTTGGGTCAATGATAGTAACAAGCTCTGCCTGTGCTGATGACCATTACTGGCTACATTACTGAGGTCCGTACTTAATTTTATTTATTTGATATACAAATATAATAATACTATTCTGCGGAATATCGACACCGAAGAGACTTTAATAATTCATAAAAAAAATGAGATGTTGATAATCTCAAGAGCCTGGGAAAAGCCAAGCCCACTTTTCTTAAATAACAGTAACAGATGGCTGATGCGTGTGGTTATCACAATCAGTAAGAACCCTTATCCACACAGTGCAACACTCGCAAGTCGTCATAAATATCCGTGCATCAAATGCCTAGAGGAGTTAGTATAGTTGGTTGATCAAGGTCACACGGAAGCGAACAACAAAGATAAGGACACCTGAGAGTACACTTAGTCTCAAGGTGAGCCCCTAAGTGCTGGCAGCATTACATCATTTGCAAGGCATATCAGATCTACCATAGTTGGAAATTTGGGATGCGGATCTTCCTTCTTTATCAGAAGGTAGGCTTTCGACCTCCTATAGTCGAGATGCGGTTCAACACATTAAATAACATCAAATTATGGGATCAGTGCGGTCAGGGAAATCTAGCCAAATATGGGTGTTCCTCGTACTACTGAATCAAACAATCAGCCGGTCTCATCGGGTCCTCTTCGTATGGCCAGATTTCTTTTTCTGTCGAACAACCTCACTTCCCGCTTTCATCTTCTGAAGACCAAGCATCGTCTCATGATCTTGAGTGAGGACATGTGAATAAAGCTTTAAGGATTGAAATGCAGTTACGTACTAGCACCTTCGACCAAATCATCAACAACACGTCTTGTTCCCGACGTAATGTATTTGGCAGAAACACCTCGGGCAACTAAAGGTTGAGATAGTGCCTGCTTCAATTCCGCCTTCAATTTTGCCATTTTCGACTCCCTGTGTCTCTTAATAGACGCTTTAGGCTTGGATTCGGAGCCATCAGAGCTGGAAAAACAGTAGATATGAACAGACGGTTTCCCAGAAGAATTTTAAAAAATAGCTAAAACATACTCGAAATCAGACCCAAGCTCAATTTCCATCGCTTCTGCCGTCTCTCGCATCCAATTTTTATCATGGTTGTCTTTCTTCACGCGATGCGCCACGTTATCAATTTGACGCGCAAGTTGAACACGGCTTTTGAGCTTCCCTAGAATATCGTGGTCTATATTCAGCTCAGGGACATCATCCTCCTCTAGGAGACAGATCGATAAGTACAGCTCGTAAACCTGGAGCACCAGTCTTACCGCGGCCAAGACCAGTCAACACGCCTTTGAATACACGCCTTTCGTCGGGTGCACAAAGCACGAGCCCAAAACCCTGTTGCATTGCACGTGCTGTACGTCCGTTACGATGCACATAGGCATCGGCAGAGCGAGGGACTTGATAGTGTATAACATGGTCAACAGCTGGCACATCCAAACCTCGGGCGGCAACGTCTGTTGCGAGAAGCACAGAATTAGGGGTGGACTTGAATCTACATAAAATAACATCATTGTCTAAATTGGCGGGAGGATAACGCGGAGCTGACTTACCGATCGAAATTCTTGAGGCGCTGCTTTTGTTGCAGACCGGAATGCAATGGCCAAGCACTGATTTTTAACAGCTCTAACATTGGCATAAGCCGTCGAATACCATCTATTGACGAAAGAAACACGAGGGAGCGACCAGGATGGCGCAATAGGAAATAGTAAAGGTAAACATCCTAGACGATGGCGGTTAATAACAATCGATTCGAAGAAACAACACCTAGTTACCTTGTCGGTGGACAAACATTCAACTTTGCTCTCTTGCAAACCCTGTACGCGGCCACCTACGGGACTCAAGTCGATGACCACGGGATCTGGATCACGGAAATCAAGTCTCATGATGAGATCATCTGGAGATATTAAATTTTTAATGATTATTCGCCACCATAAAAAAATAATATTCACCAAGGGTAGAAGAGGTTCCGCCTTTCCGTTTTGAACGTCCCCGGTTACGCTTAAGATCACGTTGCAAATCCTTACTCATGGTGGCGGAAAACACAAACGTCTGTAGGCTCTCGTTCGTCTGGGATGCGGTAACAGTATCTTCAAATGTGAGATCTGCAGGGGGTAGAGGATCGTCCGGATCAACACTAAAATATTATCTGAGATTATATGATGGCCATCCCAAAGCTGTACACTAACTTATCCACCGTTGACCTTGCTGTCAACTTGAGAATATTGTCCAATTCCTGGAAATGGCCTGCTTCAACCATACGGTCGGCCTCGTCCAGAACTAGAAAACGCAATGAACGTAATTGAGCGGTCAACGAGGGATCCTGCGGCGCCGTAGTCTCATTTTAGTCCAAATCTGCAATAGACCATACTCGTACCTCTCCACACAAGTCCCAGAATCTACCGGGCGTAACGACCAAAACATCCACACCCCGCGATAAAATACGACGCTGCTTCTGCGCAGACATGCCACCGACAATGGCTGCAACCGATAATGGAGGTGGCGGCCGGGACTTTGACCCTTCTAGCTCTGACTGTGTCTGGGCTGCGAATAGTCGATCCAGGCAAGCATTCAAGTGTTCAGAAACTTGGAGAGCCAATTCACGTGTTGGTGCGAGAACCAGGGCTTGTAACGGGCGACGTTGTGCTTCGCGTGGGGATGTCACCGTAACAGATTTTTGTGGGAGGGACGGATCCCAAGGGGTCGTGAGACTGTTTAATATTTCGTGCAAAATTGGTATCCCGTACGCCAAGGTTTTTCCGGAACCCTGGTTGCTATTAGGTGAAGTAGACTAAAATTGGTATGGACTCACTGTCTGCGCTATTCCAATTATGTCTCGATGTCTGAGTGTACCATTGGCGATCTCTTCGGCCTCGCCACTGTTATCTTTCTTGTCTGTTTCGCTCTCAACGGATGGGGGTTTACTGTGCAAAAACACGTCAAACGTCCTTTCTTGAATGGGGGTGGGATTTGTAAAACCACGCTTATGTATAGAGTGCAGCAAAGCGGGATGAAATGGGTATTTTGACCACGATGGGAGTAGTACATCTATTTGGAAAAGTAAGTACATATATACGAAACGTACCCAACACATACTATCAAATGCGTCGATAACTACAGATGCAGGGACCGATTGTCCTTTTTCATCGTCATCATTTCCGGAGGTTTTGGTTGTAGTATTGTCCATTTTATTTGAAGGTTCTATAACCTGAGTGACGCACAGCTCAATATCAGCTCATATATGAAATAAACAGAGCAGACCCGAAATCCGACGATCCTTCCCTCTTTCCCTTCACCATATACAACTTCGACACCCTCGACCTCTTCTAAACCCATCATTCCACCCTCTCCATTGTCCCCGAATTCGCCTATATCTTGAGTACAAACGGATTTCCATGGGAGGTCGTCCACTGCAACTTGGGTCGAAGATAAGCTTTTGACATGCGATTTTTTGACCTTAGGGACGACGACATGGTTTTTTTTAGGCTTCTTACGAGCTAAGGAGCTCGTTGTTGGGACCAGTTTACGTTTTAGACGTTTAACGTCGTCTGCCATTTGGATTTTTTGGTGATGGGTGTCACAGTCACACTTTGTAACAGACTTCGACTGGCATGCCTAAGTGATTAATTTTCCATCTCGAATTTCTTATATGTGGAATATATAATACTTATTCCGTTTAAAATCTTCGTGACACATGAAATCATCTATGGTTAAGCATATTCAAATTCAAATTCGTTTTGGAATGATGACTAGACTTGCGGTCATCATGCACAATACCCAATGTGTTCGGCGCCTGCCGAAGCCAGATAAGCAACAGATTGATCGCAGCAACAGCGACGGACGGTAGCAGTGGCTGGTTGATCAACCTTTAAATTCTAGTGAGTAGTATTTATGGAATCGAAATCAGTATTAAATACACTTATCAATAGCTCCGATTATTAGCAAATTTTTCTCGTAGATCTCCTAACTCCTCTTCCATTCTAGGGGACGACTTTTCTACCGGCTTCACCCGACTACGAGGTTAACGTTTCAGAGGAGGATATCATGACGGCCCCTTCTAGACCACCATTGCCCATGGACAAACATCCATTTGAAGTTCTAGAACACATTGTCGCAGAATTAGACCGTCCAAAGGATCTCCTTGCTCTTGCTCTATCGAGTCGAACGTTCCCAGATATCATAATTCCCCACTACATTGAGTTTCGCGACATTCGTTGTGATCCACATAGGACGACACTATGGAATTCGCTCGCCGCCCGACCTCACTTGGCAGCTCGCATCCGCCGTCTTGAATTGATTCCAGAATATGCCGAGGCAGCTGGGCTGAGGCCACCAAATATAAAAAGAAAGCCCATTATACCGGGCCAATTTGCAGATATGCCTCTTAACCAATCAGAGCTACGTGACGTGGATGGCAAGAAGACGGACGAATGTTTTCTAGCCCTTGCTGCTGCAGTGAAAGAAATGTGTGGTCTCGTGCGATTTAGATGGGAACGTAATCATACATGCTCCCCAACGCTCGGAAGTGTCTTCGCATCTTTAATCGAATCCGGTGCGCCTATCAAGGAGCTAGGAGCCGATCTTTTCGATGATAACCACGGCGGATGGCCTCGCCGTCTGTTTGGGAAGTTTATTAATGAGGTATGTACCGCTTCTAGACCCATGTAACAGATTTTCACTTTTATCTCCATAAACCATTCTTAGATTTGGTGCTTTTCTAACTTGACTAAAGTGTCTGTGGAGGTTGGTCAAAAAGATGGACTCGCACCCATCCCAGAGCAAGGCCGAAAGATAACACAGATGCTTATTGCCAGATGCCCGTCTATTCAAGAGCTGAATATAAACTTTTGTGACAGGCCAGCATTTGATGAACTCCTTGAAGATGGCCACTGGCCTATGCTTACCCGTCTTACTATCGGTGAACGGGCAATACCTTATTATAATAATTACATCCATGCCACAATGTATTCAGTGAGGATGCGCCACTTCTTGAAACGACACGATAACATTGAATGTCTATGCCTCAAAGGAAAGGACGCATTGTGGCCCGGTGCATTACAAGAGGGTATGCTTCCACAATTGAAGTGCTTGTCCCTTCCAGGACAGTATACCTCGTCACTGTCACAAATTCTCCCACTTAGCGTTGTTAGGAGACTGTCTCATCTCTTAGCGCCGATGGATGCAGATTGTGAAGTTCTGCTCTTAGAAACAAAAATGCTTCGTAGCTGTGTGGCCCAGATACAGCATGGTTTTAGCCCAGGTCTTATCAAACATAAGCATCTTCCCAAGCTTGAGCGATTATCTATTACCGTTTCTGATGTAAGGCGTTACAGCTACCATGTCTACCTCAGAATTAAACTCATTTTCAGATAACACCATACGTCGACGGCATTCTTGAACTCACCCACTTGACTCATCTTGAAGGAGTCCATGAAATAATAGACACTCACTCCCAGGGGCTCGCTCTTCTTGAAAAATTGGCCATACTTCCCAAGTTGACGTACATTAAAGTCACCGTTAACGGACAGTTCAGATGGGTTACACTTGAGAGGGATCAGGGTGGCCATTACACAGGAGTCTGGCATGTCACTAGGAAAACCGAAGTTCGAGGCGAAAATTTAAGGTCAACCGAGTGGGGAGGGTATCGTCGCCTGCTATTTGACTAAGGATGTTCACATGCCGTTCAACTATAATGAGCTGTATGCGGTTCATCCAGTGACCCAAAGTCGCTTATATTTGCCTTCATTGTTGGGGAAGGCCAATGTCTCCGATGGATAGATTCGAGGAGAGGGTGAAGAAAAATGCATTGAGCTTCTTGAGGTAGAGGTGGACCCCCCTTTTCTTTGACGCTCTGATCCTATCCCTCGCAGAACGGTCGTTTGGTGTGGGTTGGGAAACCTACTCATCGTCTTGAACACGATTCCGCTTAGCCACCACAATACATGTACACCTAAAACACGTTCACATTCGTTATTATCCCCTGTCGCATAACATCATGAGCTACATAGCGCCTCAAAGCTGGAGAGCCCGAGCCGCCTTCAGCAAAATTCCACTTACATAACTTGAACTCACTGTAACGCTTGAGAACTACTATGAAAACTCTCAAAGGTATCATTAAAGGCATGGATTCCTTTATACACTGTGAGAGATTGTGAATCAGGCGAGGCTAAACTACACATTTGTCATTCATAGCAAAACCTTCATCGGTTTTCCGATTCACCCAGGGAGTAATGTGACACCTGGGAGTTTTTCTAGGTGCCTCTTAAATGCGTTCTTCGATGCTTGCTCCTTCGTGAGCAGAGAGAGGTATGTCTGTTTAGGACATCATGCACACCAGACTGTCACCAGTTTCGCTCCTTGGAGCCTGACCTAAGTCCAAGCGCGTCCTTCGTCACTGGTTTGCAGCTCTTCATTCTCAGTAGCTCTGCTGCTCGACCGTCATCGTGGTTGTGGATCAAGAGACCTTTTTTTGCATGGTTGCACCTTATGTTTATCATTCTCACGAATCTTCATTTAAGCCTAGCGGCCGATAAAACCTACCAATCTAAACTAGAGTGTAGAAAGAGTTGAGTTGATAAGCGTAGGGGAAAAAAGCTAAAGTTGACGAAATAGAGTTGACACAATTAACATTGACAAGGGTAAAGGTGGTTTTGCTGTTGCCCGGGATGATGGTCTGCTGCAGCCTTTAAACGACGAGAGTCGCGGAGGCGAAGGTGAATAAGACGACGAAGGTGAAAAGATTCCCAGAAGAAATCATGATTTACAAAGACATATACCCACGTTGAAGCGTAAATTGAATATGGCAAGCTGGAAATTGCAGTAGACTCTATGTTGGCTTTTATAGGGAATTTGGGACCTTCCTATACATAGTCACGTATTCCGATAGTGTAAACTATCGGCGAGGCGTGTCACAAGAACGCGAAGTATAATATGAGTCGATTCCCATAGAATACAAAGGTCAATAAGAAACTATCGATAACATTGGGATGCCCGTGGCGTGTTAGCACAGCCGCAAACCGTGATATGCGACTCTTTAGAAGGCCATAACATTAGCCGAAAAAGGAGTCTATAGAGGATTCCGTTGCTGTATGCAGTGCATAAGACATGGGTGCGCATATCCCAACCAGAATTGTAAGGAATGGTCAAAAGAAAGAAAATCTGCAAGCGGTGCCAATGGGGATGCTCATAACTCTCCAACGCAATCCAGTCTCATTTGTCTATAAGTGCTCCAGGACGTGCAACGCCAAACAGCCCCCCTACAAATGCAATATATATTCACAACAATTCGCTCTATAACTCATAACCACCGCCAGTCCGCGACTGAAATCATTACATTATATACGGAAAGTAATTAGGATTGAGTTTATCTGGAATGCATTCCTTTTTTTGTATTGCCAATTTCCTTAAAGTGTTCCTGTATGATTGTTGTTGCATTGTGACGGGACGAATGCAAGTCATCCACATAAACTGTCTCGTGGAAGTAACTCCACCAATTTGGGCGTAGAAGACAGGTGATAAGGGTAGAGGCGATGAAGAAAAAACATCCATAATACACCAGTCCGCTCACGAGATTAAAGATGTCGGAGACGGTTTCTAATTGCTTTTCAGTTTTAAATAGCTTTTGAAACACACTCGGAGCATTGAGAATGGCGAAGACGATGGTGGAAATAATGCGTAAGAAAAGTAATGGAGTGACAAAATTACATATATTTTGCGTCACCTGAAGAGAATGAGCAAGGTTCCAAGATCCGAAGTCTTTGTTACTCACTGGATCATGAACAATTCCCTTATTAATCATGATGCTCAAAACGGCAATGAACAGGGTGGCAACAGCGTATATCGCCGTATACACGTGGTTTACGTTTGAGTACATATTAGCTGAATCGACTAATTGGGTGATGCTAAGGAATCTGAGGTGAATGAACATTGTTGCGTATTTAACATATAGCACAAGGGAGGCTACGGCGAACGCCAGAAGCAATATCGCTAGGCCTGCAAATGAGATTGTAACCAATGCAGTACTTTTTTTCTTGGGGTAGGGTGCTGGTTGTGATAACCAACGTTCCCGAAGGAAGAACATCACAGTAACCAGGAGAAGAATGTCTGACATGTCCGCGAATACTATCTTCGCCACGTTCATCCTGAGCCATTTGATATCGATTTTTCTGGTTGAATATCCGTGGATGAAAATTGCTATGGTAAAGCTATAACTAACAAGACTAAGTACCAGGGTGATTGCTGTTGCGGTGGTTAACACCCAGGGTGTTTTTCTTCGAAGAAGAGCTATTATTGAGAGAAATAGTTGAATTAGACCTCCAAAAAGGAATACGCCGATGACAGCGAAAAACCCTGTTGTCAAGGGAGGAGCCTCATAGTGATTGGAAAGCGCCATCCTTGTGGTGAGGAAATACTATGTTGTTAAGAATGGGAGGTAACTTGAAGCGAACTGTAGCCTCAAATACCCGCAACTTCGCCAATTTAAAGAACTTCGCGGCACGTGGAATGATTCAAGTCAGGGGGGATCATGGGGCCTGGACTCGACGCTAAAAGCACAGGCATAGTCGACGTCGCACGGAAGCATCCCTTGCTCCAATGCAGTACAGCTAATTATTAAAAGCCTGAGTGAGGACGGCGATTGGTACTCTAGTAGCTTCATAATGTGGCAGTGTTCTGATTCTTCCCTTCGATAACTAGCGGCCGGTATGGAGTGTAAGAGTCAGCCAGGGATCCCAAGCCGGGAAAAGAACGCCCATGACTTTGCAACCACCTCATTAACATTAATGTCCCAGTGTGAAGATATACAGATAAAGATACAGCCATACCTTCTAATTAAACAAAAACAAAAACAAAAACAAATCTCATTTACACAATGGTTATTCGAAATCAGTAAATATTAGATTCTAGTCCGAAGCAGTTTGCGTCAGCCTTACTGTTTGGGCGGTACATATGAGCTGTTCCTTTTGCTAATGCGTGAGCAACATGCCCATTCTATTGCAGTTCTTATCTAATATAACGCCCAGATATTTCACCACTTTTGAGGGTTGAATTACAGTAACTTGCCACCTATTTGGAAAGGCGGACGTGTTAAGGGCCACTGTTTCCTTGGGACGTCCTGGTCTGTTTCTATTTTGCGGGTGTAGTCCTAGACTTGAAATTTATTGATCTCGAAATGAGTCTTTGACCATTTCATGGCGTCTCCCTCACTGCCATATCTTTTCCAGGTTCACTGCCTCCTGGGTCATCAGAGCCGAAGTCAGGTATGCCAGGTCATCGATGTAAGTTAAGGCGAGGGCACAGCCGCAAACCTTGAAATGCGACTCTTTAGATGGCCATAACCTCAGCCGAAAAAGGAGTTTACAGAAGATTCCGTTGCTGTATGCAGTGCATAAGACATGGGTGCGCATATCCCAGCCAGAATTGTAGAAAAAAATAAAGAAGACCTGCAAGCGGTGCCAATGGGGATGCTCATAACTCTCCAAAGCAATCCAGTCTTATTTGTCTAAAAGTGCTCCAGGACGTGCAGCGCCAAACAGCCCCCCTGCAAATGTAATATATATTCACAACAATTCGCTCTGTAACTCATAACCACCGCCAGTCCGTGACTGATATAGTAAAATCATTACATTATATACGGAAAGTAATTAGGATTGAGTTTATCTGGAATGCATTCCTTTCTTTGGATGGCCAACTTCCTTAGAGTGTTCCTGTATGATTGTTGCTGCATTGTGGCGGGACGAATGCAAGTCATTCACATAAACTGTCTCGTGGGAGTAACTCCACCAATCTGGGCGTAGAAGGCAGGTGACAAGGGTAGAGGCGATGAAGAAAGAAGTTGCATAATACGCCAGTCCGCTCACGAGATTAAGGATGTCGGGGACGGTTTCCACTTGCTTCGACGTTTTAACTATCTTTTGCAACACACTCGAAGCATGGAGAATGGCGAAGACGATGGTGGAAATAATGCGGAAGAAAAGTAATGGAGTGACAAAATGACATATATTTCGTGTCACCTGAAGAAAATGAGCAAAGATCTAAAATCCGAAGTCCTTGTTACTCACTGGATCATGAACAATGCCCTTGTTAACCTTAATGCTGAAAACAGCGATGAACAGGGTGGCAACGGCGTATATCGCCGTATACACGTAGTTTACGTTTGCATACAAATTAGCTGAGTCCTCTAGTCGGGTGATGGTAAAGAGTAGCTGAATGAGGATTCTTGTGTATTCAGCATATAGCACAATGGACGCTACGGCGAACGCCAGAAGCAATATAACTAGGCCTGCGAATGGTATTGTAACCAATGCAGTGCTTTTCTTCTTTGGGTAGGGTGCTGGTTGTGATAGCCAACGTTCCCGAAGGAAGAGCATCACAGTAACCAGGAGAAGAATGTCTGATATGTCCGTGAATACTGCCTCCGCCACGTTCATCCTGAGCCATGTGATATCGATTCTTCTGGTTGTAAATAGGTTGATGAAAGTTGCTATTGTAACGCTATAACTAACAAGAGTAAGTGCCAGGGTGATTGTTGTTGCGGTGGTTAACACCCAGGGTGTTTTTCTTCGAAGAAGAGCTATTATTGAGAGAAATAGTTGAATTAGAACTCCAAAAAGGAATACCCCGATGACAGAGATATTCCCTGTTACCAAGGGAGGAGCCTCATAGTGATTGGAAAGCCCCATCCTTGTAATAAGGAAATCCTATGTTGCCAAGAGTGGGAGGTAACTTGAAGCGAACTGTAGCCTCAAAAACCTGCAACTTCGCAAATTTAAAGAACTTCGAGGCACGTGTAATGATTCAAGTCAGGGGGAATCATGGGGCCTGGACTCGACGCTAAAAGCACAGGCAGAGTCGACGTCGCACGGAAGCATCCCTTACTCCAATACAGTACAGCTAATTATTAAAAGCATGAGTGAGGACAGCGATTGGCACTCTAGTAGATTTATCATGTGGCAGTGTTATGATTCTTCCCTTTGATAACTAGCGGCCAGTATGGAGTGTAAGGGTCGGTGAAGGGATCCCGGGCCGGCAACAGAATGCCCATGACTTTGCAGCCACCTCATTAACATTATGTAATGTCCCAGTGTGAAGATATACAGATGAAGATACATCCATACCTTCTAATTAAACAAAAACAAAACAAAAACAACTCTCATTTACACAATGGTTATTCGAAATCAGTAAATATTAGATTCTAGTCCGAAGCAGTTTGCGTCAGCCTTACTATTTGGGCGATACATATGAGCTGTTCCCCTTGCTAATCCGTGAGAAACATGCCCATTCTATCGCAGTTAACCTAATTTAACGCCCAGATATTTCACCGCTTTTGAGGGTTGAATTACAGTAACTTACCACTGTTGGAATATTAGCGCGACGCGTCTGTGTCACATGACGGTGTTTAGGTCCACTACGGTCCACAACTGCCGGATGGGGTATGCGGTGTCAAAAGTTCTATATATGCTATACTTCTGAGTTAGAAAAGTTTTCCTCAGTCTTTCGTTTACTTTATACGAGACTGAGGTTAGTAGATATTCTAGAATTAATGCTTCATAACTGATACTGATTTCTTATTAGTATATTGTTATAGGTTAGCAATTATAGAATATAGTCTTTCGTTTACTTTATACGAGACTGAGTATATTGTTATAGATTACTTTGTATCCCAACAACCACCTATCTGGAAAGGCAGACATGTTAAGGGCCACTGTTTCCTTGGGACATCCTGGTCTGTTTCCATTTTGCAGGTGTAGTCCTAGACTTGAAATTTATTGATCTCGAAATGAGTCTTTGACCATTTCATGGCGTCTCTCACGCATTGCCATATCTTTTCCGGTTTCACACGTGTCTCCAGGGTCACCAGAGCCGAAGCTATTAAAAGGATAGAATAGAAGGGGGATCGGAGCACATGATAGTGACCCTAGTGGACAAATAGACCAGCACTCAGACACAGACAGACTGGTTACCAGAAGTAACCAAACTCAGACGACCGCATGCTGGACAGAATCACAAACATGGATAGGGACTATTATGGATACATGTGGGTACTTAGGGTCTGAACCACAAATTCCAACAGAAGCCAGGTATGCCGGGTCATCGATGTAAGTTAAGGCGAGCGCACAGCCGCAAACCTTGATATGCGACTCTGTAGAAGGCCATAACCTCAGCCGAAAAAAGAGTCCACAGAGGATTCCGTTGCTGTATGCAGTGCATAAGACACGGGTGCGCATATCTCAGCCACAATTGTAAGAAAAAAATAAAGAAACCCTGCAAGCGGTGCCAATGGGGATGCTCATATCTCTCCAAAGCAATCCAGTCTCATTTCTCTGCAAGTGCTCCAGGACGTGCAACGCCAAACAGCCCCCCCTACAAATGCAATATATATTCACAACAATTCGCTCTGTAACTCATAACCACCGCCAGTCCGCGACTGATATAGTAAAATCATTAAAATCATTACATTATATACGGAAAGTAATTAGGATTGAGTTTATCTGGGATGCATTCCTTTCTTTGGATTGTCAACTTCCTTAGAGTGTTCCTGTTCGATTGTTGCTGCATTGTGGCGAGACGAATGCAAGTCATCCACATACACTGTGTCGTGCGAGTAACTCCACCAATTTGGGCGCAGAAGGCAGGTGACAAGGGTAGAGGCGATGAAGAAAGAATTTGCATAATACACCAGTCCGCTCACGAGATTAAGGATGTGGGGGATGGTTTCCACTTGCTTCAACGTTTTAACTATCTTTTGAAACTGACTCGGAGAATCGATAATGGTGAAGACGATGGCGGAAATAATGCGTAAGAAAAGTAATGGGGTGACAAAATGACATATATTTCGTGTCACCTGAAGAGAATGAGCAAGGATCTAAGATCCGAAGTCCTTGTTACTCACTGGATCATGAACAATTCCCTTGTTAACCATAATGCTGAAAACAGCAATGAACAGGGTGGCAACGGCGTATATCGCCACATACACGTAGTATACGTTTGTATACTTATTAGCTGAGTCGTCCAATTCGGTGATGCTGACGGGGTGAATGAGGATTGCTGTGTATTCAGCATATAGCGCAATGGACGCTACGGCGAACGCCAGAAGCAATACCGCTAAGCCTGCGAATGAGATTGTAACCAATGCAGTGCTTTTCTTCTTGGAGTAGGGCTCTGGTTGTGATAGCCAACGTTCCCGAAGGAAGAGCATTACAGTAACCAGGAGAAGAATGTCTGACATGTCTGCGAATACTACCTCCGTCACGCTCATCCTGAGCCATTTGATATCGATTATTCTGGTTGAAAATTGATTGATGAAACTTGCTATGGAAAAGCTATAACTAATAAGAGAAAGTACCAGGGTGATTGCTGTTGCGGTGGCTAACACCCAGGGTGTTTTTCTTCGAAGAAGAGCTATTATTGAGAGAAATAGTAGAATTAAACCTCCAAAAAGGAATACCCCGATGACAGCGATATTCCCTGTTACCAAGGGAGGGCCCTCATAGTGATTGGAAAGCGCCATCCTTGTAGTGAGGAAATGCTATGTTGCCAAGAGTGGAGGTAGCTTGAAGCGTACTGTAGCCTCAAATACCCGCAACTTCGCCAATTTAAAGAAATTCGCGGCACGTGGAATGATTCAAGTCAGGGGGGATCATGAGGCCTGGACTCGACGCTAGAAGCACAGGCAGAGTCGACGTCGCACGGAAGCATCCCGTGCTCCAATGCAGTACAGCTAATTATTAAAAGCATGAGTGAGGACAGCGATTGGTACTCTAGTAGATTTATCATGTGGCAGTGTTCTAATTCTTCCCTTTGATAATTAGCGGCCAGTATAGAGTGTAAGAATCAGCGAGAGATCCCAAGGCCGGCAACAGAACGCCATGACTTTGCAGTCACCTCCAAGTCCTTTTATGCTTTCCGGGAACCTTTCAGAGAGCGCCCCTTACCAAATACCTATGCCACCGTGAATACTGGCTATTAGGGAACCGGGTCGGACAACGTAGAGAGGCAGGCCAATTATAACTCGGAACCCGCAAGCCCCGACATTTCACATTCAAATATACATGCTATGGATGTGCATGTGCATATACAGCATACGATGTCTTATAATATCATTGTCTTGTTCATTGTCGGTAAGAGCACAAATAACATGACTTGTAAGATAATACCGGAGGACCTCCTGCCAGAACCTTGTGAGTACTGAAATTATTTACTCTTCCATAAGTTGTATCCCTATGAACGCTATATCTCAACTTAATATGCACGGACCTGGGGTCCGTCAATGTAGAAGAACCAGGAAGGTGATCAGGAAGGATATACTAGAGAAATTCAAGACTACTGGCGGGCCAGTGGGTGGGGATCAGGGTGTCAAGCTGGATAACTCCTGTGACCAATGAGAAAGCCAGGGACGTATTGAGTGAAGAATGGGCGTGGCATTTCACCAGTGGGATGGTCTCACGCTAGCCAGATTCGGTGGCTTCATCACTTGAGGGACTGATCGCAGAGCACCGATTGTGTAAGCTTTAAATAGACGCATTTCATAACTATTTGAAGCAGGAAAACATGTCCCTGGTTGCACTTTTATAACTAGCTCGAAAACCAATAATAAGTCGATTATAGTGCACCATGGTTATTTCCGTTTTGGCAGTTCGCCAGTTACATGCATACGAGGCGATAGCGGGAACTATCATCGGAAAAAGCCTTAGCTCCAAAATTTTTAGGATCCTCAGTAGAGGCTTATTTTATATAAACTCCGCCAATCACTCATCGTACCTCGTTTTTGTTCTCAATGCTGAGTCCACATGTTGTATATTCTACTGAGACACTAATTTGAAGAGCAGCTGTAGTCACAGCCTCATACTATTGTACACGGTTACAATGATATTGTTCTCTGTACATCGACTGCTGGCTGACGATACAAACACGTTAGACAAAAGGGACTTTGTGAGGCAAAGAATGCGCTGACTTTGTAAATACGTGGTTAGTACAACCCCACTTTAATGAGGCGATGGAAGGGGCTTCACGTCCGAGACTGGTTCGGAAGTAAATCGCTGAGGCCAGTGCGCATCGAAGTTCGCGTCCGAGGCTGCCGCCTCGTGCAGACGCGTGTCCTTCAACATGATGTTCTCCCGTGCGCCGGTCCACAACTTGGGACGAACCAGGCAGAAAACAAGAACAGCCGTTGTGGCGAGATATATGCCGTAGAGAATCAGCCAATTGAAGAAAGTGATGGCGAGGCCATTCGTGTCTTCTGGGGCAATGGCGTTAACTATGGCGAAAACGATCCGTGCTGTTGCCCGGAGAGCCAAGAGTGGCACTACAACATTAAAGAGGATCTTCAATATCTATACATTTTGAGTGGAGAAAATATTAAACTGTTCCAGTAAGAGTGATACAGAGCTCTTACCGGATCGGGAGAGGTAGTTTTTTTGACAATAAAACACAATATGCAGACGAAGATGGATGCGAGAATATACGACCCGACATAGACATAATATACATCCAGATACACGTTTTCGGCATGCCTCAGGGCTCTAAAGGAGAAAAATAGCGTTGTCTCCAGCTTCACCCACAACACGTTGAAGATGATCGGGAAAAACACGAGGAATATCGTGAAAAGTCCCAGAAGGGCTAAAATTGGGATGGTGTGGGCGCGTCGTGCCGCCACATATCTATCGGAGTAGGCGAGGTATCTATGTCGAAGGAAAAATACCACTGCGGCAAGGAGCAGGAACTCGGGCCACTCCTCGAACAGTGTTGTCGCTACCTGCAGCCTGATCCACCCTAACGCCGTGATCCTCGCAAAACCAAATCGATTGTCGGTGTATAGCACCACGATACTTGTGACGTTGAGCGCATACCCAACAATGGACACTATGAGGGCTGCAGCGGTGGCGATAACAGGCGCAATGAGCCGGAATGGTTTCGTGCGAACGACGGAAAAGGTGATGAAGCCAAGTTGGATAAGTGCGGCGACAATGAATATGACGGAGAAAGCGAGGGAGGCATTTACCAATGGGGGTGCATGGTAGTGGACAGGGGCAGTTCGAAAGGGACTGCCGCGGTGAGCGACATTGAGGGGACTTATCATTGCGGTGAAGATGAAGAAGCCTGAGCGTCACTGGTGCACGGTCACGCAAGCTATGGGCTTAGTGATATCATTTGAAATGGCACGTGAAGAAGGTACAGCACTCAGGACCGTAAGATTTCATGTAAACAGTTCTGAGTGGATAAAGCCGCACGTCACAGTCGAGTTGCAACCCACACCTGCGACTTGAATAATGAGGTAGAAAAATATGAAATTTGCTCATATGAAGATGTAGATTAATTATCCCAAGAAGCCAGTTATGCCCGGTGTCCGAGTGGGAAACTATATTAGGTTTGGCAGGACAGGGACCTTTCAGCTTAGTCAGCACGCGGTATGGAATACAACCACACACGAGTTACAATCAGGCAAGGAAGATACGACAATCAATTTAGGAATGCTTAAAACCTGCTAAATTACTCGATTTACTAAATTATCCTCATAGTTTGTTATGCAGGAAATACATAAAATGGTCTAATATCCTCTTACACCTATTGAACCATAGATATGTATATGTATGTTCCGAATCGGGCTGATTGCCAGCGTCACCGTGACATTTGTGACAAACGTGACGACCCATGACACGAAAACTTGCTTAATTTGGACGGAGCCTGGCTTAATATGGAAAGAAGAGGCTTATAACGTGATGTCTTTTTTTCGCGTTCTGACACCCCTTTGGATGAGGATGACAGGAATAAGTAGTCGACGAGCCTTGCCTAGACTGTTCGTACAAATATAAAGGAACACAAACTGTTGACTTTTTACGATTCACACATTTGGCTTGAGTTGGGTACACGGGAACGTAAGGGACAGTGCTAGATTATATACCTATCACCGGTAATACCATAGCCGGTTACCTGTCCATCTTGTTCGCAATCCCCAAAAATTCAACACAAACAACTCAGAGCAGCTAGGTATAAATCGGAAATAATTCACTTGCCAAATTGATTTCAGATTATCTATCGAACGAGAAATCAACACGCGGATATTTTCCTGCGTGGAATATGTAAAAGGTAGATGCAGTCTAAGCGGGCATTAGGTCTTCAGTGCTAAGTTGTAGAAACGTTGACACTCGTAGAATCATTTAGTGCTCGTTAAGCCCTTGCTGAAACATCAAAACAAAGGGATACCTCAAACATTGCAGATCTAAATTTGCTTATTCGGTGGTTTTCGGCACAAAAACCTTGCATACAATACATGGCGCGTGAACGTGATACACAACGCGCGAACGAAATACGCAACACTCGAGTTGCGTGCTTCGTTCTATGAGCACAATATTTCTACAATTTGGGATGAACGCCCCTAATATATGTCTGTGAGTCTTGCGATTCGTCGTCGTCGGCGACGCTTTTGGCTGGACCAGAAGATGGGATATTTTATGTTTTATAATAGTAATCTTGACAAAAGGCAAATGGAGCACAACTGATGTATTACATCGTGCTATTATCTATTAAGAAGGAAAGGATAGAGTTAGACGTCAGATTTATTGTCGGCAATGGGGGGCATCATTATTGGCATCCGCTTTCTCGATCTGACAAGATGTATGATATACCATATGAGTGTAGTTAGTGTATTTAAGTTCTTGGCGTAGGAGAAATCGAAGTGGCCACTGTCCGTCAGTGACAGTTAGGTATTATTAGATGCCAAAGGTCGAGTTCACAGATTGCCCACCCAGTAACTTCCAGCAAACCACCCATGTTGGTTTTTCGAAGCATTGAAGCTCCAACATGACAAAACTACAATATCACAACGGGTGCCCGAACTCAGTCGCTGCATAGGATGCTATAGAAATAACTGAGGTATTACGGGAACAATTCTCTTGCTTATATATGGATCAAAGCTGTGCTCATAGCACAAGGTGACACGGGAGAACAGAACAAGGCAGGTACGAGATCATCGTGTCTCGATGCGTTCAGATCGAGAGTCTGAAGCCAGTATAACGCGATCGAGAGCAATGTGTCTGGGTGAGTTTCGTGTCACCATATTTTGTCAACCTTTCCAAATGAATAGTCACTACGAGTGTGTTGGATCTCGCGGTAGACTGTGCATACAGTGTACACATTTACCTGCTGTCCCACGGCTTGTCAAGCTATAAACCATCGATGTTGCTAAGGAGTGCATCTAGACCAAATCAGCTTCAGCTCCAGCAGCTACGCACCAGGCGTGGCTTTAGGGTCTTATATAACCGCCTTGTAGCTGCTGCTTCTTTTATGGCTTCAAAACGTGGATCGTAGCATTAGGAGGACAATAGATGAGACAACCCCATGAGACGGAAAATGGAAGAGGCACCGCGATTGAGGAGCAGAAAACGCAAAGGGATAAAGGACCAAGGAACACGCGCAAAAGGGTGCAAGCCTCCACAACCTCCCCCACGCAACACAAGCGTGAACGAGGTTTGCAATTCGGGCGGATGCAAAAGTAGAAAGATGAAAACCAAAACAAAAAAGCGGATCTGCTGTCGAGACAGCCCCAGTCATTCCATACATTTTCACTAGGAGGTCGTGTGGGCGTCGTATCAGGCGGACATTTAAGGTGGTGTTGACAATTGCTGAAGCTGGCAGACGAGTGTGTTACGTTTACTAATGTCTCTGAGCGAAGAATTCTAGACAGCGCAGAGCTATGTAAGGGGAATTGACACCGGGGTGGCGTTGGAGTATGTGAGCGGTGGCATTGCACTGGCGTTATGGATCAGAAAGAGCCTGGCATTGTGTAGCACTGAGATATTGGAGACAACGAAGGGAGAGCGGATATTGAAATGGCAGCTGCAGACACAGCGCGGGAAGTGCCATCTAACATAAGCGGGGTTTTCCATAGAGGCCATTGGAAGATAAATGGCTCGTAACTACATCCCTGGATTGCATAGAACACTTCCAAGGGTACCATTATTCAATTGGCGTGTAGCGTGGTGAATTGGGCTCACAAGCCATACGTGAAAACCTGTTGCCTGTTGGTTATATCCACACAACATAAGTATTGCTTTAACGGGAATATGATTGGCTGTATAAATACAATGTGAAGGATGACCGTGGTGTATTTTGACAAAATCCGGAATTATGAGTTGTTAGAACCATCACATAATTTATCATGTACACTCAACATTACAGATGCAAGAGATGGCCTAAAAAAACCCGATGGACAGCTTAGGAAGAGCGGAAAGCCGCGCGTCTCCACAGCGTAGCTTGCAAGCGACATGTCGATATTCTGCACAGGATGCGAGTAAGTGCTACCACACCATTTCACAAACTTTTTGCTACACGTCAAAATCTATTTAGTGCTCTTATCATCGAAGGTGACCTTTTCTGGAAAGGGCGTGCCAGGGAATTTTAGCTGAATATGCATATCCGAGCATGCCTTGTTAACATGTCGAGTTTTATATCGAAAATAAGATGACCAGATCAATGCTGTATTTTCTAGGAAAGAAATTTGGGCTTACTGGGATTCTCCTGCATGTTTAATTGATGGGGATGCATATGTAGATGTTGTGTGACAATCTCATTGGATCTGATGCAAATGAACCGATATGGGAGGCAACTCCGCTGTAATGCCCGAATTGGGATAACATGTCCATAAAGCAAAGCAGACAACTACAAATGGCCTTGCCACTGACTAACGAATTCGTAGCTGTACACATTAGACGCAGAAGATAATAGACAATCATGAATGTCAAGACTGATCCAGGCGTAATAATGTCAGACACATTTGGTAAAATCACTCAATTGTGAATCTTTTGAATGTCAATTTTGTAACATCTTGTGAGAGAGAAAAACTCATGCAGAAGTAAATATGTATTCCAATGTCCAAGCCGTCCATACCGTAGTACCATAGTGCGAGTATGAAATATGAACTTTAACCTAGGCGCAATACCTGATATTTGTCAGCGTGATCCACGATACCATGACAATCGCATTGCGTGGATGTTTTTTTTATTAAGAAAAAATAAAGATATTACTGCTTACCTGCGCTCACCGAAATCTCCCAGTCCAGGGATGATATATGCTTTTTCATTTAATCCAGCGTCGATCCAACCAGTGATCTGCGCAGGTGTTATCGTTGGAAACTAAGGTATAAATAAAGTAACGCGTACGACTCTCAGCGCAGGGAATCTTGTACAGAACGTATTTAGGCCCTCGGGGGCAGAAATCTGAATTCAAACTCATAGAAATGCACATCGAAAGATAATCAGAAGCGTAGAAACTCACAAGGTTGACAAAAATAATTCGTTCTTCTGGAACCCCTTCAGCAAGAAGAACCTCAACGGCCTTCATTGCCGAACCACCGGTAGCTATGTTCGATAGGGGGTATTAGTGGCACAGTAACTACGGGAAAACCAATTGTACCCAGCATAGGGTCCAGTAAAAGCACATATCGTGAAGCGATGTCAGGAGGAAACTGGGGACATTTTTATAGTGATGGTGAGACACTCGGAAAAAATATAACATACCTTGGAGTAAAATAGCTTCGGCTGGGCTGTCTCCTCGTCCTGTTACAAATCATACATATTTAAAAACCACATTTATATGAGATAGGGTCTTGGCTTACTCTTTGAATCAAAATCTTCCCAATGCGCACACTCCTGCATACCTCACGGAGCCCTGCTTCCATGGCCTAGTAGAAATCCATACATAAACGTTAATGGCTACAACAAAATAGTCTGAATTAAACTGTAGTCGCACCTCTCCTGCGCGTAAAATAGATACTCCACAAATCCGACCTTCGAATCCTACACCATTATATGACGCGCCCTACAAGAAAAGGATCCGTCAGTCGCATTTTTGACGATAAATCTTATCCGCTTGACACTATGCATTATGTATTAAATATTACTTACTGTAGGAGTTTCAACCGTACGTGGAACGACTGGCAAATGGTTAAGTCCTTCTTCCACAAGTAGCCTAATAATGCGGTCTGTGTAGAAAATAAAGTCTCCACGAGAAGTATTCTTATCGCGTATGATCGTATAGAGGGCTTCTAACTGAGCTGTCTGACGAAGAGTGAAGACACTTTTGGGGATATTGGCTGGTGCTGGTTTCGATTGTGTTGACGACATGGGTGGATAACGGATGGAGCACTCAATTTCATTTTCAAACTCAGCGATCTCCTTGTGGTCTAAGTTGTCGCACCTTGTGTTTGCGGTCGGGACCATGGAAGTACCAGGCTGGATAGAACTAGTATTTTTAAAGAGGAAAGTATGCTGAGATAAGGAAAGGTGGGGAAAGAAATTCAGATCTGGTAAACAGCTTGATAACACAAACATCATGCATAACTGGAAGCAAACAGCCTATAGACTCTCCTGGGATACAAATAATAAGCAAGCTCGAAATTCTATGCATCGATCCTCCTTTAAGGCTTCCTTATAGAATGAAACCAGAATATTTCAGTGCAGTTGGCAAGGAATTCTGCCACGGAGTGTACCCCCAAACAACTCGTTGGTTTCCCACGATTCTGGCTCATGTACTAGAGGTGGATCTAGTAATTCGCACTAGGACTTCAATAACTCGAGTATACCCCTCACTATATTAACATATCTGAATAATTTCCAGAAGTCTTTCATAGTCTTTCCTGACCGGAAAGCCTTCAATTCCCTCTTGGATTTGTTTATGCCTAATGCCAAGAGATTTTTTTTTTAAGCTTGCGGCGCCCTAGGCTAATTCCGAATTCCTACAGACTTGGAATTACCAGTGGGACGGGCTCAACAGTTCGCAAGTCCAGCCCTGAAGCCTAGTTGAGAAATTTCTTATTAGGTCATTTTTTTTATTGTTGGTTCTATTTATAAGATCTGGCATTTTATTTTATTTTATTGTCCGATATGCGGGCAGGGAGCAGTTAATAAACCTAAAATGGGAAGAAACAACACCTACATTGTTGATATATAAACTGTGGGTCTGACAAGGTGGGTTCCAAACAGCTCATTCTCAGTCACGCACTCCAGAATATTTTTCAATACATATATGCAGGTGAGTTGGGTATGGGTAAGTACAGTGAAATTCGTGCTACTGTATCAATGTCGTCCAATGTGTTTTTCCTACACAGCAAACGCATTCAAGTATCAATTCCTGAACTTCACCAACCTGGTATTTAAAACTCAGAATATAAGAAATGGCATATTATATATATACAGCATAGACCCATGTACATCTCTCTGAGAGTTCACAGCAAGTCCTGAATTTGTTTTTTTACTCTTCATCACATTAAAAATTATACCTGTACAGACGAATATTTTCGGAATTATCATGTCCATATTTCCCTTGTAGTGTGCAAAATTTGTTGTTGAAGTTAGCCTTTCAAACTCAGTTATGTTCTAGACAGTGCTTGGAATCACCCACCCTAGATGGGTCCTCCCCACATTGGAGGACTGTTTCTTGAAGGTCACTCTCGCGCCATTGGCATCTTTCTAAAGCTTCGAGGGCAGGTTTTTCGGAGGTATCAATGGATCTGATGTGGTTCGCTTTTTCCTTCCCCTTGGGGTGTTAGAATTGGTGATGAAAACACCCTTTTCCTAGGGGTGGTTCATCCATTTCTTCACTTTTTCATATGAAGATGCTAATTATGGACCATGCATTATGAGGTTAATGCATGCCAGAACCAGTGTACACCTAAACTGGCACCAAACCTATCATGTCAAAAGGTGATTCACTAACTGACACATTGATTGACAAACAAGTACTATTATTACAAGTCTATTACCCCCTTGTAGATTGTGTATTACAATAAGTCAACTCATACTATTTTTAATATGGGGTACCCCACCAAAACAGATATAGTAGATTGATTCTCACACTCCAATTGCATAGAGGGGGGTAGCTGGCCATAGTTACCATGGTGTGCCACTGCCTCCTTTGCAGGGGACAAAGGTTCTTTACAAGGTGGAGCATACACAGGTGTGTTGCAAAAGTTCATAGTCATCTGAGTCCATGTCCATGGCATTGTTACCAATGAACATCAGGAAAGTGGGAAGATCAGTAAGTATGCCATCTATATTGTCTAGAGCCATCTAGGAGAGCTAGCTAGCTTGGCTAGACACCCTACTTTCATGAGATCCCTATTTATTAGTCAGTATAAAAGCTTACTATATGTAGATGTAAGGAGTCTAGGAAGGCTGAGGAGTCTACATAATGGGTGTAGACATTCCCAAATCTCTGATGAAAGGTGCCATTTATGATAAAGTATAATAATGAAGGGGAATGTGTTTTTGGCATACATGTGTTGTGGTGGTTGAGTGAAATCATTTCGAGATGGTGGGTGGGTTTATTATCATATACCACATGATCACTTTGAATGGGACAAGATTGCATCATGGGAAAACAAAACAAAGACATCTACCTCAAGAAGCTCAAAGCATTCTCACAGCTCTAATGTGGGCTATCTTGTCTATGAAGGGAAAGTCTAGATAAAATGACTGCCAATTTTGGGGCCATTGGATGGACCCAGCACTGCTACAACTAGTTACACTTTGAATGGTATCTGACCATTTAACTTAGTCAAACAGTGAGTGACAATGTCCTGCCCAGTCAGTTGGCTATAAACTGCCTCCTCCCCAAACTTCAGTTTTTCTAGAGACAGGCCAGACTCCTGTATAACACCCAGCTTGATCTCCCTCAAGGTGTAATCCAAAGAAAATTTCCATTAATGGTAGCTTTGATATACATCAGCTTTAGACGTGTGACCAATTTTTCAAGGAGAGTGAGCCATTCCTGAGGGTGAGTGTCTATCATTTCATTGGCTCTTTCAAGATGAGTTAAGTGGCTGAGCTCAAGAATGCTGTTGACATATGGTGTCATCTGGTAACCCCTCAAGCTTGGGGAGATGCTTATGTTTGATAAAGGATGGGTCAAAACCTTGCTGTATCTGAGTCACACAGCATGGAGCATTTTAATCTCTAGGAGCAGGACCCCACAATCTCCATCCATTGGCACCAAGAGATGAGATAGTGTCATAGCAATGCTAAGTGGGAGAATTCCTGACAGTGACAAAGTACTTCAGTTGCAGAAGCATATCCTTCTGTAATGCACCATGCCACAACATGTCCCTGCCTTTCAAAAATAGATATTCAATTTCATTGTGTCATTTGAAGAAGTAATTCATCCAGATTGAGCACATTTTGGCATGGGAGGCTCTGTTATAATTAATAAGGTATTGCCCACTCACCTATAATAAGACAGGTAACCATATGCCAATGGTTGTCTTCAGGAAATTCATAAAATGCTGGCCTATTATTAAAATTAGTATTGAGTTTTTAAATAGATGGGCATCTCATGAGATTGCATTGTGTCAATTCTTGGCCATTTGTAGGATTGGTCCTCATCCACAGACAGCTTTGGTTAGGCTAGAAGACTTCCAAATCTAAAAATGTTTATAGACATGAGTAAAATTATTTGTACATAGTTCTGGGTTTGGTGCATATATCATTTATAAACTTCCCAAATTAGTGACAATGCCATGTATACCTGCTGTTATAAGCATCAAGGAGATTGGCTCCTAGTGTTAAGGGTGCATACATGGAGGGTTTCTGGAGAAACCTGCAGGAAATCCGGTAGGACTTGGCATCAGCTTATAGGCTGCGCCCTCATGAGATCATGTTGTCCAATTTCAAACAGGCAAATGGGAATCCCAGGGAGTCTGGGTGGAGTTTGTGGGTCGAGGGGTCATGGGTCGAGAGGTCGGGAGTCAAGAGGTCAGGGAGTCGAGATAAATAAGTCAGAGGTTGAGTGATAGATGCATCAGAGCCCGTGGGCTCCAACTAGCGAGAGCAGTGTAATTCAAAGAGGAGTTTAGAGTGGAAAATGTACTAGATTACTGGGGAGAATCTAAGCTGATTTTCTGACTGGATTGTATGTACAACATCTGCCAGACTATATAGACTGTGGAATGAATAACATACCAAATCCAGTAATAATGAAAACAAAACTAGCAAACATAAAACAAGATAAGTAAACACCAAATTTGGTGTTAGGAATGGAATGGAATGGAGTGGAGTCTGAATCATGACAGGTCATAAACCATAATGGGAAATGGAGTGGGAGTGGAGTCTGAATCGTGACAGGTCATTTGACTATAATGGGAACGGGGCTCAGTTAGAGGGATGATGGGTTTTCTGAGTGGGGTCCAGTGACTGATGCATGGGACGAGGTTGGACATAGACAAGGATGGAGTCTGGTAGGTATTCCAGTGACTGATACATGAAGTAGTGAAGTTGAACGTGGACAAGTCTGATGTATGGAGTCCGGCAGGAATTCCAGTAAACTGACAATTGGTGTGTATAGGGCATGGGTGTGTATAAGTTAGTGCCTGGAGTCCAGCGGGAATTCTGGTCATAACACCTAGCTCCAAGATAGGCATATTGGATTTGATTAAAGATCCAAAGACACCTCCTAGAGTTGAGGGGCATGTGTCATTACATTCCCATCTAAATCATACAAAACCATACATTTCTTTCACTGCAGCAGCAAGAGCTAAAAATCATTTGTCCATTATTGCATCACTCAGTTCCCATGTGTCAAAAGGCTTATCTGCAAAGTAGGTTGGTATAATTGGTTTTCTGGGTCTCATATTTAATAGTCTCTACTCAGTTGTCCTTTCATATTCTGGAATCAGTTCAAGATGGCATATATGAGCTGCCAAGTGAGTTTGGGTGGCTAGTGAATCCCATGATGCCATCATATGTAGATCACAGCATATGTTGTGAAAATGAAGGTAGTAGGGAATTATGAGCTGAGGGAATACTTGATTCATCAGAACAAGAACAAAGGGGTCCCTTGGGCTGTCTTATTCTGTGAGGAAGCACTCTAGGACCTCAAATGGGAGTTTCTCCATCATCAAGATGATCCTAGGTGATGATGCAATAAAAATTTTCTACTATAAGAGATACACTGTGTATTTGGATTAAGGTGTGTAAGGTGCAAGACTGTTCCACTATAATTAGTGGTTTGCAAAGCCTGGCCCAAAGCCCAAAAGCCCAGGCTGCCAAGCCCTCAAAGCCCCACCAAGCCCAAGCTGAGCCAAGCCCTCACACAAGGCTCAGGTGGTCCAAGGGCTCAGCCCAGGATTTTGAAAGCCTGAGCTGAGCCTTTGGGCCTGTGCTTTTAGTCATACATTATGCTGCTTGGATTGGTTCAACTGTACAGTTTTTCAACCACCCTGACCAAAATGGTTCAACAGACTCAGATTCAAGGTAACTTCCAATGGCTTAGGACAAATAAAGGAATTGACCGTTACAGTACAATTCTGATGAAAGACTCCAATGAAATAAAGTCAAATAAGTGTGATTCCAAGAAAGAAGTAAGGAAATGTGAAGAGGTGCAGGTGACGATGAGTGAGTTTGAATAGATAACTCTGGGCTTCAATGGTAAGTATGAAGCTCAGAATACATGTAGCTAATGGCTGTTAGAGATGGCTGAGATGATACCCTAATCACAACTTGCAGGACACTTAAGATAATGTCTGGGCAAGTCATGGTTGTAGGGTTAAAAGTGTCTGGGTTCTTTGTTGCACCCACTAGTGTATATAAGACAAATAGGAAGTGTGTGCCCACAAGAGTCTATGTGCCCACTGGCATACATAGATCTTCGAACTAATGTAAGTGCATGTAATCGAGGAATTACTTAATCAAAAGGGAATAGTAGAAAAATGAGTAAAATAATATAAAGAGTATAATATGGTTGAAGAGTTACATTCTCCAGAGAGGGGTACCTCTCACAGTGCCCCCCAGTTCAAAGGACTATGTTCAAGGAGTTCCTGAAGTACACCAGGAACTCCTCCCCAGGCATCTTAAAAGGAACCTCCCAGTTGTAAGATAGCATGGACCCAGTTTACACATTTAGTCTAGAAGGACAAGACAATATTCTCCATGTCAGTGCCATGATGGCCATATGATGATTCCTCAAGCTTGCATATGGTGGAGACCAACACCCATAGGATTTTGCCTTGTCTGAATGATAGGCTTAATCTGTTCAGCAGGGGTTATGGCTGTAAGCTGAGCAATAAGGGGAGGGTTGGATGAAGGTGGCATCAACAAGTGGGATGAGGAGGCCAGCAGGGACCAATTCTCCAAGAGTGGTGACTTGGCACAGTAGCTACAAGTTGTGTACCATTGTGGGTCCATAGTGTGTGCTGGTAAAATTTGCATTCACTCGTTTGTGTCTGTGTCTGTGTCTGTGTTTGAGCTCTCACACTTCTTGTGTTTCACGTCCATCTCCCTTCTTTATTTTAATAGGCTATGGGCCCCAGCTCTTACTAAATAACACCAAATTTACCACCAAACTTCTTCTTGTTAGCCCTATCACTTCACCACCACCTGTAGTGTCACTCTACCAGCATCATGTCTTTGCCCAACTTCCTCACTCCTATCATAGCCAAACCTTACAGAAGACAATTATTCCAAATGGAGAGATGCAATGTTTATGGTCTAATCTGGTAGGACTTGGCTTCAGCTTATAGGTTGTATCCTTGTGAGATCATGGTGTCCAATTTCAAACAGGTGGATTGGAAATCTGGGGAGTCTGGGAGTAGTTGATAGGTTGAGAGGTTGAGAGGTTGAGAGGTTGAGAGGTTGAGAGGTTGAGAGGTTGAGAGGTTGAGAGGTTGAGAGGTTGAGAGGTTGAGAGGTTGAGAGGTTGAGAGGTTGAGAGGTTGAGAGGTTGAGAGGTTGAGAGGTTGAGAGGTTGAGAGGTTGAGAGGTTGAGAGGTTGAGAGGTTGAGAGGTTGAGAGGTTGAGAGGTTGAGAGGTTGAGAGGTTGAGAGGTTGAGAGGTTGAGAGGTTGAGAGGTTGAGAGGTTGAGAGGTGAGAGGTTGAGAGGTTGAGAGGTTGAGAGGTTGAGAGGTTGAGAGGTTGAGAGGTTGAGAGGTTGAGAGGTTGAGAGGTTGAGAGGTTGAGAGGTTGAGAGGTTGAGAGGTTGAGATGTTGAGATGTTGAGAGGTTGAGAGGTTGAGAGGTTGAGAGATTGAGAGGTTGAGAGGTTGATAGGTCAGGAGGCCAGTCAGAAAGCCCATGGGCTCCAATGAGGTTGATAGCATTGTGTTTCAAAGATGAGAGATGGAGTGGGATACATATATGCTAAGTTACTGGGGGAGAACTAGGTTGATTTTCTGACTGGAATGGACAGTATGTACAACATTAGCTAGACTATATAGACTGTGGAATGTATGTAATACCAAATCTGGTAATAATGAAGATCAAAACAAGTAATCATGAAACAAGACAAGTAAACACCAAACTAGGTGTTAGGGATGGAATGGAATAGATGTGGGGTGTGAAAGGTGACTGGTGTGTGAGAAGAGTCAGATATAGACAGGTTCGACATGCATGGGTCCTGGTGGGCACTCCAGTTGTGACTGTACTTTGGGTACTGGATAGAGAATCGGGTGCATATAAGGCGAGGTCCAGATGCCAGTGGGTTTTCTGGTTAACTGTAACCTGGTGGGTATAGAGAGTCAGGTGCATGTAGGATGGGGTCCGGAGCCTGGCAGGTTTTCTGGTCCTCACACAGTGACACACAGATGTGGTGATAGAATAGGCTGATAAAAGTTATATTTTCACAGCTGAAGCAGAGCTCCTTATATACATATACTAAGATCTGAGACATTTTGAGACATTTAGAACTTTATTTCTATCCTATTTTAGCTATTCTACCTGGAAACTGCTAGAATGTTTTAGAAATTTCCTCCATTCTCTATTGTAGCATATATGATAACATAATGTTCCTGCACATCATAAGGTCACTGCATGCTTGTCACACTACTCTTCATGTTTACAAGTTGTTGCATTTAGTGACTCACATTTAGTGACTGTTACTTTATTGTGACAACTGTCACTTGTTGTGATGAATATTCCTGTGCATCATGTAATAAGTGCTAGCTGGCTGGTTTGAAAATATATAGTTCAAAAAGAATAAAAAGGTAGAAATTTTGTAGTTCCTTCAATTCTTAAGATAAAAATACAAAATAAATTGCATATTTTCGAGATAAATCAAAGGAATATTGTACAATTTTATCATCACAATATAAGTACATTTAAATAGCCTTTGTTAGCAATTTCATTTTTTTGGGGAAATTAAGAAAATAGAAAAAAAACCTTTAAAAATACACAACAGGCATACAACAACACAATAAACCAGATGTCAAATGGGCAAAGACAGATTGAGAACAAGAGGGTCCAGAATGTCTGGTCAGGGTCCAGTGTGTGGTTCATGTGATAAAGAGAGTTGAGTGCACATAGGATGTGATCTGGGTCCCAGTAGGTTTCCTGGTCCTAACACAGCTTCTTTTCTTGGTGGATCAACAGATCCCTTCAAGGCAGATGGCAGTGAGAGTACATGGTGTGACAATCTTCTATTTAATGACTTATTGATTCTGAATTCATTTTCTAAGTTACCTGAACTACTTCACTATTGATATAATTTCACTCAAAAGTACAAACAAACAAGCACCACTACATACATATATGCTGTGAATTTACCATTATTTTTACTTGGGTTTGCCAGATTTTCTCCTGAAGCCTACCATGACAATAATATCTTTCTCATGATGAAGGAAAGACTCAGGAGATAAATGAGGAACTGGGTATGGATCTCTGGCAATCAACCCAATGTACACCAAGTACAAAATGTATGAAGTTGAGGTGGGTAGCTTTTCCCATCCTGGAGATTACAGCTCTGTTACTGGGTCTCAAAAGAGTTGTTTGGTGTTGGGGTGGCACCCAAAACAAAACACTGCCAGGATGTCTGGAGATCCAGCCTTCCTGATCCATTGAAAAGCTGTCTGCAAAGGAAACTGTAATTGTATATAGTTAACATGAGAGAAATATAAAGTCAGAAAGTTGGACATACACAAAGATGTCAGATCAATAGTAGTTGTGGTTTTTTGGCACAAAATGCTGGGCAATGTGGGCAAATTCCACAGTCTGATGGTCTGATCATCAGATCCAGAAACAAAGAGCATTCCATCATGAGAAACAGCAGCACATCTCACAATGCCTGTGTGACCCTCTAATGGGCCATGGGCAGTGCTCCCTGTGACTGGATCCCACAGCCTGATGGTGTGATCATGAGATGCAGATACAATAAACTTTCCATCAGAGGATATGGCAACATAGTACACATGGTTTGTGTGTCCCTCCAGTGGGCCATGAGTGCTGCTGCCTGTGGTTGGATCCCAGAGTCTGACAGTGTGATCACCAGATCCAGAAACAATGAACTTTCCATCAGGTGAGATGGCAACACAGTTCACCCTCTTTGTGTGACCCTCCAGTTGGTCATTGATGCTGCACCCTGTGGCTGAATCCCAGAGTCTGAGAGTGTTATCATAGGATCCAGAGACAATGAACTTTCCATCAGGTGAGATGGCAACACAGCTCACCCTTTGTGTGTGACCCTCCAGTGGGCCATGGATGCTGCATCCTGTGGCTGAATCCCAGAGTCTGAGGGTGTGATCACCAGATCCAGAAACAATGAACTTTCCATCAGGTGAGATGGCAACACAGCTCACCCTCTTTGTGTGACCCTCCAGTGGGCTATGGATGCTGTTCCCTGTAACTGGATCCCAGAGTCTGAGGGTGTGATCACCAGATCCAGAAACAATGAAATGTCCATCAGGGGAGATGGCAACACAGTTCACCCTTCTGGTGTGACCCTCCAGTGGGCTATGGATACTGTTTCCTGTGGCTGGATCCCAGAGTCTGATGGTGCAATCAACAGATCCAGAAACAATGAACTTTCCATCAGGGGAGATGGCAACACAGCACACCCATTGTGTGTGACCCTGGAGTGGGGCATGGATGCTGCGCCCTGTGGCTGCATCCCAGAGTCTGAGAGTATGATCACCAGATCCAGAAACAATGAACTTTCTATCAGGGGAGATGGCAACACAGACTGGGGAGCTTGTGTGACCAACTGATGGGACATTGACACCACTCACTGTGGCTGTATCCCAGAGTCTGAGGGTGGAATCACCAGAGCCAGAAACAATGAACTTTCCATCAGGAGAGAGAGCAACACAATTCACAGGACTTGTATGACCTTTTAGTGGCTCATGAATGCTGCTCCCTGTCACTGGATCCCAGAGTCTGAGAGTGGAATCATAAGATGCAGATACAATGAACTTTCCATCTGGGGAGATGGCAACACAAATCACCCACCCCATATGACCCTCCAGTGGGCCATGGATGGTGCTCCCTGTAGCTGGATCCCAGAGTCTGAGAGTGCAATCACCAGATCCAGAAACAATGAACTTTCCATCAGGTGAGATGGCAACACAGTTCACCCTCTTTGTGTGACCCTCCAGTGGGTCATTGATGCTGCTCCCTGTGGCTGAATCCCAGAGTCTGAGAGTGTGATCATAGGATCCAGAAACAATGAACTTTCCATCAGGTGAGATGGCAACACAGCTCACCCTTTGTGTGTGACCCTCCAGTGGGCCATGGATGCTGCATCCTGTGGCTGAATCCCAGAGTCTGAGGGTGTGATCACCAGATCCAGAAACAATGAACTTTCCATCAGGTGAGATGGCAACACAGCTCACCCTCTCTGTATGACCCTTCACTGGGCCACGGATGCTGCACCCTGTAGCTGGATCCCAGAGTCTGAGGGTGTGATCACCAGATCCAGAAACAATGAACTTTCCATCAGGGGAGATGGCAACACAGTCCACCCTATTTGTGTGACCCTCCAGTGGGCTATGTACACTACACCCTGTGGCTGGATCCCAGAGTCTGATGGTGCAATCAGCAGATCCAGAAACAATGAACTTTCCATCAGGGGAGATGGCAACACTGTTCACAACAGCTCTATGACCCTTCAGTAGGCCATGGACACTACTCCCTGTAGCTGTATCCCACAGTGTAAGAGTGCCATCACCACACCCAGAAACAATGAATCTTCCATCATGAGACAGTGCTAAACACCAAATTTTTGAAGTGTGTCCAACCAATATTTGTTGGGTTGTTGGCCAACTCTCATCCCCTCCATCTTCTATTTGTAATAGTTGTGGGTACCTTGCCCTATACCACTTTGCTATCATGGATGTTTTTGGTGCAAATGGAAGAGCTGATAAATATATATGAGGTATACTCTGGATTATAACTGTTTTAAAAGCTCTTGCAAATCTGGCTGCATCCCTCAGCCACATTGCATCAGTGTTGTATCTCTACATGTCAAATTGGAGATTTAGTGCCTATACAAACATACAGATTGTGGAAGTACTCACCTCCATCCATTCAGCAGCATCTAGCAACATTTCAGTAACCCTTCCAACTCTACTCCTTGCACTGAGAACTTCTAGCCAGTAAAGGAAGTGCTCCTTAATGAAGTTTTCAGCTTTCTCCAAGAGAGCTGTGATTCCTTTACACAAGCAAAGGTGGTGAGACCAAAACTGGCAAGCATAAGCCAATTGGGCACTAATGTGAACTTTGACTTTATCATCCAAGTCTTTAATGTCCTTGTTTAGCTGGTATGATGTCTCAATCAGACATATATTGAATTTCAATTCCCTGGACATAACATTGAAGATCATTGTTGTGAAATGTCCATGCTGCTGGTGTAGATCAACAAAATATTCCTTACTCCGATCTTTATCTAACAGATAATCACAAAATGAAGTGTGGAGAGGTCGGATAGGAACTGTAGACTCAGTGACACCATGCAACAAAGCACCTAAAGGTCTTAAAAGACTTTTGACATCATCACCAATGTTCCCAGGCTTGCAGAGAGTTATGAGAACAGAGATAGAGAGTGGTTCTTTGGCTAGCAATATTGCACCCATCACTGTAAAATAGACATCCATGGAATCCAGGTCACTGGTGGGGGATACCTGCTCCAGTATACTCTGGTATAGTCCATCAAGCTGGTGCCCTGAGTTTAGAAATTTCTGCAGTTTTCTTACAGGAGCAAGAGCGGTCTTCATATCTTTTGTGGCATGACAAGCAACATAGGCCCACTGGAACAATCCCCCTGCATTATTCACCAAGAGTTGGTGCCATTTCCTATTTGGCCATCTGACATTTAACTCTTCATCAAGGTCCTTCAATTCATTGGAGATAAACAATGAGATATCATTGTTAGTAGAATTCTCATCAATAGCTGACATAGCCTTGCATTTAACATGCAAGTCTTGAAGCTTCTGGAAAGTCTTTGAAATATCTGGCTCAGGCCGGCTTGTGATGAGAACTCGAAAATTTTTGGGGATTCTTTTAATATTATCAGAGTCACCCAAAAGTTTCAACAGGTTTTGGCAATAATGCTTTGTATCAGGACATTCATCCAATGCATCAATTACAATAAGGATCGGGCCAATGTGGTTTGCTTGCTGGCTAGGTTGGAGGAAAAGGTTTTCAAATTGATCCTCAACTGCATTGGTAAAGCGCAAGGCACGGTCTGCCTTGACAATATTGTATAATGATTCTTTCCATTTTGGATCCAAATCTGCCAAGTCCCGAGAAATAGTTCTGAAAAGATTGCCTGCATGTAGTGTCTCTGATTGAGAGCGATCAAAGCAGTATGAAGATCCAAGTCGCTTGGCTCCATGAAATGACTTGGCAATTGTATGGGCAATGGCTGACTTGCCAGATCCAGCCACACCATGAAGAAAGAATATGCAGGGAAAATTATCCTCAATTGGGTGTCTAGCCCAATCAGTGATCTCAGAAAGGATACCTTGACGAGTACCTGGGAGACATTTTTTCCCAGAGTCAAACCTTGCATTATTTGCACAAGCCATATCATTGAGATCAATTTCAGCAGCTAGCACACAGGGTTAGTCGTATAGAATAGGGACGGGATAACAGCAGGAATTACCCATGGCATTAACACTATCAAGCATTCTAAAGACAATAATCTCAGTTTGGAGCATAGCAGTCCCTTGAAAGGCAGCTTGAAGGTTCTTGAAGGCCCGTTCATATGCTTCAATTGCCTTATCGACCGGACTAATGGCACTGTTGAGCAATCGTTTCCCTTGACAAACCAGGTTAGAATGGACAACAACCATGGGTAGATAAATGTCGCCTCACAAAAACTCCCATCAGAGGCATAGGCACCAATGAAGTAAGCACACTCCGTGGTTTGTAATGTCAACTTCGTGATGATATTCTGCTGCGAAGCAATTTTGCCCAGCTGTGCGGCTTCTGTATCAAGTATCAAAGTGTAAACGTCTTTCATAGACTCCAGAAGATGTTTGATCTGATTGTCGCGATCCATCTGAGAAAAAGCAGCCTGACATGCCCATTCAGCGATACTGCACTCCCTAGGAAAATAAGTGACCAACTTTGGGAATGACAGAGAGGGTGCCCCAAGCTATTTTGGCGTATGGATGAACCTGAGTAAGACAGATAAGACATGTACAATGGATGTAAAAATAACAAGAATGGAGTACCTCGGCTATTTTATCTGCTATCGTCATAAAAGCCTCGATCTTATCCAACAACGGAGACCACAGATCGATCATGGATGTCATGTTTGAGACATCAACTGCTTTATACACATGCTGAGCAGTTTGCAAGGAGGGCGACGGTTTTATATTTTGGATACTACTGTCAGCATTAGTGACAGCATCTGTCATCCGGCGCTTGTCGGCATCTGCTGAGGACGTCGCTAAGGTTGACAGTGTGAACTGAAGGACAGTCTCTAGTTGCTGAGAAGAGGTGTTATCAGCCGGAATGAGGTTCCGGTATATGACTGTCATCGATTTTAGCGCTAGACAAAACATAATTGAAGAAGTAGACACATACCTTGGGATCTGTCGCCGATGAGGGAAGAAACCGACACAACCAAACGACCGATTTCCGTATCAAAACCGCTGTGTCTCTTCGCATAGACTTTGAACGAGAGTTGGGAAGAGTAGTATTGCTTTATTTTAAATTAAAAATATTTTACCATCACGATGTCAAAGTTACGAAACATACATGGACAAGGTATTGTCCCAGGTGATGTCTGGCCCTCCTCGCCTTTCCGCCGTTGTACGAGCAACGCCGTCAACTGTCAACCGTACGTAATATTTTCGGATGTAATGGAGAGGCTTGAGCTTGGGAAGATTGCGAACACTTATATCTTCAGGAGTCGTAAGTAGTCTGTCGAGAGGTTATGGATATCCCGTTGGTACCTTCAATGTCAATCTTGATTAGTGCCGAAGCAGTACTGCTACTGATAATATATATTATTAACGCTGAACACAGGTACATGCTTGTGAAATACCTTATCGCAACAGTATTGTCTGTGGTAATCATTGTTTTTACGAAGTCAGTCATTGACGTGTCGCCAATATCGTGCTCGTACCTCTGACGTCTGTCGTGATCGGTGCAGATGAAGCACTGTTCACAATGGTATATTAGCAACGCTGCACACGGACGTAAACTCGAAGAATACCTTATCGCAACAGTATTCTCTGTAGCCATTGTTTGCACGAAGTAAACGTTTGTAACAATTATAGTCTGTGTTATACATGTTAGTCCCTCAGTTTTACACTAACCATCGATATAAACACACCGGATGGGTTGTTGAAAGAGATGGGAAGCAGCTGAGTAGCGTGGCTGTGCGTGCTTCTTCGATGAGCGTCTATGTGGGGCAAGATACGGACCATGCGATATTTATGATACTGGGCTGAGAGAGAGATTGAAGTGTTAGTGCTGGTGGGGAGAACGTGGAGTCAACTTACAAACAATACTCGATCCACTGGATCAGGTTGGAATTTTGGCGGACAACGACGCTGATATGAACTTTATGAAAATTGATGGATGATTCCTGGTATGAATGGCGGATGTTGTGGCAAACCACCTTGCTTGAAACGTGGAGATTAAGGAATATCCCGTCTATTTAGATTATCTCTTTCTTTTTATGTAAATATTTGATAACGTTTTATCTTGCGAGAGAGAAAGCTGAAGTGGTTCATCGGACAATGTCTGGGGACCTAACGACTCCTACGGGCATGGGCATAGCTTTGGAGGAGACGGCCATCGTCTGTGAGAAAATGTAAATTGTTTTGTCGCTGCTTCTACATTCAGAGGTTGAGGCAATTTCGGTCAATCTCACTTAAACGTTGCACATCTCGAAGTTGCTTTAAATCCCACCCTTTCCTGCTCCTTTATTGCCCTAAAACTCATAGTTTAGATTGAATTTCATGTATTTACTACTAGTTTGGCATGCTGTTGGGGCTCACTTATGTCCCCATCAGCATGCTTTGTGCAATGGAACCTGTGGCCCCTGGATTCACTTCCACTGGAGGTCCGCTCACCAAATATGGACAGAGACAAAGATCTATTTGAGTTTCTGTTTCCATGTGAAGTAATTGTCCCCATTTAAGGGGTCAATCCTATATAATGAATTTGAGTGGTTAAGTGACATTGTAGGTAATTATTGTTTAATTAGAATTTTTCCGGTGCAAAGATATGAGCATCGAGTTCTAGAGTAAAGATGTGTATATACTTATTTTAGTTACGGCCGGGGCCCATAACCTGTAGTCAAAAGATGATAATATATTGTTTATTCGAGATGATATCGAGTCTTTTATACTAAATAAATACTAACTAATTACTAATATTTCCGGGTACGGGATATTGAGTTACCAGGCCCACAACATAGCATTAGTGAGCCGCTGACTCGTTGCACTGGAATGTGATGGAGTTGTCCGGAACCTTTACTAATATTATATTTTATTACCAATATAAACGGCGCAGAAGTCCACGTCCCGCAATAGCTATATCGAAACGCAGCTTGAATACTATCCAATCCCAATCCGATTTGTCGCTCGCAAGCTTTGGGACATGCAAAAAGGAATGTTTTTTGGAGGCGGTAGTGGTAAGGTCTTCGGGGCCCATAACCTATTGAGTTTTATAGGACGGTGACTGAATAATAGTAAATTTCAGTTATGAAATAATAGCAATACTGAATGTAGTTACTGCGCCACTGGGTATATAGTCGGAGTAGACTGGCCGAAAGGCGGGAGAAAATAAAAGGAGTGTGACATCGGGGTTGATAATAGACATAAGCAACGGTCGAATTAATGCAGTCACAAGGACTGTTTAGTTTGTATTATTTTTAACATGAATCGCTTTCCTTTGATATCATTTGGTGTCTGACCGACTAGGCAACGTCAACACGTCTTACTAGTGGCGCTCTCATTGACAACAGCCAGAGGTTCACCCAGTCTTTCAACTAGGCAACATAGAACTTCGTTGCTAAATGGCAACTCCCAAAATCTCCTCCAAATATAACAATATACGTCCATCGCTCATTTATGTACTTTATGAATCACAGTATCAAGCGGTAATATCTCGACAGTTATACTTTGATTAATAATTACGCTGATATACCACTCATCCACGGAAATGGGAACATCAGTGAACATACCGTTCCTTCCTATTTACTGGTTAATATCGTCTTATTATGGGATGTGGGTAGTCTATGTGACAGATATAGTCGGCGATGCCGTGCGTAATACTTTGTCTGCGAATGCACAGGCGCCATGCTGTCGGCCCGCTACTCCAACAGTGGGTGCTAATGGACGCGAAAATTCTTGACCTTCACTTCCAGGCTTTACAAACGGCTGGATATTTGTCCGCACGCATTAATTGACACAGTCTATTATTCAGATAGATGCAAAGGACCTAGGTCTACACATACTTGAAAAGCGTGCTTCTACCATGGTCAAGCGAGTAGCCCCGAATCACCAAAATGATGGGAAAGTGCGTGCGAAGAGGGCCAAGTATGATCAGAACGCCGTTCCGGCTCAGGGCAAATTTGTAACTGTAGAGGATATACAGCAGTCACTGCAGACTCATGATACTAGTATACTAGCTCGAGGTTCGTATTTTATTTCTTCACCCCCACAAGAAGAAAACGTTCTTACGGCGGTGATCACTTGTAGCTCTAGCAACCCTTAGGAATCAGCTGACTATCACCTCGGATGAAGATGCTCCCGGTCCACAGGATGAAAGGTTGTTATTGGCCAAAGAATGGCTCGAGAGAGCTCCAGGAGCCCAGGACGTCTTTGCTATCCTTGATACAGTAAACAGAGTACGCATTTTTTGCCATTGAGACATAGGTCTTGTTGACTAATATCGGACTGTATTGTGACTAAAGCCGGCTCCGAATATCCAGTCCCTCTGCCTTGGGGTGATCGCATGTTTACTTGACCTTCTCTCGACCCATTTCATATACCATTCCGTCGCCGAAGCAATTGTTAGAACTTTGCTCCTCCCGCATCATATGCGCCAGCTCAACGCCAATCTTGGCGAAACTAGCACCGATCTAATTACATTGTCTACTCTCCGAGTCTTTGTTTCAATGTCTGCTTACGCAGGTGGGGTTGAGCGGCGAAGTATCATGGATAACTTTGCTTGGGGTCAAAAGGTAACTTCCACTAATTGGTCTGTCCTTTGAAACATTTTTATCTTTATTTTTATTTATTTATTAGTCGCTACAAAAATTGTTTTTCCGAAGGAAAAAGACCAATAAAAGTACCCGAGACGCCACTGGTAGAAGTCTTCCAGGTCAGTATTTCAAAGAGCGACACGGTGTTGTGCTAATTTTGACGTAGATATACGCACCCTATTCATCAATTTTATTCTATCATTCCTCTCAGCCTCAACGCCTACACCTTTAAAGTTATCCCTTCTCGAACAACATAGGGACGTATTTTTAATGATCTTTAAAGGAATCGGTCAAGACTCCTATCTCGTCGTGCGGCACATTTTGGAAGTCTGCTGGGAAGGAATATGGTGCGATAACAAAATGAAGCGGACGCTTAAAGTTGGGATCTTCAACGAAAGGACTCTAAACTATCTTTTAAAAGTTTATGACCGCGCCTTACCTGAGGATGACATTGATGACCACATACCTGCTGATGTCGTCCATCACTTTATGCTGGCGATAATGACACATCCAGGTGTGGGTATCTGTTTCAGAGATCGAGGATGGTACCCCAGGGATAACTCATCAGAGGAAGGTGCCTCGAATGCGTCTGAAATGGTTCTAGAGGATGAAGCTCTTGGCAAAAAACAAGGCGGGAGAATATATAATAAGATTTTGGCCAATATTATAAAAGGCTTCAAGGTCAATGAAGATCCGAGACAGCAAGAACTTACCTTCAAAATTCTAGAAGCCTGTCCTGAATTAATTGCGGGGTCCGTTGCTTCGCTCTAACCGCATTTTCGTTTTTTTTTAAGCTGACAATCCATTTATATGGTGGTTCCTCAGGTATTGGGGTGCCGCAAATTTAACTCTAGAGCCTCGGCTTGCATCTCGTTGGATCACTAATATATCTGTTTTGGGGACCATCATCTCATTCTCTATTCCTACATCATCATTTCTCCTCCCGCACTCTCAACAGCATGATCCTTCGCCTCCGCCTCTACATTCAATCCTCGGCAATATTCTTCCTTCCGTGCTCAGCAAAACGCATCTGACAAAAGGTTTGCAATCATCTTCGGCCTTGGTTCGGCATTGCACAGCTCTTGCATTGTCGAAATGTCTCGTAAAATTTAATCAGGTGTTGCGTGTGTTTCACGACACTGCAGATAAATTACAAGAAGACCGCGAGGCGGGCCTATGGTCAAAGCGCACGAGGGAAGTCGAAACCGAGATTGAAAAGAGGGTGCCTGACTTCATGGTCATCATTGCGATGGTTCAGCAAAAGCAGCCCCAGTCTGGTGAGCCGAATCCGGTGAAGGCCGCATTAATATCTGAATCTGCACTCCGGTTGCTTTGGCTATACCACAAACTCTTCCCCAGACTTGTCGCAGAAGTCAAATTTGAAATTGGAAAACTTCTTTTAAACGTTTTCGACCCATCTGCCGATGCAACCGACGAAGAAAATAAAGAAATCGACGGCATGTTAAGAGAAGAGAACCATAATGGTATAGATGTATTGCGGCAATTGCATGTTCTGCACTTGTTGAAGGAAAGCGACCAATTTTCTTGGCTGAATAAGTCCGGTAAGTTTGTCCCAGTGCACGCCATGTCCATTTCCACTTCCTTACGTATCTCCTGCAAGGCTCCTCTCCTTATAGCTATCTTTACCCCATTTTCAGTCTGCACGCTAAGACACGGCAGGCATCAGTTCGTCAGGCAACTGCCGACCTTATTAAAAATATCTTGTCATCCAGCATCGTTTTTTCACATGATATTGCGGAAATTGATCTTTGGCTTAGTGCGCTTCCGACTACACGAAGGCGGAGGGATGCCAAAGCCCTGGATGGAAGTCCTTTGACGGACGAGGTTGCTGGCGTCCTTGCATTCCTTGATGATTGCCTACAGCGCTGCTCCAAGACGCCATATAGGTATCTAGAAGACGCTAGCAAGTTTTTTGCTGAGCATAATCCAAGTGGATCCACACAGCTTCCTACAAACGATCCGAGCGCTTTCCCCAGCCCTCTGCTAATGACGGTCGTTGAGCAGTTACGTGCTAAGATTGGCGCCAATCTATTGACGCCTTCTGACACTCTAGCAATATCCACATTTATCCGGAAGTTAACGGTCAGCCTCGTATCTAAACTGCAGGACCTCAACAACCTCAAAAGGGTATATTCGAAATTGAACGAAATACTGTCTTCCTCCATGGTCGTACCCAACTCACTAATTATGAAAAATGCAATTCAGAGGGAAGCGGTCCTTTTGTCTAATAGTCTTGACTTTTTGAGGGATCCTACTCCAGAGGGGCTTCTGACGACGACTCACCCCGCAGTCCAGATATTTCTGAAGGATGTGGAAGGGTTATCTATACGTAAGTTGAACAACCAATATCTTATGTATGCTTATTTTATCGGTGGTATTAGCATCCTCTGAAACGGCTGCCTCCAATGCCGCCTATGAACTCATTGATTGGATGCGTCTAGTTGATATACCACTCCATTATACAGAGGCCAAGCGGCTGTTTGGGGCAATCCTACGTCTGTGGCCAGCGGCCTTGACAGAATTTTTTTATCAGCTTGACCCACGGAGGGGTCACTTGTGGCTAACTGTAGAAGATCACTTGGAGGTTGTGGAACAATAGTGCGTATAAGCCATCTTTGAACTTAATCCACACTACATGCTAATATATCGTGTTCCACACAGCTTACCGTTTGAATGGGCACACCTGCACTCCACTTCTACGCAGATATCACAAAAATCGGTGCAAAGCGCTCTTGTTGATTCATTTTTTTCGCCAAAGTCGTGGAGCAGTTCCCCGACGTATCGAGTGTCCATTGGAATTCATAGGCTGACTGCGTCGCAAAGTGCACTTCGCGAAACCGAGCTTTCATTGTTTGCAACCATAATGCAGGACAACCGTCTCGACCGTGAAGCATCCAGCTTTACTCGACTAAAACATAAGGTGTTTTTGGAATGCGAACCCATTCGGGAAATTTGCTGTTCTTGGGATCTGGATAACTCAGAAATTGAAGGCAAGTAAAAAGCATTCGTCCCAGAACGTCTCTTTAATTTGATAATTTAGCGCTTACTAAACTTGTCAACGCGACCTTTGACTCCGGCAACAAAGCCGATCAAGAGGTTGTCCGTGTATACTGTGATTACTGGGCTGCACAGTCCGAGGGTCTGACTAGCTTTGAATCAGTACGTTGCTTTATATTGAATAACTTTGGCGACTGAGAGAAATTTGGGAAGTGTGTGAAATCACTTCCTTGGATACCGTTTATGCCGTCGACAGGTCTCGTTAAACAATTACACAGCGCCAGCTCGGTTTCGGACCACCATCGATTTAATAACGCTCAAGGACGTGCATTGAAACTCACAATTGAGACGCTCACGCTACGTTCAAATGATATTCAAGTTATGGCGAAACTCCAGGAGACTGTAAAAGGGCTCATGACCGTCAGGCATAATTTGACGGACTCAACTGCGCTGGATCAACTCGTTTTATCCGTAGTAGAGACAGGCCAACCACTCGGTCTGGGTGGGATGACCTTATCAGCTAAGGACTCCGAGAACATATCTGTTATTACAGAGTCAGCCCAAGTACAATGGTCAAACCGATCCATTAACATGTCGTTAGACCCAGCTTTCATTTCTACATTGCTACGGTCTGACAGCTGGAATGAAACAATATCTAAGATCATCTCGAGCTCGTTATACAGGTCTTCGGAGGCGCGGAATGTCTTCCAAACTTGGATGTTGGCCATACTCGCTCCTGATTTGTCGCTATTGGAAAAAGTGATCGTACCTCTTCATGCATTTTTAGATGTGATGACACTGCAGACGCAAAGCCAGGTGGTCCAATTGACTGATGTATGGGTTTTAATCATTATAGATTGCCTATCTCGAGCGAACAGTCGATCAACCATACGTATCCTGTGTGCATCTATCATAAAAATGATCTTCCTAGCATCGTCATCGGATCATCATCGGTATATATCGTGCATCAAAACCGAAATCGATACTGGTAATGAATCATTTTTAAACCCCGAGTCCATATACCTGTTCAGTGACCTGCATCAGCTGTATGGCTCCACGTTCTCCGGTATTCTGGCGCTATTTGTTGATGAGGCATTGAAGTGGATGGTTCGACAGTGTACGGGTGATGAATTGTCCGCAGAAGAATTGTCTGTGATTGAAGCGTTGAGTCAGTCCTTCTATGATGTGTTCCTCCCATCGTCCCGCTGACACCTCATCAGCTTCTGTGATCCCGCTTATTGAGACCAAGGCACACTTAGTAGAACCTCTTATGAAGGCAGCCATTCAGAATTGCCTTCATGTATCCGAAATTCTGAAATGCTTGGCCTCTTTGATTCTATCTACAAAGCTCAAGGTGATATCTAAATTCAAGTGTCCTGATAGTTTCTAACACAAATGGCAGCCTGTCGTTATCAATCGGTATATACAAAACATAGTTCAGCAATCACAAATGAGTATCGCCGCAGACGCATCGTCACATACCCGAGAGCCATTTATTAGTTTATTGCATGCAATGTTTCACACCCACCCTATCAACACTTGCCAACCAAGTCACATAACACCTCTTACACAATTATATGGAGGGACATTGTCTCTTCCCGATCAGTTGTTACTCACCATATTCTATCTTTATGAAAGGGAACGGAAAGAATCGACAGCATCAATATTCTGTGCCTGGTCAACCTCACCGTCTGGATCAGTTTCTGCAGATATTGTCAAGGCAATTATTAGCCTCGATGCTTCCAAAGTTTTTCGGACTTGTACAGCATTTCCCACTCGGAGATCATCGGATGGCAGTGTTGTTAATAAAGAATTTGCGAGGGACGGCAATCTATATGATCCCCTCTTTTTAACGTTACTAGTCGGTCAATTTTTGGTCCAGAAAGGCACAATTTCCTCGACGACTTGGGTACAGCTGTTTCGAAGCAACATATTCTCTCTTCTTATCTGTGCTTTGACCTCTCGCGACGAGGAGTTTCGCAAACTTGCAGTGACAATTCTAGGAGGAGTGTTCCAACGTGTGCAAGTGAGTCCATTATTCTTTTTTCTTTTTTTTTTGCCCACTATCCATGTTCTAATTATTGATTTAGGATGCCGAGTTTTTGGAACGTAATCAAGTCATCTATATCCTAAATATACTAAGAGATCTTCTACCGTCTGAATCCTTTACAACGTCGATACCACGGTTATCGACCTATCCAACCATTCTTCTAGCACATGCTTTACGCTCTATATTCTACCCTTCGTCGTTCCTCTATCCAGTCGTGTCACGTTTTCTTTTACAGCGTCCGGAACTTGATACCACGGATGTTCCAATGTTGTATTCACTCTTGTACAGCAGTGAGGACGGTGAATGGGCGAAAGAGCGTACATGGATGATACGCTTCTTAACGGAGGCCATGCATGATGGTGGAGCGGCAGATTGGGCAATTCTCAAACGTAGGCACACTTGGGATTTGATTGCAAGTATGTGGCAAGCGGCGCGACTCGACGAAAGGCAACTTAGAAGGGGTATACTAGAGGTAAGCAGCGACGACACTTCCCATGAAATATTTGACGATTTGCATTTTCAGTTTTTAGCCAATCTGTCTTCTAATCCACATTCGGCATCTTCGCTAGTTCTCAGGTCATCTATCATCTTATGGATAGAGATGCAACTTCAAATAAAAATGGCTAATAGTGAAGAATATGTGGCGTGGACGAAAATATTAGAAAATCTTATAGTTGCCGTCGATGGAGACAGAGCCAATAAAATTACTCGTGGAGACTACAACTTATCCATTGCACGTTGTCTGCGCTTAGTTTTGTATTCAGTCAATAACTCAGGTATGTCACACCGCTTATTACCTGATCAGTCCGCTTATTGTTTTATTAGACCTAACAAACACTGTTTCTAATCTGGAGTTATTGCAATTGATCTCGCGTGTAGTGTTGAGGCTGGCAAATAAACCATTCGGATCTCAAGATATAATCGCAGACATCATCCATGACAGTGTGGGTACGCTACAGCGTTTCGAATCATCGATTTCATGGTCGAACGCCACGGAACATTGGCAACCAATTGCATATTTGGTGTCGCAACGACCCCACCACGCACGAAGTCTTTTCGAACTCTCTGCCTTAAAAGATGATGCCAAGAATGATAAGAGGCTTGCTCTACAAGGATGGGCGGAAACTTCGGTTATGCTTTGGCAAGCAGCCATGACACTAGAAGGATCAAGGAGGCAGAGTGATGTCAACACATGGAACGTACTGACATGCAGAGTACTAATTCTTCGAGCATCACCTTGGTTCAGCTCAACGGTGACAAACAATCAAATGCAGCTTGTGGAATGGGCTCGAAAGGAAGCAGCAATATGTTTTCTCAGTCGTGAGGCCATCTTATGATGTAATTGATAACAATCTATCATAATTTATTTGAATCATTGGTGTCTCTTTTCCATCGTGACTTATAATCAGTCTATGTAGCTTTTGTGGTGCCAAAGAAAGGCAAAGTAAGGAACACATTGCTAGTTAGAATTACCGTTTAGATCAGTAGACCAAGAAGCAGTGAATATTCAGATACCTTGCGATATTTAACGATGACTCCTACCACCCCCCTTAACCATAGTAAATCCATCATCATCGATTTCCGGCTCCTCCTTCGTCTTGCTTGTTGACGATCCTAGTAGTTGGGGTACATCGTCCACATCGTCTTCACTATCCCCTTCCTCATCCTCATCCTCCCATTGGAATTCATCATCGCTCGCTGCCTTCTCATCAATGATGATCTTCTTCCCACGCATTTTTTCCACCAATGCTTCGGCTTTGGTAACTCCATCAACGCGACCTTCTACTATAACTTCTTGCCACAGGCGGACAATGTCCGTGGCTACAGGTCGAGCGCTGTCATCCTCAAGAACGACCTCGAATTCGTCCGCCAAAACTTGTAATAGCATCTCTTCGACATAGATGGCGTCAGGAAGTTGTTCTTGCTTGCTTGAAGCTTCCTCAAATGCGTCGACAATGGCAGAAGCCAGCCATGTCCTCTTCTCCACAGATTCAGGCCCTCCCCAACCTCCTTCCACAGCAACTCGTAGAGCCGGCCATGTTATTAATGTAGCTATAATGCCACGGGCGAAAGATACCAAAGCAGATGAGGGAGTAGGATCTGAGGATGAACTCGCCATGACGTTACTATCTGAGTTTGAAAAGCATATTTTTTGAACGATGCCGCTGAGCGCAGTAGCAGCAAGAAAGGCTGCTTTGGCCGCAAAGCAGATTTTAGAAACGACAAGTGATATAGATCGATCACATACTGATACAACAAACCAATCACCTCAACCATTACCTTCCGCACTGATTGAGCAGACAACTCATACTGCTAGTACAGCCGAAGTTGACCTTATAACCCCAAAGAAACGAAAATCAAAAGAAGGGATAACCCCACAAAAACTTCAGGCAAAGAAGCGGAAAAAACTGGTCAATGCTGACATTGGCCGTACCAGATATTTCGAAGCTCAACAGCCTATTGAGGGATTCGATGACGACCATACTCTGGATACAGATATCTCCGTTGACGCAAGAGGGTGCTCACGAATGTACCCTTCAAGCCAACGTGCCCCCGTAGGAAACAATTCTGATGAAGATGTATTAGCAAGTGGATTTGTCACTGAAGATCCTGCCCCAAGCCGAGCTTATTCGCCTAGCCAGCCCATTATGGATTCCTCAGAGGAAGAAGGAGAAAATCAGGTCAAACAGTCTGGACAATTATCTACCGCAGCAGATACCCAAGATCCATTTGTTGACGAATCCTCTTTCGAAACTTTCGTTCCTCAATTGGACTTTAACGTGTTCCGTCTTACCTCAGAGGAATTCGAAGCCCTCCGATTGACAGGTGATGGTGATTCGCAGACCGCTCACTTATTCTTGATCCCTCCTCGTCGGTCTTTGACATTTATTGGCACTGCCCGTGTAACACTACTTTATGGTTCGATGAGTCTCCTGGGGACCACCCTCAAACCGTCTCGTCTATCTCATCGCATATTTTCACCCCGATCAAGTCCGCTAGCTGTCCTAGCCGCACTTGATCCATCAACGACTAATATTTCCGAAGAATTTGAGCAAATATCGTTATCTCAACGAGTACGCGCTATGTTACAGCCATCTGATAACATTGTTATTATACAGGCGCTACATACTGGGGTTGAACGGCTTGGCAGAGTGTGTCGTATATTTGAGAGAGCCTTCGATTCCGGCCAGGATTGTCCCCGAGAGAAAACAGATTCAAATATTAATATCAGAGGCCTCCATATAGTTCGTATTTGCGTCAATTTTTCCCACATCTTCAGTATATTCTAATGTGGTCTCGCAAGCTCGATCCGAATACGCAATCAAAATATCACCTCCAGCCATTCTACATGCCGAAGTCTTGGAAAACTGCTTTAGATGACGCGCTGGCCCCGCTGTTGCAGACTGAGATTGGTCCGACCAAGTCCTTTATTGCTTTGATAAGGGGCCCCAAAAAATGTGGCAAAAGCACCTTTGCACGGACCATATTGAATCATTTGACTACACAGTAAGCACGACGTTTTAAAATGTAAATCGGCCCTTAGAAACTTTCTCTTTAGATATCGTCGAGTCGCATTCTTAGAGTGCGATCTTGGTCAATCAGAGTTTACTCCCAGCGGTATGGTCTCTCTACACATAATCTCTTCACCAGTATTTGGTACGCACCTATCTCTAGCGCTTTCTAGACCATTTTTCTGATTTACACGGATTCGAATATCTCTTATAGGTCCTCCTTTCACACATCCAACAATGCCTTACCGGGCGCATTACGTCGGAGGCACGACACCGCGCTCAACGCCGGCTCATTATTTATCATGTATCGAAGCACTAACACGAACATATCGTATGGACGTCCAATATACATATCAGGAAAAAACTCTAAACGAAGAATATGATATCGATGATGGTGACAATCGATTGGACGGGTTTATTCCCCTTGTAGTAAACACACAAGGATGGTTCAAAGGTTTAGGAGGCGAGTTACTTCGCAAAATTGAAGAAATAATAGAACCGACGAATATATTTGATTTGGAAACACAACCAAATATCATTCCCCAAAAACAACAGCAGCCACTATCTAGTGCACGTCTACATCATGTCAAACCGATTCCTGCGTGGCCATTGGCTACGTTTTACACGCCTGCAGATTATCGAACACTCTCCATTTTGTCGTATTTCCATGCTGTCTTCACCTCTCAAAATGGTGAAGCGGTAGCGTGGTCTGTCGATTTGCCTTTGTGTGCCAAGGCACCATGGGAAGTTGACTGTAAGGAAGCCATCGACTCCATCGTCCTTACTGGTGCAGGTTATGAAGATGTTGTTCCGTCGGAGCTACCTCATGCTATCAACTGCGGCATTGTAGGACTTGTTTGTGAAGAGGATCCAATGGCCGACTTACCAACAGTTGACCCTCAGAATCCACATCAATTATGGCCGTATACTCAAGGAGGATCGGTTCCCTCACCCGAAACGTCACATTGCATAGGATTAGCCCTGATACGGGGCGTTGATGCCGAAAATGGCTCCCTACATGTTCTTACTCCTGTTCCGCCGTCTCTACTGGAGAAATGCCGGATCTTTGTCAAAGGGGAGCTAGAGATGCCAGTCTGGGGTATGATTGATTTTAGACAGGGACAAGACGGAGGTGTTGCCGGCGTGAAATGGGATAAAGTCCCATACCTTCAAGTGAGGGCGGCAGGCGGTACGACAGCCATTGGTGGGTCTAGACGGAGGGTCAGAAAGAATTTAATGAGGCGGGGTCAGTTGCAGTAATGCCTCAAAGAATTCGAAGTACGTGGCAACAAGATATGAATTTTGTTTCTCACTTTCAAATTGTCGTATTGTCGATTTTTAAAGAATCGGTTCTAAGAATACTAGATGTTGCCATTATAAGCCACAAGTGGTCTCATAGTGAACTAGTGACGCCGTTGCAATTTCGAGTAACATCTTATGAGTAACTTGCGACATTCGGTATTCATCACCCGACCCTACCGAGACTCCATTTCCCGTACACGATCTGACAGAAGACACGGGTCGTTGCTTTACCCATTCTCTCAAAATGGCCATCAATCAAAACTTGAAAAATCGCAGATGGTCACAAAAGTCATACGTAGCCCTCGTTGAAGGGCTTGTTGAAGTCTCTTCCAACTTTCATAATGTGAAAATGTGCCCCCGAACTTTTGTATTTCCCGATTTATATGGCTACATATCAAATGGGCATCTTAGAAGAGTTAAGAATATTTATTATCCTTTCATAACTCCTAGGAGCCTTATGATTTATTAGCGAGGGAGCCGTTGATTTCACATTTAAGATTACACCTTTCATTGATAAGATATTGGTTGTACCGTGCTTGTGCGCGCATTTTGTGACCCAATCACTGATACGAGACTGGGAATACCACTAGGCTTCGATTTCAACATGCTTGACTTCTAAGTTGTACAGGGGCGCACGGAAAGCCCTGATGCTCTAAAGAAACCATGCTCTTTGTACAAGTTGACACCGCCATTCCTAACGAGAATGACTTGGCCGGTGATGAACTTGATTTGTGGTGACGGAACATAATATTTTATAGACCTAACAGACCAGAGTCATACTAGATGTAAACATGGTGAAAATTTTATGAACAACCTACCAACTCGTTGTAAGAGAAATAATATCTCGGGCTTCTTGTTCAAATGAGGATGGACGAGGTACAAGTTCCATGACTCAAGGATGGGGAAGACTTAGAGGAAGCGAAGCCTCCGTGAGTCTACAGTCCCATTTTAAGAGAACCACGTTGTCGCTCTTGACAATTAGAAGGGCATGACCGCGGGTAGGCTGGAATAGGGACGCTCCAAACTGTCACAAGCATTAGCGCAAACCATTTCTATTAGCAAATTTTGGAGTGCCCCGGACGTCGCTCATATCAATCGCCCAGATCGTCACGGACCAGTGGATGATGACAGCCCATTACTTAAGACTCGCCGAGAACGTCCAGTAATCTGTGCAAACTATAGGGAGGTCATTTCCGAATATTACTTCTACTTATAATAATATGACTATCATTATTACCTCATAAAAAGAACTATAACTCACAAAATCGCGCTACGATATGGAGGCTATTGATTTATGTACCCTTAACTGGGATATTTTAAGGCAAGATTGTTGAAATAACAGCGTTACGTAAGCGACCTTTGGATACTATATTAGAGACCGATCGCGTAGCCTCTCAGTGAAAGGTTTATCACTCACTGAGAGTATTATTTAGAACTGCGCAAATAATCTCAACAGGTTATGGACTCCGCAAAACCTAGTATCAAGAGCTTTGTTGTCCCGAAACTTGGCCGTGATGGATCGAATTGGGTTACCTGGAAGAACCAGATGCTGATGGTACTCAGCGCTGGTAGAGGTCTAAAACATCACCTTGAGGGAACTGTGAAGGAGCCGCTACTGCCGCCGACTGTCGGGACGAAGCACATAATGACGGAAGATGATTGGGCCAAGATCGAAGCTGCGGAGCAATGACAGGACGAATTTGAACAACGTGAGGCGTGTATCAAAGCCCACATCTTCACGTCTATTAAACCAAGCCTCTAGATTGAAATTCAGAAGTTTCGAGCTGTGAAAGAAGTCTGGGACCCACTGTGCACTAAGCACGAAGGCAAATCACTGTCTGTAAAGATCAATATCAGTACGGAATGGAATGTGAGGACAATTCAGCAGTCAAGATACACCTTGACGAGTTGATGAAAATGCAGGCTCAACTCGAAGGCATGGGTGCTGGACTCTCGAATGACAATTTGGTTACCGTTATCCTCGGATCGTTACCAAAGTCGTACCGTCCGTTAATTAGCGTTATATCAATGTCAGTGAAGTTCTCGGCTACAGCTTTAGAACCGGTAAAGGTCGTCGACGCCATAATCGAAGAGTACGAACGAGTTACCATAGACGAGAAAAAGTCAAAAGGATCCGAGACGGCAATGGCTACTTCAAAGGGGCGCAGCAAGCCAAGAGATAGCAAAAGGCCACAGAGATCCGCTGAGAACATCGAATGCTGGAACTGTGGAAGAAAGGGTCACTTTGCAGCCGACTGTCGTAAACCGAAGAAAAGGCACGACAAAAAGGATGATGATAATGCAAATGGCAACATGGGCGAGAATGCGAACATTGCCATGTCAAGTATGGATTTTGCGTTAATGACAACATTCATCAGACCCACCTTATCACGAGAAATGAGTCCACCCAAGCATACGGAAACTGACCTCTACAATTTGGCAATGTCGAACCACAAGTCACCTAACCACCGTCGATTTGCCGCCTTTAATGAAAACCGCAGGAATCTTGAACTCAAGGCTGAAAAAGGGTGTGTAGGATTCAGCAGCGAAAGAAATGGGTGCCATACCTATTCGTCTGGAAAACGACGCGCCACAGTAGAACGAAACGTCAAGTTCGATGAATCAGTCGTCAAAAGTTTGAACGACGCGCTGGTTGAGGGAGGGAATGACCCTACGAGCACCCAACGCGTTGTACAAAACACGCTGACCGACACATCCGTGCACCATGGACCACAGGATGAGATCCCGCATGCAAGGATAGAACCTCTTGAAGATCTTCAGGACATCACGCCAACCCAAGAGTCGGAGATGCTATGTCGAAGCCACTGTGCACGCAAACCCTTGGTATACATCCGTGATATCACAAGCGGACATGGACCGACTGAGGGAGGCCAAAATGGACCTGCATACCCCAAAGGCATACCGATAACCCCAGTGCTGATCCCCAACCACGTACCACGTGACACTGCAGCTGTCACAGAATTGCTGCAGATTGGTAAAACTCTCGAGGATGAAATAAATGAGAGCTTACCGGCATTTTCGACAATGCTTGAAAATGCGATGGCCACAGCAATCCACGAATCGGAAGAACCGCCCACTAGTGTTGAGGACATGGAGTAACCATTGAAGGAAACAGTGGATCGAACATAGTTGTTTTGAACGACATACCGATTGAGGGAGGGAATGGACCCCTAGACATTCGGAACGTCATGCAAAACGCACAAAACGGTAAACCCGATGAGATGTTACCAATAGTTTCAATGTCATACGAAACGGCCATGACAACTGCAATGGAAGAAATTGACGAATCAGCAGCGAATGTCAAAGAGATAAAATACAGCACTCAGGAACTCATAGGATCGCCGGACAATGTGAATGACATTGATAGCAAGATCATTCCGCTGTATAAACATGGGCCAAATGGCAAAATTACCAAATGCAAACTTAGGTTCGCCGTGCAAGGTTTTTCGCAGGCCAAAGTCACCGCAGTTGATGTCGACGATATGACGATGACCGGAAATTTGAAGTCAGTCATGACGCGATTCAAGGACAGGCTTACAGAACGGCTTAAGATAAAAGATCTAGGAGAAGTCCACTGGTTATTTGGAATTCAAGTAGAAAGGGACCGCACGACACGTACTATCTCATTTTTACGACGTACTAACATCGAGAAAATCGAAGCGCATTTTGGTCTACAGGACGCAAAACTGCTAGACCCACTTGATCCCCACCAGCATCTCTCGATCCAATGCCCAAGCATGTCCCGTCGACACGAAGATATACAAAACAGACCATATCGCAAAGCAATTGTATCGCTATTGTTGCAATACATGCAGAACGACAGCCATCCCATTGGGAAACCGTAGAGAGTCTTCTGGTACCTGAAAGGAATGCGAGACAAATCGTTAGTGATTGGCGACAAACATGACGACTCACGCAATGGCATCGAAGTCTTCATGGACATAGATTGGGAGAGCATCAATATTCGATATCCAGAAAATTTTTCAACATGGATAGAGGGGCGATTTCCTGGAATTCGAAACAGAAACCTTTCGTTGCACTATTATCGACAGAGACGAAATGTATAGATGCGACTCACATTACGAAGGAGTATTTTTGGACACTGGCATTTAGAGCCGAAATCGCTTGCCAATTCACTCGTCCTATCACCGTCAATTGCAATCGCCGATCAATGATTCCGATTATCAAGACTGGTGAATTTCACATTCGCACGCAGCACGTCAATAAGCAAAACCACAGCGCAATGTCGCTATGAGACGACTCACCTCCATGCCGCTACATCCCTACAGACGACGACCCCGCCGACCTCCAAAATATTAGCTAGACCGAAGCCGAAATGTTCTCATTACTGATTGGACCGCGTTCCACTTAAGGTGGTGTTGAAATAACAGCGTTACGTAAGCCACCTTTGGTAAGCTGGAACGCAGTGTATGGCAAGTTTGGAAATACCTGGACCTTTTGAGTTATGGGATCTGGGGCACTTTCCGGTGACTTGGTGGTCCATATGGGTGGCGGTCACGTGCCGGCGACACTTGGAGTCGTATTTATCATAGCATCTTGACGAGGGCGAAGAAGGGTAAATTTAACATGTATAAAATTTCCGCGGGGGTTATAATTCAACTACTTTCTCAGAGTTTAAAGCAAGGATCGTTGTTTCCAATTGTACTTCGGCCGCCACGTACAGTTTGCCGGGAAAACGTCCCAAATCCTTTTAGTTCATCGATCAGCTGCATTTTCTTGTGACTTGGTTCGGAATGCAGGACAAGAGACTTATGGGTGGTAGTGGTATTTGTCAGACACACCAAAAACATTTATAATTCCTCACTATCACAAACGTTAACTTAAACTGGTGCTTTTATCGTTGCAATTATACATGGGTCAGGAATTCGACGACCAGACTATGGCCCTTATCACTGATTTTATTCGACGTTCCTACTTTAAGGCGGCAGACTAGTAAACCAATGCCCTATGGCTCTTTAAACCGCCCAGCTGGGTCAATTGCTTCGCAAAATGTTAAGATATTAGAAACAAGACCTGTAGGTGCTTTTAATATTCTTTACCCTCGTCTATCATGTCCAGCTGCGGATCATGATGGCTATCACCTTGTGTGACAGTAGGAAAGTGACACTGACACTGTTTCCTGTCTCATATGGTTCGCCACAGTATTAGACCTCTCGCACCATTCTCCCTGCTCACCCTAGGCAGTGGGCGGTGCGTGGGCCCTGGGATGGAGAGTGGAAGAGGAATGGGACTGAAGGACAGCATCCCGGGAATAAAAAAATATTCATTCCAGGCAAAGTGACCCTCATGGGAGTTTCTTGGTGGCCAAAGTGCTGCTGGGCAGAAGGGTGGATAGGGTTACGGTGGTCCCTGCCATGATGTTCAAAAAATAGATTTCTCGTTTGTTTACTATTTATACAATTGCGGCTAGCAAAATGCCAAAGAGAAATAAACATGAGAAACAAGTATGTATTCCTAGCGCCCGCCCTGCTGTGGGTGCGCAGTGCCGGACAGATTTAGGAACATTAAAGGAACATTTCTAGTTGATAACAGCTTATCTCTCTGCCACTTTCACTTGCAGCCTTCGCCATGTCGACAGTATCAATAGCAGATAGTGCGAAGCCAACCGCTGTCATTTCTGGCGGATCACTTTCTGGCCTCATGGCAGCCATCGTGCTTAAGAATCTCGGGTACAAGTACGCCATGTAACACTGTGGACACATAAATCAACATATGACATACGTACTCATCCAGCGTAACGGTTTTTGAGCGTTCCTTGACTGTTGAGAGTCAAGGTGCGGGGATTGTTCTTGGGAGATGGTCGTCGAAGTTTTTCGACGTATTTGACGAGACTGCTACGGAAATAAGTGTTCCTGCTCGAAGACGACAATTTTTCAACATGGACGGTTCGTACATGTTGGAAGAGGATATTGATCTTCGGATGAGTAGTTGGGATAAGGTCTGTCCTTTTAATAGAAATTATTTTCAACTCTGTGTCAACTTGAAGCCATCAACGCCAACATTAGTTATATTACGTGTTACGAGCCAACTACGATGGCCATGTTCAAGATGGATACATCAATACTACATTATCCACAGGTGCTGCTAAAGGCAATCATGGCAATCATGCGACCTATTTCATGGGAAAGACCGTTATTTCGCACTCATATGACAGTGAATCGAAGAGAGTTGTAGTGATAGTTCGTGGAAAAGAAGGCGAACAAAGTCAGATATCAACAGACCTCTTTGTTTGCGCTGAGGGGGCTTCTTCGTTTTCCCGGGAGGTCTACTTTCCGAAGTTGCCCAGAGCCTACTCCGGATATCTGGCTTTTCGAGGACTGTGAGTTATTCCCCCTTCAACAGAAAAAAAAATGCCAGAGATATTTAGTGTTTAATTTTGAAACATTCAGTGTTCCAGAGACCGATGTAGAGGCAGAAACGGCCAAAGTACTGGTTAACTCTTTGAGCGTTCGTGGTTTCAAGTGACGTCTTGTTTGTACTTCCAGGTGACTAACGATAAAAAAATAGTTCATTCATGCCAAAGACAGCCAATTTTTGTGCTACGGTGAGCTCTATTACTCCCCTTCAAAATAAAACTAAACGCCTCCTTGTTCGTGTATAGTGATCCCTGGGCCGAGGGGATCCACCGCTGTGGGGGAACGTCATATAAACTTCGTATGGTATAACACATTTCCTGACGGCCCTGGCTTGGACAAAGTTCTGACGGATAAGGATGTATGTCTGTCCCATGGTATAACATCGATTTTACATTACATTAATACCTTTGTCTAGGGAAAACGCCGCCCTTTTTCTGTGACAGCCGGAAGCATGCCCCAGTCGGTTGTGGAGGAGGAAATCCACCCAAGAGCGCGGGCGAAACTCTCCCCGCAATGTCTTGAGGTTTGCGAATAGAGATAAACCTTCCCACTTATGTATCTAATGACAAGACATTATTGGCTGGTAGGTCGTCTTAAAAACGAGGCATCCATTTGTTCAGGTCGTCACGGATGTCATCTCCCCCTCCGCTGTTTTCCATGATGGACACGTTATTCTCATCGGCGATGCACTAAGTGGAGCAAGACCACATACGACTGCGTCAACGCGAGTAACACTTCACCTAACTTAAATGGTTACACAAATTCTATTTGCTGACTGTAAGACAGAAATCAAGCCGCTGACCATGCCCTCCGCCTGCATGCCGTGCTCCAGCATGACCCTCGGAACTTGGGCTGCTTGAAGGCAACGTGGGAGCCCGAGTCACTCCGCTATGCGAAATATTTGTGGGATATTGGGGCGGCAATTGGCGATTTGAGTCAGTTTGGAGAACATCCGGTAAGTCTTAATGTCTGTAGTAGTGCGGCGGCAGGCACTGGAACTGGAACTGTGAATACTGATATTGATACTCTGTTGTTCGAGTAGATGAGAGCAGACATTCATAAGGAGGTACGTATTACACCGCTAGAGATCATGGAACTGCCATTAAGATGGTCTTGCCCCTCCTAATTCTGATAGCTTCACGAGCGCCATATTGAGGCGTGGATGAAAGTCGGTGAGCCGAAGTAGGCTGTACTTGTGATATTTAATTGGGAAGAACTCAACATAAACATACACCCGTTCTTCTACCTAAATGTGATGTAGAGAGTCACAGCGCGAAATCACGTATCTAATTCGCGAATATCATCTAAACCTGCCCCGAAAAGTCAGGTATAATAAATTACAACCACTAATAATTACGGGCCAATACGTCCATAATATCTAATACAGTCAGGGATTCCCTGTATTTTTAGTCGTTATGCTACGTAACTGAATATCTTAGTGCCCTCCATTGCCATTGTCATTAATCTGCAGCGGGAAATAGCTCCTGTCGGACACGCTCTGCCTCCGCATCTAAGTGATCTAATGGGCCTGCTGGTTTGGCAGCTACGGATGTTGTGTACTCGTCCAGTTCTTGCTCTACTTCTGATGGTGAGCCTGATGTTATACTGGTGGTAGTTTGAAGGGAAGAAGAGGATACGTCTTCAACAGCTATTTGTGGAGAGGTGGAGGAAGACGGCGGCGTAGAAGTAGAAAGGGAGGTGGAAATCGAAGTTTCGGCCTGCTTTTCCGTCGAGACGGAGGCATCATTCTTATTGGGTAATAATACATTTTGTTCTTTTCCATGGTTGGCCTGCGCAATATCGGTTCGGAACACTGAGCTGATTTGTTTTACCTCTTCTTCGGGGCGGATGGCTTCCACGGAGAATTTGGATTCTACATTAGGTTCTTCGCCGGCAAAGATGTCGCGGCCTGGTTCTACTTTGTCAACGATCGAAGTGGCATGTTCGGGAGGTTTTTCGTCAACTGGTTCGTTCACCACGACGGGAGCTCCGCGGACGAAATCTACCGTTGTTTGGACGCTGGCGCTCTTTATCGGTGTCGCGGCGACGCGGCCCTCATACTGTGAGTACTGGAAATAAACTATTGAATCAAAAGCAATTGAAAATTCCGAAATAAAATACTGACATCGTCGAGGAAATCATTGCTGGAATAGACAAGCCCACATAAGGATAATCGAAGAATTGTCAACAGACAGCGACTCACCAAGAAAAATCCCACGTTTTGACCCACTGCGCGCTCTGGCATTTTGTTTTCGTCCATGGATTGCCATAAGCCAACGGACTGAAGTGAAAGAAAGTATAGATGGAGATAAGGATAAGTACGATAGCGATCTGGAAACGTATGCGAGGGCGGAGAGTCGAGGTGGCGAGGTCAAACACACCGCAGAATAAGAGAATTGAGAAGTATAAGGCTGGGAAATAGTGGTGTAGGAAGAGCTGACGCTGCATTAGGAAGAAGGGGAAGTAGTGTAGACCCCAGCCGAGTGCGAGGAAACCACAGAGTTGATCGTATTTGACAACAACGGCTGGGGGTATACATGTGAGAAATAAAGTATTTCCAATGAGATATGTGAACAGGAAAACGTACAATGGTTGAAATCTTGGTAACCACGTTTAGCACGGAGGATCAGAAGACCGCGCACGGCAGCGTAAGCCAGAACAGCGAAAGTGCTTAGCCACCATACAACTGGGTTTCCGATGAGATAAATCTGGCGGTTGTCTTTAACCCAGAAATTCTAAGGCGGGTCAGATGATGTATGAAACCAATACACATACAAGGGCGAAACTTACAATTCCTCGAGTTAGGCGTGGCCAAGAGCTAGGGCGCGAATCATACGAGTGGCGGTCTGTCAGACCAGCGTTTGTTGTCCACATAACGTACTGCAGCTCAAAAAATTTGGAAAGGAATCCAGGCTTGCGATAGTTAACTTTCTCCGCTGTTTTTTCTGATACTGGAGATGAGATCAGCTATGCAAACTTGGCTAGAAATTTAGCAAAACGGAACAACGCACAAGCTGGGTGCAAATTAGTCTCAATGTACCATAACGAGTTAGCCCGGACAGCGTTCTTATTGCACGTAACCTCCTGCTGCTCAAAACCCCACTCGGGGAGCTTAACCTTATGAGAGAAGAGATAACACCCCGTGAGCGCATGTCTCAACCTAAACTTTGTCCGCAAGGTGCGCAATCTCCGACTACTCTCCCGATCCCGCGTATCGCCCTCGTCAATCTCAACGAGCCAATCATCATTAGCGTCACCGACAAACCCAGGGAATCCATACCCAGACACTTCGTTCTGGAAGTCGACTTCGGAGATGGGGGGACGCATTTCGTGGGAGTGGAGCCGCTTTTCGGTGATTATGTGGTGGAATCTGACGCGCGTTCCTGGGGTAACTGGGACGAAGGGACTACTTGTGAAGTCAAAGGATGCGTCACCGTTGCCGCCGTCGGTGGCATTTACAATAATCCAGTCGTTGTTGCTATCGCGGTGGGGATATAACGTTATTTGTTGTTCTGCGAAGATGTGTCAGTGTTCTGAACGTTCATGAAGTTGGATGTTGGACTTACGTTTACTTCCTGTAGGGTAATTGTGGGCATGGGAGTGGAGATATCCGCCTTGAGTATTCCAATGCCGTATAGTGACCTGAGAGCCAATGCCAACATCTGAATGAAGAATCGGTGCGTTCAAAAAAAAAAAAAAAAAGAACAACACTCAATTACCCACCAGCAAGCGTATCCGCCATCTTTCGTCCACTCAAAGTATGCTGAAACTCAGAACTCATGAAACCATCTCCCTCTCCAGAACTTTGCAATATCATGAAATGAATCTGGAACATCGACATATAAAAGAGAATCGGAACGGCAATAAGGCAGATAGCCCGCGCCACGAAATGGCGCACAAATAGCTTGGGGGGCACCCTAACGTCCCCGAGTAAATCCCACAATTGTTTAATCGTTGAAAACCCGATCGTCGCAATAGTAAACAGCCCAACCCATTTGCAGCTCACGACGGCACCCAATGCGAGGCCTGTTAGAGTAAGCCAGACCCACCAGATTTCGCTGAAGGGTTCGCCTTTATCGTTTTCATTTGAGAAGGCAACCCAGAAAAAGGCGGAGAGCGCCGTGAAGAATAGGAGGGGGGAATCGAGGAGAATGTGCCGTGATTGGGTGATGAGGCCGTTTTCGAAGGTGACGAAGAGAGAGCCGAGGAGGGCGGTTGTAGCGCGGCAGTCGAGAGCGCGGAGAGTTAAGTATGCGACGGGAACGAGAGCCACACCGAGAGTGGCAGGGAGTAGACGCATCATTACGTAGGGGACATTCTCAAAGGGTCTGTGAAATTAAGCCTCATTAATGTTACGTTGGTGTGAGATTCGACGCATAGACACACTTTCCGATATCCTTAAAGTCAAACTGGCCATCATATCCGCCCACAAAAGCAGCGAGAGTTATAAGTAGCTTGGCCAATGGAGGATGTACGTCGACGTAATACTGTGTTTTGATATACTTGGCTGCGAACTTTCCGAAGTGCACCTCATCAAAACTGGTCATGATTAAACCTATCAGCACCTGAACGGCATAACGATTCCGGGGCTACTCACACTACACTATTTGGCCTCGATAATCGAAACAGCCTCACAAGAACGGCGATAACACAGATACCAATAAGAAGTTTCCATTCTCCTGCGGTTATACGCAGACCACCACTTGGCGGACGTGCCGTTCGTCTGGATGGGACATGCTTAGGATCTAATCTTGCAGCGTCTCGACGTTCATCTGCATCGAGAATATCGTGCGGGCGCGGTGGAAAGCGCTGTGTTGAAGGTTGGGGCTGATAGCCCGCCGCTGGCAACGGTGATGGGGCTCTACGACCGCGAAATTTCCCAGACATTTCGTCGTGGCCAATGCTTACGCCGTAATTCTAGAGACACAGAAGGAAAATAGAGTGAGAGAGGGGAAGTTGGGCCCTCGCCAGGGGACAGAATACTTTGAAGAGATCAAGCGTTACGTGGGAGCGCGTCTAATTCTGTAAGAGGTAGCAACTCTCTACACCTGATGGAGTGTTGTTTATCAATGTAGATATTATTATCATAAGTCTCCCGCTTTCGCTAGGCTCTGGATTATGGAAGTGTGTATTACTATTAAAGCTAGGCATCTACATCCCCTCTCGCTTTCTCGGTGTCGCTCTCAATATGGTGTCAACCCTGAGTGAAGGTTCAGCATTTAGCCAAGTGATATGGATGCATGGAACATACCTTAAGATCATCTCGGCGGCTTCACTTGCGCTGATAACAACCTGGCTTTTGAGTTTATAACTCTCTGTCACACCGAGCTTCTTCATCGATCCAATTCCACCCTCATACATATCTATCACAAATGACATTAATATAACGCACCAGGTTTAGTAGAGATGTGCACACACCTAGACCGGCGTCTGTCCGGCCCTCGTAGTGCGCAGCACGTAGCCGCGAGACGAGTTCCGACGAGTCATATCCAGCATTATCCGCGAGGATAGTCGGAATCTGTCTCAGTGCATGGCCGAATGCCTCTACGGCAATCGCCTTTTTGCCCAGGACCGTCCGAGCAGCCTCGTCCACGGCACAACTCATCAACATTTCTGAGCAGCCGCCTCCGAGGACAACACGCGTTTCCTTGACGGTTTGGGAGAGGACAGAGAGTGCATCATGCAGAGAACGTTCGGCCTCGTCGACCATTTGGTTTGTGGACCCACGAAGGACGACCGTGCACGCTTGACCTGCTGCTACGCCGGAGAATTTGATCAGCTTGTCTTCGCCGATCATTATCTCCTCAATTAAGTCGCAGTGACCGAGCTTGACAAGATCCGGGCGGTCGAATGTACTGGCGATTTCGCCACCTGTGACTAACGACAAACGCTCAACACCTTCAAAGTCGGCATGCTCGATTGACATGATGCCTTGTTCTGCAAGCAGATTTTCGGGGTAGTTATAAATAAGCTGTCGGTTGACGAAGCAGTTGATGCCGTGTGCTGAGATCGCAGCGACTTTTGCTTTCATTTTTTCCTGTTAAAGGTCGGATACTGTGTATAAGTGCGAGTGAGGTTACATACTCGTTCCGCTCGCTCCAATTCGGCAAGTTTTCCTGTTCCATCCACCTTAACACGCGCGCCAAATATTTTAATTTTATCCGTGTCCATCGCTGTCGCGCAAGTCAACACACTAGCTACCTCGCGCAGAGCTTACTCACATGTATTAGCAATCAAAATTTTGGCATTCTCTATGCGCTTTGGAGAGTTTACAGCAATGGACTTGTCCAAAATGAAGCCTGAGGGAGAAGAATTAGCGCCAATGCATCCTCTTATAACATAAAACCATACCTTCATCTAAATACGAATCCGACAACTTTCCGCCAACCTTTTTAATGATCTGAATGTGATCGAGGTCTGTTGAACCCTGTAATCGTAATACGGCGTCCACAGCGAGGTTGGCAAAGTAGTCTTTGTCTTGTGAGAGGACTTTGGAGGATAAAGTTGTCCGCGCGATGTTGAACAAGTCTTCGCGGAATTTGACAGGATCGGTGCTAAATTTATCTTATTCAGGTCTCTTAATGGACTGTAAAAAGACGATACTCACCTGTGATCAATAGCAGACTTCTCCAAAGCCTTTAAAGCAGCAGCACTTGCAATTCGGTACCCCTCTACGATTGTCTGAGGATGAATTTTGGCAGCAACCAACTTCTCCCCTTCACGCAGTAACTCTGATGCAAGCACACAAACACTGGTTGTCCCGTCGCCGACCTCATCGTCCTGGACCTTCGAGATGTTCACTAGAATCTTGGCAGCGGCGTTGTCTAGCTGAATTGATTTAAGAATTGTAGCGCCATCGTTGGTGACGTTTATATCTCCTGATGACGCTGATTGGAGAATTTTGTTCATGCCTTTGGGGCCGAGAGTAGACTTGACAAGGTCACCCAAAGCGAGTGCACCGACGAACGACGAAAGCCGCGCGTTTTCTGCCTTTTCTTCAGTAGCCTGTTAGAACAATCTAGTCAGCTTAAGCAATGTGTAGAACTCGGAAATACGAGCCTCTTGTCCAAAAATATTCATGGACATTTTGTAGGATGCTTAGTTTGAGGGAGTAAAAATGTCCGTGACTGTCTGACGTAAGCAGGTGGCCATCTAAGTCAGCCATCATGTCCCTTGCACGTCTAAGATCCTATATAACCCAGTCTTCGTGCCATTTCAAGACAACTCAGCTTGCTACTAAGAATCAAATATGTACCCGGCATCCTTCACAATCAGCGCTCAATTATAGCACCACTGCACATATTTTGTCCTCCCGTCAGTTTAGTGCATTAGATTCGCGGCATACTCGTACACGCAGCAAATTTCACTGGATTGTATCACATAGTAGGCATCTTGCAACGGAGACTCAAAAAGATGGCCCCGGAACGACTCGCTTACCTGCTGTACTTGTACTATCCCCTGATCCCTCGAATACAGGGGAGAACTTGGAGCTACCAAGTCCAGACGAGGCGCGCTTAGAGTTGACGGAGCGAGCCGCGGAGGTATGCTGGTACTGTTACCTTCATTGTTCTTGAGCAGTGGACTGAGTAATAGTTCATAGAAACTCAGGTCAGTTTCAGCGACTGAGAACGACCCGAACCTTGCGCTGCGGATTGCTGTAGAATCGGGGGGATGCCACGGGTATCAATATAAGATGGAGCTTACAGCAGACTGTGCATCGGATGATTAGTGAGCCACTATCTCTATAAATTGCCTCATGTCTGTTTAACAACAACCTTGCTCGCCTTAGCAAATTCATCCATCCCAAATATCGGAATGCATCCGTCGTCGTTGATGCAGTCTCGTTGGGACTCTTGAAAGGCTCAACAGTGGACTACGCAACCGAGCTCATTGGGAGCAGTTTCCGAATTGTGGATAATCCTCAGGCGAAAGGAAGTGGTTGTGGATGTGGCATTAGCTGGGAAGCAAACTTTTGAGGATGTATTCATATCAGGGATTTTATACTAGACGGAAATGTTTTGTATGTTATTTGCTCATTTTTTTTTGTGCGATTTTCTTCGTGACAGCGTCTTGCTGCCATCATCATGTTCACGCTTAATAAATCACTTGACTGTGCATCAAAATGTTCCCTCTGTTACCATGCTAATATGGCACTGAGCGTAGAGAGAAAGTTGGAATTTTACCCCTTACCAGGTCTGTACAAGAATGGTATCCGGGAACATGGATTAATTCTCAGTTGGCAAATCTGTAAGGGTGTTGCTTTTCACATACAACAACCCCCTCGAATTTACATATGAAGCATGAAGAAAGTAGTCGCTTCACTGTGACAGATATAATATGTATACGAAGAGTGTTGTAACTGTCAACTTTTCGGCGAAAATATGACCAGACCTATAGAGGACCGAGCGTAGTAGCATAAAGCTGATTAGACTTGTCTCAGAGAGGTTAGGCAAGTTTCCCATCAATTCATGTTAAAACCTTTTCCAAAAAACTACATGCCCAATGCAAAGCCATATGGATTCCAGGTAGGTCCTGTTGTTGAGATTATATATAATGTATATATTGGTGCTGTAAAAATAAAAAAGCCATTCCATGTGGTCACCATACAGAAACGCCGATGGGCCTGATAATTTCCAGCATGACATGGCTCCCAGCTTCCGCGTGTGGATTCCATGTTTTTGAGCCACACATTCACAGGCCCAATCTTTGTCTCAGAATATGTTCTAAAATTCACAGAATATATAAAATATGTCTGAGAATACTCAAAGTTTTGAAAATGTGCAGGAAATATTATATATTCTAACAAATTCAAGTTTGGAAAGTACTTGGAGAATTAATTAGAATATTGATAGAATATATAATATTTTTTTCACATATTTCCGAAACTTTTGAATATTCTCAAACGTATTTTATATATTCCATGAATTTTAACATATTCCGAGAGATTAAAAAATTGGGCCCCAGTGCTGTAATTGTGCGACTCAAAAACGTGGAATGCACACGCTGGGAGCCATGTAGTGCTGGAAATTATATCTGGCCCATCGGCGTTTTTGTATGGTGACTACATGGAATAACTTCGCTATTTTTACAGCTCCAATATATATTATATAATATAAGCAACTGGAATTCATAGGGGTTTTAACATGTGAATTGATGGGAAACTTGCCTAACCTCTCTGAGACAAAACATATTAATTGAAGAGCCTTTCATGACTATGCACGTAGTTCACAAAATCACATATAGTAATTTTATACAGCCATATAAAGATAATCAATACAGCTATAGAAGGGTAATGAATAACAAATGAGAGTGGTGATTGGTGATTGGCAAATGATACATGGCACACACGAAAAGAAAAGAATTTCCGAGCACCTGAGCCTTTCAACTCCGCACCTGAAGTGCATATCGATTCTCAGCCCGCTCTCCTTTTTCCCATTTTGCAATCTCGTCCAAAACTCGTTGTGTAACGTCCGCCGCTGTGTCTATTTTTCCGTATGCTTGAACAAATTTTCCGTCAGGATCCATAAGGTAGAAATAGATACTATGGTCCACAAGATAGTCTTCACCGACTGCATATACGATGTCATGTTAGAATAGTTTTTTTTTAAAAAATTACTGAAACCACACGAACGTGACGTGTCACCCTCTTTAGGCGGAGGACTTGAGAAGTATACACGGTACGCTTTGCACGTTGATTTAACGGCATCGTATGCACCGGTTAGAGCGACAAGACGAGGGTGGAAATCTATGAAAATTCCTGTCAATCTAGGCACGGCAATACAAATGTGAAATTAACATACCAAGAGCATACCGACGTATCTGCTCAACTGAATCACGCGCCGGATCAACAGAAACGAACACAGGTTGCACGAACCGGAGTGGAACCGATTCAGGCAGTGCCTTTTCTGAGTCGTCAGGAGGTTATGAGTTATCTAATTCAATCCGGTAAACTTAAAGTTACTCCTTACCAACGGCATCCACGACTTGCCCCATTTTATCTAATTCGTCTGGACATATGTCGGGGCAATTTGTGAACCCGAAGTATACAAGCGAATACGACCCGAGTAAATCCTTGTCAGTGAACGGTTTGTCGTGCTGATCGGTGAGCTGGAACGGACCGCCGACGTCGGGTCTTCCATATGTAACACTTGCTCTTGCTTTCTCTATGAAACGGATGAAGTTATGAATAAAGTGTCGTGGAAAGGGGTTATTGTACCTTTTTCCTCCTGCAATTTTTTCTTTTCCCGGTCGAAGTAGAACAATAGACCAACTCCGACCGCAACTAGCAGCGCAGCTGCTTTAGGTGTAAATACCTACAATAAAACAGACAATAAAGCATGTGGAAGCCATTAGCAACCAATTTACATGAGAGACACACGCCAACGGCCTCTCTATCCCTAGCGCCTTGCCCCGTGAACTGGGACGCATAATGCCTACGATTTTGAGTAGTAGGGTGTGTTTGGGATGTGAAACGGATCGATCTTCTACAATGTCCCTGGGATCGCCATAGTCTAGAGATTAATTGGGGGTTCAAGTTAGACTTGAACATGAAGTTCGATGAGTAAAGTAATAGACGGGCCCCATAAGTGCCCATATAATTGATTTATGAGCGCTTGGCTCAGGCTGTATCCACAAATTTACATAAAAAACAGACAGGGCAATCAGACGACGCTCGTTCAGTGTAAGCACCCCCATATCCTTTACACTTATACCTCTTCTTCCCATACCACCACCACCACCTCATTCTTAAATGGCTCTTTCGTCAGTTCAACCCCCAATCAAGCACTCTCGCAGACGTCGACACTCTTCGTCTTTTGCTGGAGACCCTGTTACAGACGAAAATATTCCAAGGGCAAGAAAACGTCGCCCACATAGCATGGAGCGGGACACTGTCGCACGAACCATGAAAACTGACATTGGGGTTGAGGATGTCGATGTTGAGGTTGATGAAAACAGGCAGGAGCTCGAGGCTGACATCTCGAACGAAAATTCCGTCGATGGGGACGAATGGCACGGTATTGAGGTCTCGGACAATGTAAAAATGGAGCGTCCAACTCGCCCTCTGCCGAAAAAAGTGACTACAAGCACAGGTCACCCCAACCCCCGCCCCGCCAATCCGACTCTTCTTCCAGTGCAAGCTTCAATCCCGCGTACTCCAACTCAAAAAGCCAACACCCGTCGTCTGATCGTCGTTCTTGAAAACGCATGTTTAGAAGCATACCGCATCGGCGGTTCGTCCGGTCGTCCAGGGTCCAAGTCTGCTGGCGAGGCCAAATACGCTCTGCTTAATTGCGATGATCACCAGGGCATTCTTGCTAAAACAGGTCGCGACATTGCTGATGCTCGACCAGACATTACGCACCAGGTTTGTGATGTTGTTTGTATGATGTCGTATGAGACTGATGGCTGGCACAGTGTCTACTTACTTTGCTCGATTCCCCTCTCAACAAAGCAGGATTGCTGCAGGTGTATATTCACACTGCACGTGGCGTGCTGATCGAGGTCAACCCTCATGTTCGCATTCCAAGGACGTTCAAACGATTCGGTGGTCTCATGGTTCAACTCCTTCATAAGCTTAGCATCCGCGGCGTCAACGGTTCGGAGAAACTCCTCAAAGTTATCAAAGTAAGTATTGTCCTTTTCCGCTGATGGATGTCCCGACTAAGTATCTGCCCAGAATCCTGTAACAGATCACTTCCCGCCAAACACTTTCAAACTCAGTATGATCCCATTTCCGCTTCTCTTCGCCTTCTAGAATTAACATGTCATCAGCGCTCTCTGGTGACGCGTCCACCGTGCGCCTCTCATCATACCTCCCTACTCTCCCCCAAACCCATTCAATCGCTGTGTTCGTTGGGGCAATGGCTCGAGGGTGAGTCGAGTCAGGGTTTAACCTTATCTGGGCCGACTGATCTGACATCATCTACCAGCCGCGATGACTTCGCTGATGGAATCGTGGATGAAAAAATCTCTATTAGCGAATATTCTTTGAGTGCTTCGGTATGTGGTTTGATGCTGTCAGTATGACATTCATTGAGCCTCGTTGTCTTGCTCGTCCTCGATAGGTTGCATGTGGCAAGGTATCTCCACCACGTTGTTTCTTCTCTTCAGTTTACTCACACGCCCTTGTTATTTAGTTCTGTTGTGCCCTAGAAGATATATGGGACGTCCTATAAGTAACCAACAAAAAAACGCACCGGATCGCTCGCGTCAACCGCGCGCCATCCTAGTAATCGGTCCCCGAAAACAGAAAACAGAAACCGAAGGTGCCACGAGGGCCGTTCATCCGTCCCTTGCATCTGCGTGAGTTGGAAGTTATGGGTAATTATGTATTGTGCGATGATATCGCGGGCAATCTGGTGTTGTGATCCTTTAGAGACGAAGCGGAGTCGTGGTTGTGTCCAGTGCTGACAAGTGTCATCTGTAACTAAAATTAGTATGTATTCTAATAGGCTTATGTAAATGTAGCAAGACAATCTCTGCGGATAATTTACGGAGACTTGAGCCGATCATAAAAACCCCAGACAACATCGTTGAAGCGGAGGGAGTATTTATAGCAAGCCTGAATGTCTCTGTACAACGGAAGGGGAATTACAAACATAAGGACTATGTAAACAGTGAATTACTTTATGGACGCGTGCATACTATCATCTAAGACAAACGAAGATGCGAAGTGTTGGTTGGACACAGCGTAATAATAATACTGACGGACATTTGTAGTATATCTTCTTTCAAATACAATCTATACCATATGGAGTTGCAGCAACCGGCGAGATGGCTTGATGTCACTAACTCAAGCTGAAGGTGGAAGAGAGGCAGTCGTGACGGTGTGGTAATCATGTTTTGCTGTGGAAGAGAGGGAGGTTTGTAGAAGTTTGAGAGATCAGGCCAATCCGACTAACGTATCGGTCGTTTCCTCACTAAGACTCTGGCGAATGACGACCATACAAGACCACGCGTACAAGGACCATCAGTGGGCAGGACTTGGCACAAAATACATCACGAGGATGTATGAGAAAGGGGCAAAAATATTCCAGCATGGCAACAGGGAAACGGCGTCAATAATATTCCATATGTACGCTTGGGGTTCTATCGATACGTTGAGTAAGGCCAAGACCGAATAAGTACGATGATTGCCCGGGTCGAACTTCGTCGCACCAACTTGCAAGCGATGTCACCTTGTCGAGTTGCTACTGCCGACAGCATGTGTCCATTGGGATGCAATCATGTCTGCAGAGATAAGCTACTCGTGCTGTCAAAGGGGACGTGCTGTTCTTCCAAGCGCCATTAGAAGGAAGCCAGCTTGTGATGTTCTGTGGAAAGATGTCAAATAACGTGTGCAGCCTTCAGTTGGACAATTGCGATGACCGCAAGACTTCAGGGGTTCCGCCCAGTCAGAGGAATGGATGGCGGTGCTGACATAGACATTTTTGACGAACATATGACTTTTCGTTGAGTGCGACTAGTATTGAAAGGAATGGCAGGCTTCTGGGGATGAGTGATATGTTTGGCATTGAGAAGAAGACGAGTGACCTTGAGTTGTCACGCTTATCCCTCTTGTACTCTGCCAACTTACTCAAACATCTCTCCCAACAACCAATCTTTAAATAATGATTCCTATCATTAGGCGTCTGAAACGAGTACGTCTTATTTACCCTGATAGGTTTGAACCTCTGGGCTCTTTCTAATCTTTCCGCAGCGGATACTGTCTAAGGATGCTCCGTCGGCTGATACATTCCAATCTGGCCCTCAAGAACAAACGAGCGGTCAGCATTTCGGGATCAAGGTGCTTTCATCAGGCATTTCTCCGACGATCGAGTAAGCAGTTACATATTAAATTTTGCTATTCACCGGGACTTAACCGCGGATCTTCCAGCATCGTCGCCATCCATGGGTTGGATGGACATCGTGAGGCATCTTAGACAGCACTCAACGGTAAACTCTGGCTTCGCGATTTCTTACCCAAGGACGTACCTTGTGCCAGGATTTTAACATATGGTTATGATGCCTACACCCAGAGCACGGCTACATCATCCACGCAGACCTTGGATAGTCACGCAGAGAGCTTTCTTGCACGCTTGTCTGCATTCAGAAAGAGTTCAGATACTACGGTTTGTATAACTCATATATGTATGCAATTCTGTTTCTTTCTCATAGGACCGCTTCAGAAACGGCCTATAATTTTTATTGCTCACAGCGTCGGAGGAATTGTTCTCAAACACGTAGGTTGATTTCTGCAATACATGTCAAGCCCTAATTCAATATTGGGGTTTGCCAGGCTTTGATACAAGCTAGTCAGGCACACGAAGGTCACCTGGTGGAACACAAATGGATCGCTGTGTCTACATATGCCATTTTATTCCTCAGCACACCGCATCAAGGCACAAATGCTATTGCAAAGCTGGCTAATCAACACTTGCAACTTGGATCACTATCCAGCAAAACTAATAAGATATTGTTGAAGCATTTAATCTCCAACTCTGAGTGGCTGCAACAGCAGTCAGCTTCTTACAATGCAATCAGTGCAAATTTCCGCACCAAGCTCTTTCATGAAACCCTGCCGACCGTTCTCCCTGATAAAAGATCTCAAATCGTGAGTCTACATATGTGTCTGTCAGTACAAACTATAGTGCCATTCTCAGATTGTTCCTAAATTGTCTGCTGTAATTCCCGGTGCTATTGATATGGAGGTGGTAGGCATGTCTAAGGATCATTATGGGATGACCAAATTTGCATCTCAGAGTGATGATGACTTCATTCTTATGTTATCTGTCATAAAAAATATGACTGAGAGTGCCTCATCTGTAGTGCAACATCAGTGGTCCAAGTTTGAGCAGACTGGTAAGGAGTATCTACAAAAAATAGGCTGCATATTGATATTATTTGTCAAGCAGAGATGGCTTCCACAGCAGTGACATATATAGCTAAACTCTGCCCTAGTCCAAGGTTCTTAGGGCAGCAGGAACACATTATAACATTAAAGAAATTCTTTGCCCCTGACAATTCCCAAACCTGGAGACATTTCCTTTTATATGGCATGGCAGGGGTTGGAAAAACTCAGATATGTTTGAAATTCATTGAAGATGTACTAGAAAATGAATAGTAAGTTATCTGTTACTTCATTGACCCTGCTGATAAATTCTGATTAATAATAAGTGGTTATTGGAGAATTATCTGGATTGATGCTACAAACACAGTGTCATTAGAGGATAGCTTTATCAGCATTGCAGATGATCCTGAAGCTAAAGCAATAGGTGTTAAAAGGTCTAGTAGTGCTGTCCTGACATGGCTTGCTCACCATAGAAGGAAGTGGCTTCTTGTGTTTGATAATGCTGATGGGGTGGATGGAGAAGTCCTTAACTATTTGAAACACCTCAGGCCAATTCATGTCTTGATTACAAGCCGGAACCATGGACTTCATGCCCATGTAACATCATACATGGAAATTCTGCCAATGGATGAGGATAGGGCTGTATCTTTATTTCACATTGCAGCATTGCTTTCAAATTGTTCTGATGCTGCAGTGATTGAACTATCAAGGCATATTGTAAGGACATTGGGCTTTTTGCCCCTTGCTGTAGATATTGCAGGAGCAACTATATCTACTGGATTGTGTACAACCTATGACTATCTCAAAATGTATCAAACACAGAGAGTACACTTACTGGATGGTGAAGACCCTTCTCTAAAAGGAGCAACAGGATATAACCACACTGTTTATAGTGCTTTGAATATCTCCTACAATCTTATTGAAAGGGCAGCCACCTGTTCTAAAAAGGCACAGGATGCTCTATTAGTTCTTAAAGTCTTGGGTTTCTTCCATCATCAAAATATTATGGAAACTATATTTAAACAGGCAGCAGAGTCAGATCCTGCAGTAACATATGATGAAAACCTACCAACTACATCACATGATCTGCCCTCTCACCTACTTCAATGCAAGGAGGATGGGCAATGGACAAATATTGCATTTAGACAGGCAATGCAAGTTCTTTGTGATTATTCATTACTGTCCAAAGATGGACCTGCAGAGTTTCTATCATGGACAATGCATCCTGTGATTCATACCTGGAGTAGAGACAAGGCTTTGCTAAGTGATAGTTCTGGGTGCTTAAGAATAGCAAGAGCTATCATAGTAGGCTGTATCCCACTTGGTGATGCTCTAGAGGATATTATGGCATGACGGAGGCTTCTCCTTCACATTGAGGCATTTAGATGCAATAGCTGTAGAAGGGAAGATCAACATTTCTACTATGATGATATGCTGAGAAAATTCTCAATGGTTATAAAAGAGTTTGGTGACTGGAAAACTGCAAAAGATATGCAAGAAATATTGCTTAAAAAGAGAGAGACTTTCCTAGGTGCAGAGCATTGTGAGACACTTATTGCCAAGGCTAGTTTGGCAAACACCTACTATGATCTGGGAAGTTCCAAGGAAGCAGAGGTGCTTGAGCTTCAGGTATTGGATGCCAGGCAGAACATACTAGGTCCAGAGCACCCTGACACTGTAATGGCCAAGGCCAATTTGGCATGCACCTACCATGAATTGGGAAGGTCCAAGGAGGCAGAGGTGCTTGAGCTTCAAGTATTGGAAGCCAGGCAGAACATACTAGGTCCAGAGCACCCTGAGACTGTAATGGCCAAGGCCAATTTGGCATGCAGTTACCATGAATTGGGAAGGCCCAAGGAGGCAGAGGTGCTTGAGCTTCAGGTGTTGGAAGCCAGGCAGAACATACTAGGTCCAGAGCACCCTGAGACTGTAATGGCCAAGGCCAATTTGGCATGCAATTATGGTAAATTGGGAAGGCCCAAGGAGGCAGAGGTGCTTGAGCTTCAGGTGTTGGAAGCCAGGCAGAACATACTAGGTCCAGAGCATCCTGACACTATAATGGCCAAGGCCAATTTGGCATGCACCTACCTTGAATTGGGAAGGCCCAAGGAGGCAGAGGTGCTTGAGCTTCAGGTGTTGGAAGCCAGGCAGAACATACTAGGTCCAGAGCACCCTAAGACTGTAAAGGCCAAGGCCAATTTGGCATGCACCTACCGTGAATTGGGAAGGCCCAATGAGGCAGAGGTGCTTGAGCTTCAGGTATTGGAAGCCAGGCAGAACATACTAGGTCCAGAGCACCCTGAAACTGTAATGGCCAAGGCCAATTTGGCATGCAGTTACCATGAATTGGGAAGGCTCAAGGAGGCAGAGGTGCTTGAGCTTCAGGTGTTGGAAGCCAGGCAGAACATACTAGGTCCAGAGCACCCTGAGACTGTAAAGACCAAGGCCAATTTGGCATGCAATTACTGTAAATTGGGAAGGCCCAAGGAGGCAGAGGTGCTTGAGCTTCAGGTGTTGGAAGCCAGGCAGAACATACTAGGTCCAGAGCACCCTGAGACTGTAATGGCCAAGGCCAATTTGGCATGCACCTACCTTGAATTGGGAAGGCCCAAGGAGGCAGAGGTGCTTGAGCTTCAGGTGTTGGAAGCCAGGCAGAACATACTAGGTCCAAAGCATCCTGACACTATAATGGCCAAGGCCAATTTGGCATGCACCTACCTTGAATTGGGAAGGCCCAAGGTGGCAGAGGTGCTTGAGCTTCAGGTGTTGGAAGCCAGGCAGAACATACTAGGTCCAGAGCACCCTAAGACTGTAAAGGCCAAGGCCAATTTGGCATGCACCTACCGTGAATTGGGAAGGCCCAATAAGGCAGAGGTGCTTGAGCTTCAGGTATTGGAAGCCAGGCAGAACATACTAGGTCCAGAGCACCCTGAAACTGTAATGGCCAAGGCCAATTTGGCATGCACCTACCTTGAATTGGGAAGGCCCAAGGAGGCAGAGGTGCTTGAGCTTCAGGTGTTGGAAGCCAGGCAGAACATACTAGGTCCAGAGCACCCTGACACTGTAATGGCCAAGGCCAATTTGGCATGCACCTACCATAAATTGGGAAGGCCCAAGGAGGCAGAGGTGCTTGAGCTTCAGGTGTTGGAAGCCAGGCAGAACATACTAGGTCCAGAGCACCCTGACACTGTAAAGGCCAAGGCCAATTTGGCATGCAGTTACTGTAAATTGGGATGGCCCAAGGAGGCAGAGGTACTTGAGCTTCAGGTGTTGGAGGCCAGGGAGAATATACTAGATTTAGAGCATCCTGACACTGTAAAGGCCCAGGCTAATTTGGCATGCACTCACTGTGAATTGGGAAGACACTGTACAGGCCAATGCCAATTTGGCATGCACCTCCTGTGAATTGGGAACACCCAAGGAGGCTGAAGTGCATAGTGGAAGAGAATGGCCTGGCATCATTGATGGCCTTGCAGTCTGTTCCTTACCTGTAGTCAATTTTGGTTACTTAGAGGTAATACAAAGTGGTAGAGTTTTTCTTTGTAGGAAAAGAATGGTCTGGCCTGGATCATCACTGTGAAGAGTTGTAGAAGTTCTGGCCACTTGATATATGAAGAATATTGACCCTATAGGCATGATAAGATTATATTGCCTATTGAAGTACAATATAGGTAAGAAAGGAGAATAATCATTGTAAGCAACTGTAAGGGAGCTGGAGGTGATTATGATAGTAAATGGAAATTGACCCTTGCAATAAAATTCCAATGGAACAAGTCAAGTGAAATGGAGATAAGTAAGAATAATCCACAAGAAGGAAATAGAAAAGCATGAAGAAATGTAAGTAGCAATGAGCAAGTTCAAGTAGATAGTTCTGGGCTCTGACAGTAAGTGTGAGAGTCAGAGTAAAGATGAAATATGACTTGTAGCCATTAAAGACAGTTGAGATGATACCCCAATCATTACTTGCAGGACACTTCAAATGGTGTTTTGGGCAAGTTGTGGTTACAGGGTAAAAAGTGTCTGAATTCTCTACTATGCCTACTGGTGTATGAAAGTAAGTATGCACTTACAAGAGTCTATGTATTTACAGGTATACATGTATTTTTGAACTAATGCAAATGTATGTAAACAAAAATTTTACTTGGTCAAAAAATAGTAGAAAAATAAGAAAAGAAGATGGGAAATATAATACAATGGAACAGTTACATTCTCCAGAGAGGGGTACCTCTCACACCAAGGAGAAATGGATTGAAAGGGAGGCCACACAGAAGAAAAGGCAGCAGGAGGAGGATTGTAGGGATGTGCTGGATGCAGGGAGGAAGGCCACCAATGATGCAAGAGGACATGGAAGAGGAAGGAGTAAAAGGAATACTGTGGCCTACTGCTCAGACCCAATTTCCTCTATCTCATCCTCCTCATCCTCTTCTTCATTGTCATCATCCACACATTTCCTTTTGCCCTGTTTTCTTTTGGACCCATTGTCAGAAAAAAGAAAAAAAGAAAAAGAAACTATAATAGATGCACCCCTGATGGATATTAGGGCAGCACTAACAAGGCTACCAAAACACAAAAAGAAACAAGAGAGAGAGGGCAAGAAAAGGAGTAGGAGAATGGAAGTTCTAATGACTTGAGAATATCACACTTGTATTTAGTGGAAATCCTAAGAGATTGAAACTGGGGTCTAACCATGTACATCTTACGGTATTTATACATACTAAAGGGAAAATTTGTTACGACCGGACAAATCCCGCCGGACTCCGGGTACTAACTCGTACACCCCCACGCGCTACAAGCACCAATCGTCTGTTTATAGGATTTCCCGCCCGGACTCCATTACGTCAAGACTCGTTACGTTCGACCTCATTAAGACACATATCAGTCACCGGACTTCCCCCGGACCCCGTCTCTGTCTATGTCCGTCTTCGTCCCACGCATCAGTCACCGGAACCCGCTTAGAATCCCGTCACCGCTCTAATCGAGCCCTGTTCCCGTTTTAGTCAAATGACCTGTCACGATTTAGGACTCCGCTCCCGCTCCGTTTCCCATTATGGGTTATGCTTTGTCACGATTCGGACTCCGCTCCGTTCCGTCCCGTTCCTAACACCAATTTGGTGTTTACTATTCCCGTTTTATGTTTTGCTCGTTTTGTCTCATTATTACTGGATTCGGTATGTCATGCATTCCACGGTCTATATAAACTGGCAGATGTTGTACATACAATCCAGTCAGAAAATTAGCTTAGATTCCCCCCAGTAATCTAATACATTTTCCTCTCTAAAACCCTACTCTTATCAGACCGCTCACACTAGTCGGGGCCCACGGGCTCCGGCGCATCTATCTCTCTCGACTATCTCGATTCACCACTCTCGACTCACGACCTACGACTCACGACCCACGAACCCCCGCCTGGACTCCCCGGGATTCCCGTCCGCCTGTCTGAAATTGGACAAACACGATCTAGCGAGGGCGCAGCCTATAAGCTGAAGCCAAGTCCTACCGGATATCCCGCGGGTTTCTCCGGAAACCCGGCCTGAGTGTGTATCCTAACAGTATTTTCTGACTAACACTCGCAGATTGTTTTCATTATGCCACCAAGAAGAAGTACACGCGCACAGTCATCAATGCCTGGACCGTCGACTCTTCATTCCCCGTTAACTCTGTATACCAGTCAGACGCTTGCGAACCAGTCGGAACCCATGGAAGAAGCCCGCATCGAAGAAATCCTGGAAGACCTGGACGAATCCGAGCGCAAGGACGATTCCGTGGCCCCCGACAAGGGCAAAGGTGTCGAAATCCCTCCTGAAAATCCTCCGCCTTTTCAACGACCGAACACGAGGGATCCTACTTCTGAGTTTTTAGCAGGTACTATAGATAAATTCATGACGCACCTGCTAGAAGAACGAAAAAGAAAGGAACAAGAACCTCCACGGTCAAAAGTCAATGCTCCGGAACCCTTCACGGGTTCCAACCCAAACAAACTCTCTACTTTCCTCATGCAATGTCGTTTCAATTTCCGCGATCGTGCCGCTGCATTCTCCACGGACTCCCGAAAAGTCAACTACGCACTTTCATATTTGTCGGGATCCGCGTTGAAATGGTTCGAACCGGCTTTTAGTGGGATTACCGAGGAAGAGCCGCTCTGGCTTGAAAATTGGGAAGCTTTTGTTGAGGAGCTTGAAACCAACTTCGGCCCGTATGACCCGACAGGAGAAGCTGAGAATAGTCTCACAAATCTTCGTATGAAGGACACGCAGCGCATCACGGACTACATCGTCCAATTCAATAATCTTGCAGCTCGTTGTCAGTGGGGCGATCCCGCTCTCCGCCACCAATTCTACGCCGGTCTGCCATCCCGCCTTAAAGACGAAGTCTCGAAAGGAGAAGATGGCAAGCCAAAAACCCTGTCCCGTATGCGCCTCAAAGCTCAAAACGCGGACGCATGTTATTGGGAACGTCGCGCGGAAGTTGCCCGTGAGACATCCACGGACAAAATAAACAAGTCCAAGGACAAAAACAATAACACCAATTCGTCAACCAGCAACCAGAACTCCACGCAATCCGACAAGAAGAACGATAAAAAGTCTTCAAACAACAACAACAATAAGGACAATAAGGACAACAACAAGGGTCAACAGTCCGGCAAGCAAGCCGGAAAACCCGACCTCTCAGGCAAACTCGGACCTGATGGCAAATTGACTCCACAAGAAAGACAACGTCGTATGGACAACAACCTCTGTATCTTGTGCGGGAAACCCGGTCATCGAGTCCCGGAATGTCCGCTGGCAAAAGCAAACTCTTCAAAGGGTCGATCAGCCAAGGCCTCCACGGAAACCCCGTTGAAGGATAAACCGGCTGCCGATTCGAAAAAAGAGTAAGCAACCCCGCGGACTCCGCGCGGGTTAGGGGTTGCGTTGCCTCTCCGCGCATTCAAGAGTTCACTCGCCTCAACGCATCCGCTCTTTCACATTCTGATTCATTTTTCGTTAAACTTATGTCTAATATGCTTCCGAAATTCGTTTTTTCAGCTCTCATAGATTCCGGCTCGACTCATTGTTTTTTAGATACAAAATTCATGCAAAAAAATTCTTTGTCAACTTATTCGATAAATCCCATCGCTCTCCGCCTCTTCGATGGCACAAGTAATTCGGTTGTTACCCAAGCTTGTGATTTACCCATCAGTTTCCCTTGTGGAACATCTCAATTGGTCACTTTCTATGTGACCCAGTTAGACTCAAGTTGCTCGGTGGTTCTAGGACATAACTGGCTTACCCGCTACAATCCGTTGATTGACTGGATAGCTAACAGTATAACTTTCCGGACTCCCGCGGCGACCGAGGAAACTGCGCCTGTCTCGGCCTCCACGGCACCCATGGCCTTCCCGGCACCTGCAGTCTCGAGGACTCCTGTGATCCCTACGGCACCTACAGCTTCCCCGGAACCCACGGCACCTCCGTCCATTTCTCTGATTAATGCTGCAGCTTTTATTAGGGCTTCAAAAATGGATGGGTCCCAGGCGTTCACTATCAACTTAAAAATTGATGAAGCAACTGGACGTTTCTCAACCCCAGTACCCGAATCTGAGCAAGCTGCTGACCTAGAAGGCATCCCGGAGAAATACCATGACTTCGCGGATGTTTTTAGCAAGCGAAAAGCTGACCGGCTTCCGCCTCACAGAGAATACGACTTAAAAATCGATCTTGAAGATGGCGCCCAGCCACCCCTAGGACATATTTACCCGCTTTCGTCCACAGAACTATCCACAATCCGTGATTTCCTGGATGAACATTTGTCCATAGGCTTTATTCGACCCTCAAAGTCTCCTTTTGGAGCACCTGTTTTGTTTGTCAGAAAAAAGGATGGATCCCTTCGACTATGTGTTGATTTTAGAGGACTCAATGCTGTCACCAAAAAGGACAAATATCCACTCCCACTTATATCTGACCTGCTCGATGCTCCGTGGAATGCCCAGATTTACACCAAAATAGATCTCAAGCACGCCTATCATTTGGTCCAGATTGCCGCGGGCGACGAATGGAAAACCACTTTTAGAACCCGCTATGGGGCCTTCGAGTGGTTGGTCATCCCTTTTGGACTCACTAATGCCCCGTCTGTTTTTCAGCGTTTTATCAACGACATTTTCTCCGACATGCTCGATGTATGCGTCATTGTTTACTTGGACAACATTCTTATCTACTCCGAGAATCCCGCGGAACACGACAAACAAGTCCGTGAGGTTCTCCGGAGGCTCAGACAACATGGTTTATTCGCAAATGGTAAAAAATGTACTTTTGACACGGACTCCGTGGAATACCTAGGTTTCATGATGGGACCCGATGGACTCCGCATGGACGAAACTAAAGTACAAGTCATCAAAGATTGGCCCGAACCCCGAAAAGTTAAAGATATACAATCCTTCCTCGGCTTTGCCAATTTTTATAGACGTTTTATCCGTGGATATTCCGACATCACGGTACCCCTTACCCATCTTACGCGTAAGGGTACTCCGTGGAACTTTAACGATAAGTGTCAAAAAGCTTTCAATCTTTTAAAAAATTCTTTTTCCACAGCTCCTATTCTGTCGCATTGGAAACCGGACTTCCCGCTCATTGTTGAAACGGACGCCTCCGACTATGCACTTGGAGCCATTCTCTCTATCCAGGACTCCGACGGAGAAGTTCACCCTGTGGCTTTTCTGTCCCGGACTTTTACCGAGCAGAGCTCAACTACGACGTTCATGATAAAGAACTTCTGGCAATCTTTTCTGCTTTCAAAGCGTGGCGACACTATTTGGAAGGTTCAGGAGCTCCTATTGACGTTGTAACAGATCACAAAAACCTGGAATACTTTTCTACCACAAAACTCTTGACCCGTCGGCAGGCCCGCTGGTCTGAATATCTCTCCGCCTTCAACATGATTATCCGTTTTCGACCCGGCCGTCTCGGCGGCAAACCCGACGCTTTAACTAGACGATGGGACGTCTATCCTAAAGAGGGGAGCAACGACTATGCAATGGTAAATCCGCACAACCTGAAACCTATCTTCACGAATCAACAACTTACCGCATCGGTCCGCGCAACTTTCCTCGTCAATCCCATTGTCCGTGGAATTATCATTATGGATATTGAAAAGTTACATCAAGATATTCTATCGGCAATTCCGCTAGACCCAGTTACTAAAGCTCATCTGGACACTCCCGTGGACCCCGATCAACCTCGGTGGTCTCTTGATCAACATGGTTTCATTAGACTTGACGATCGTATCTATGTACCGGACTCCAACGGCCTCCGCCTCAGGATCCTTCAATACAAACATGATCATCCACTCTCAGGACATTTCGGGTACAACAAAACTCTATCATTAATAAGAAGAGAATATACTTGGCCCGGACTCCGTGGATTCGTTAAGCACTATTGTAAATCTTGCACTACTTGTCCCCGCTCGAAATCTCAGGACACAAGCCATACGGCCTTTTGAAACAACTCCCGGTACCGGGAACACCCCGTGGAATTCTATATCTATGGATTTCATTGAACACCTACCGGATTCCGAAGGCTTTTCCGCTATTCTAGTCGTTGTTGACAGATTCTCAAAACAAGGTATATTCATCCCTACTTATGATACAATTACGTCCGTGCAGTTAGCGAGAACTTTTCATTATCCACGTATTTTCCAAGCACGGAGTTCCGTCCCACGTGACTTCCAATCGAGGATCAGAGTTCGTGTCTCACTTCTTTAGATCCCTCGAAAATCCTTGGACATGACATTACATTTCACGTCCGGACATCACCC
>WHVD01000214.1:0-117170 GCA_015178975.1 Hysterangium stoloniferum | reverse complement strand
GCCTGAATCACAATCAGCCTCATCGTCCGGGGCCAGCACTTCCAAAGACGCTACCAAAATGTACTCGCTCCGAACCCTACTGAAACACCCTACAGCACACCCCCTTAAGGTGTTACGGGTGCGCATTTTACTTTTCGTCTCTCTAACAGTTTACCAATGCGTAGGTGCAGTCCGCCATTAAGCCATTGTTTCCAATTTCCTCGCAACCGCGATCGCGTCCCTCGATCCCTGCAGCCCAGCAACTGCATTTCTGTAATATCGCCCTCTCCCTCCTCGACCAATCCGCCCAAAACCACCCACCTATCACACTATCTCAGACAACAATTTTTCCCGAATCTGAAAATTCAGAGTCCTCTTATGGTTTATCCGACAAGAGACGGAGATATGCCTTGGCTCAGAAATTGCCTGGTGGCGAGTGGTGGAGCTCTGCAAACACGATTCGTGAAGGCGAGCAGGGCTTGTCGGCTACAGAAGCAAAAGAGTTGCATAAAGGACATGCCGAGCTTGTATCCATAATTCCTTCATTACCTATTCCAACTTCTAGCTTGCCAACGTTAGGCGACCTCCGCATGGAAGGCCGGAAAGGCGTCCGATCTAAATTCAGGCCATTGCAAATGCATTACCGGTCGCTCAGCTCAGGCACCTTTTTAGACTATGGTCCATACACATCGTTTGCCCCAGCTTTCGACTCAGAAGGGGCGGAAGTAGGTAGAGAGGGGCTTGGTCAAGTGTTGATGGGTCGCATAGACAAACGAAAGATTAAAGAAAGGAGACGGAAGTTAATGGCTCAGTTACAAGCCGAACAGTCTGTGGATATCGATACGGCAGATACTTCCGTGAAAGAGAAGTCAAGGGAACATGATCGACCAGTCCTTGACGACATTCTCTCAAGTCTATTTCCAGCCCAAGATGTGGATGCCTTCAAGGAAGCGTTGCAACTGTTGCAGGTGGAGGAAGGTGTCGCTGAGCTATTGCAGAAGAATGCAAGTGCATTGAATCATCTTAACGGTCTTCAAATGGTCCGGTTACAAAGTGAAGACCAAGAACTTAAGGTGGATACTGAAGAATGGAAACTTGGTATGTCTATTTTGAACCCTTGTGGAAATAACTTATAGATAGAACTTTCCGTAGCACAAGAGATCATGAATTCTCTCACCCTGCTCACTGCATTGCGACCTCGATTCTCGCCATCTGAATCCGATGCGTCAAACCAACCCCACTCATTCCACCCGCATCAGTATTGCGAGCATTGCATGCAACTCTTCCTTCAGCGCCGGCGGCAGGATGGCAGGGCACACTGGATGAAACTCGAAAAACCGCTCTCCGCGATGACGCCACAGTATATGTCAAAGCGGGTGCTTCCCAAGTCAGCACTCAGCCGATCACTGCAACCCCAACGACGCCAGCCTATGCCACTCCAGGCTATCCCTCCGGTGCTCAATATCGCCCGCCCATTTATCCCTACCAGAATTCGCAGACAGGGAAACGCCCGGGCACGCAGACACCGACAGCTTCTCAGAGCACGTATTATCCAACGCCTATCTACAAAGCGGCCAGACGGCAGGTAGAACTCCACAGTATCCATGTAGCTATCCTCAAACGTATGGCCAGTGGTTCAATTACCAGCCGTCTACCGGTCAGAAAGCAGGCGCAACATCATCGTACTATGGATCTTATAGTGCTCAGACAAGTGTGTCCCGTGCAGTTGGTAATACGGCGAAGCCTCAACGAGCACAACAAAATGGCTGGGCACAGGGATATGGGCAAAATCAGACCGTTGCAACGCTGCCAGCTCATTTGAGGAGAGCAGGACCGTCTACGCCTGGAAGGTCATCGCCAGTACCGCAACCATACGCTGTGTACCATTCGTATGTACCTCCTACTCAAGCTCAATCTGGTCGATAGCTTTGTGTTAGTACGGCTGGATCCCTATTTCCTATTTCATGTGCCTCCCACCCAAATGTTTAGTATTTTATCACCTAGTACTTACTGTAGACAAGCTGGTATATATTTTTGGGACTGCTCTGGTATGCTTGCCGGTGCTAGATCTAGTTTGAGGACAGAAACGAACCTCAAGATTAGGTATACAGGTGGAAACGATCATCTCTCGTATTAGTAAGCAATCGACACCAATCCCAAAAATGACACATCCTGTTGTCGAAATTATCGTAAACGGACAGTTTGACGATGCAGATGAGGATACACCAGTGGCAGCAGATCAATTAGCTGTACCCAGGACGTCAAACATCCACCGTCACAACATCAACTACACTAACAGAAGCACCGGCATTCGATCCTCGAGAAGGACAGGCTTTCGTTGATGAGGAAATATTGGACTGGTCTGAAGAAGAGGAAGCCGACAATGAAGTGTTAGAGAGCGAAGAATATGAAGATTACTGGGAGACAAACAGATTAACAAGTGTGGACGATGAAGACTGGGAAATAGCCGAACGAGGTGTGTACTTTATGGCTCCACTCTTTTTACCTCGACTTTGAAAACAATTATAGACTTTACAAAACAATATAATCGTCTACGACAACATGTCGCTGCCCGTTCTGGAACATCAGACCCACCTGCTTCCAGTGTAGCCAATTCCATCGCTGTCCCAACCCGTATCGTCCCTCTTCCGGCTGTAAACCGTTTACGTGATCCCGCATCTGCGCCCTCGATACCACAGAAAACTTCAGATCAGCTTGTCGCTTTATCAAAGTGTTCGTCTCGTCTGGCCCAAATCGACCAGCCGTACGGTCTCATGGGTATATCCAGCAATAAGAAAGGCCCGAGCGAGCGTGGAAATATGAAGGACAAATCGGATAGAGCAACTAATGAACAAGTGTTGGATCCCCGAACTAGACTGATTCTATTTAAGATGATCGGAAGGGGCCTAATTAGTGAGGTCAACGGATGTGTCAGTACAGGAAAAGAGGTAACTAGCTTGTTTTAATCTCTAAATCCGATTGTTGAACAATATAAAATCATTAGGCTAATGTATATCATGCGTACACACCCGAGAGGACCCATGTCGCCCTCAAGATTTTTAAGACCTCCATTCTGATATTTAAAGATCGAGATCGGTACGTGAGTGGCGAACGCCGCTTTCGACGTGGCTACAGCAAACACAACCCAAAGAAGATGGTCAGGTTATGGGCAGAAAAGGAAATGCGAAATTTGAAACGTCTCGTGACTGCTGGGATTCCTTGTCCTGAACCTATCGAAGTGCGTGAAAACGTCCTCGTTATGGCCTTTTTGGGAGATAGGGATGGATGGTGAGCATTATGCTCACTTTCAGCTTAAATTATAACGTTATATTAGGGCATCCCGTCGTCTAAATTCCTGAAGACCAGTTTTCAAACCTGTACAAGGGTCTTTTACTGACTGTCCGGAAAATTTTTCATCAGTGTAAGTTGGTGCATGCTGATTTGTCAGAATATAACATACTCTACCACGAATCGCAACTATATATCATCGATGTCGGCCAAAGTGTCGAACAAGACCACCCATCTGCTTTCGATTTTCTCCTGACAGATCTTAAAAACGTGGAAGAGTTTTTTGGATGAAGAGGGGTGCAGTGCATTGGTCTCCGGAGAGCTTTCGAGTTCGTGATTGGCAAGGGTGTAAACGAGGACGCAGCAGCGGCAGCATGGTTAGAAACACTCCTTGCGGAAACACTCGCGAAAGGCGAAAGGCATCAATAACAATGATGAAGATGAGTTTCACGAGCTCGCAAAGGAAAAGCAGCATGCGGACGATAAAGTTTTTTTGAAATCCTATATCCCGAGGACTCTGAATGAAGTGTATGACCCGTAATGGGATGTTGACCTAGTTTCCCGAGGTAGAGGCGAGAGCCTAATATATTCAAATATAATTGGGGTCGTCGGGGCCACAGACGGTTTAAAGAATATGCAGATAAATACACCAATCAATAGTTTCCCAGAGGAAGTCTCTGGATTGGGAGCTGACAGTCAAGATAATACGGATGATGACGACGTTGAAGAGGATGACCAGTATAGTTCCGGAGAAGAGGGGCGAGACGATGCCACAATCCAGGATCGTCGACCTAGAGGTCATAGGAATGAGGATAAGGACGCTAAAAAGGTATTAAACATGGTTCCCAACTGTTCAGTGCTCATTTTCTGGGTTGTTCTAGGAGCGGAAAAAAGCCGTAAAAGAGGCTGCTAGAGAAAAGCGGAAAACAAAAATGCCCAAGGCGGAGAAAAAAAGGCGGGTTAAAACAACCCGTGCAGGTGCATAGCATCAGGCAATGATTTCCATTCCACCTTCATCCCTATCTGGAAACAGCATGTTTTATTGATTAATTGTTCTATATGCTGTCTACGATCTAATCATCCCAATTATTACTACAGTTTCAATATATTATCGGCCTCTAGACGTTCTTACCTTCTTGAGCGCAGATTCGATGAACTTCACGGACGAAATTATATTGATCTGTATTATATCGTAATTTTTATTAGAGAACTATGCGGTAATGTTTACAACTTAGAGAAGAACGTGAGTGGGTGACTTCCCAGTATGAGAATAGTACCGCACGATCCCTAGCTTGCCGGGAGTAGTTCGGCACTCAACGTCCAGCTGAGCGTATGAAGCAATACCACGCCTTTTTTCTCTTACGACGACGCTGTCATCCCACAGTCTTTAGTTCTTTTTTCACTCTCTGACATCGTATAATTCATCTATAACTCTCATCTAATTAATTTACCCACCCACCCTGACCCTTTCTCAAAGGCAGTGACATTAATACAGTAATTATCGGTTTCGGAGTAATATTTTGATCACATTACATAGGATTAGACAATGTCAGGAGCTGTTTAATGCGTAATGAATACCTGCCCTCCCGAGCGGCGAGTCTTCCCACGCACACGCGGAGAGCTAACGCTCTCCCTCTACCCAACCACACAGCTCTTTACATTGTCATTCCGATATAGACGAAGCTGGATGAAGTGGGTGTGATACTTTGGTTACCGTTTCTGGCCATCAACGCTCGTCCGGGACTGTGGTCCTCTATCTGGCAGAACATATCTGTGGCCTGGTGATGGAACCCATAGTTTGTATATCAACTGGACTCGTTCTCGCAAGAATATACAGACAGCGGGTGGTCGTCCGGAGCTATCCGACGAAAAAAAAAAAAGTTCCCTAGCTGTTGGATAGTGGGAACCACCGACATCCTTCAGCGAATATCCGTGCTCGATAGCGTCACACGCCAGCTTGAGAATGAATTACAGTGCTCTCGGTTGCAAGTGAGTGGATGTCACCATTAGATATTTACCAGAAATAATGGGCTAAAAATATGGGAGGTCAATGAGCGTCGCCGTCTTTCACTGCTTATCAACAGTACCCAGCAGCCACAAGCAACCACGAGCACATACCTTGGAGACATATGGGCTAACAAATTAAGGAGGTTGTGAATTTCCTTTGATGACGGTCGAAGCCGCGTGCAGTCGAGGTCCGCAATGTTGAATTTCGAGCATTATCCAAGTTCGTTTCGCTACCTGTTCCCTTGGTTCTTTTGGCTCCCATTGTCCCACTATATACCCTTGTTTCTTATTTCATTGCTTCCAATGTTTCAATTGTGTTCCCCTTTGAGAAGTCTATTGCTCATAGTGTTTATATGCGTAGCTACATCAATAAATGTACCCTGCGCAATGCGAGAGTCTGCTATACTCGGGTACATGATAGAGACACAGGCATCTTAACAAGAAAATATGGTCAATTCAAAAGAAGGCCCTATTGGGCTGCAAGACAATACCAGCCAGTACAACTGGGGCCGCTTCGCCCTTTTCCTGCATTGTGGCTTAGATGCGTATACCGGATCTATCAACTGGGTGAAAACTTGGTGGACGAACAGTCTTATCACGAAGTACTTTGCTGACTGTGGACATATGCATGGTGGTGAGTTGTCATCTTTCAGACTCGCAGATATAAATATGTTTGTCCTACCGCGCGCACTTTTGATGGCTCCGTAACTCTTCTATTCCTGTAGAATATAATGAAGGTTACTCGGACTTACCGCCTTGCTGCGCTGCAAACATACTATTACTCCCATTACTAGAACTTGACGAGAAATTGAGTCAAAAGTACAATCTGGAAAACTTCAAAAGGCTTGAACCTCATACAGTGGCTCAAAGAATCATTCCAATGTTTTGTTGTTTTGGAAAGTGTTATGATCCCAATCATTTGGCCCCCTGCAACCTTGTTTTACCTTCCCTACCCTCTGGTATCTCACTATCAGTACCTCTGACCATGGTGTCACTACCCATGGCACCCTGACACTTTTTCCCTTTTCATTGTCCCATCTTTTCTCCATCCTGATGCTCTCCTGTCACCTGTTCTATGTGTAAATGTTATGTAACAAATACGCTCAGTCGACACAAAGTAGTGACTCGACTATATTTATAACAAATATGCTATGTTACATTAGGTAAGAAAATGTGAAACAACAATAAGTAGTGATAACATACTTGACTGAGGTATGAGTCTTGAGTGTCTGGGATTAAATAGTACATGATTATATTGTGTGGAAATGATGGTAGTAAGACCATATATTGGGCAGGAATGATGCAGCTTCGTGTATCCATGTACAGTGTGGTATAACCGGGTACAGTGTGGTGTAGCCATCTGGACTTGGTAATGCGGAGTGCGTGAGCCTAAATTCAACATGTTATTTGCAATCTCATACCCTGTAGAATACTTTTGTTACATTGTATTTAGTTCTAGTTTGATTCTTACTCCTTCCCATGCTTCCTTTGACCCATCACTACTTCTTGCTTCCTTGATCAGATCTCTGCTCATCCATTACACCTTAGTATAAAGTTTCCTACCATGTATGCTACTATTCTTCAGTTTTAATATTAACTTAAATTACCTCTATTTAGTCTTCAGCCACCTTACTCCCTCTCTAATATCCTCAAAGATATTGTCAGCCAGCTATGACGCTTTACCCTATAACTCTTAGTATTTTTGCCCTCTGGTCAATTGAGCTAAGTATTGTCTTTAGTTCTTATTGTACTAACTGATCCTTGCCCTTTCAGGTCCCCACAACTTGGCCTTACCTTGATAACCTTTCTGGGATCCCAACATCAGGACCTTGGACTACAGAGCCACTGCCTTGTGACCCCAATACTTGGTTTATATTGTTATTCTTTCAGCCCCTACAATTGTTCATATCCTTGTAATCATCTGGTACTCTAACATAGGAGCTGTTAGGGTAACACTAACAAGGCTACCAAACACAAGATATAATATAGAAAGATGAAGTGAAGAGGAGATAACTCAATGACAGGGGAGATCACACTTGTTTTAGTGGGATTCCTAAGAGATTGAAACTGAGGCTAACTACTGTACATGTAAAATATTTATACTATTGAGAGCATAGCATAACGATTACTATTGGAATGTGGTAAGAAAATGCCAAGTTGGGAGGAGAATGATTAAACATTCACCGGTTTGTAGCTAGATTCCCAACTGGGAGCGTTGGTGTCATTCCCAAAATGATGGGACTTTTGAAAGACTCCAACTATTCGGTTCGATCGCGCACAGTATCTACCTTGGAGAAGTTTTCAGAGCAAGGTGCGGTGTGGGGTAATGGGATAGGAATCCAGCTGACATTTGACCACAGCCGAATTTCGAGTGGCCATTGTGGGTGTCATTCCCGCCATTGTTGGATTGTTGAAGGACTCTGACTCTGACGTTCGTTCAAGTGCAGTATCAGTCCTGGGGAGGGTTTCAGAGCAAGATGCGGTGTGATAATGGGATGGGAATCCAGCTGACATTTGACCACAGGGGAATTTCGAGCGGCCATTTTGGGTGTCATTCCCACCATTGTTGAACTGCTGAAGGACTCTGGCTCTGACGTTTGCTCCAGCGCAGTTTCGGTCCTAGGGAAGGTTTAAGAGCAAGGTGCGGTGTGTGATAGTGGGGTGGGAATCTAGCTAACATTTGACCCACGCTGAATTTCGAACGGTCATTGCGCCTGTCATTCCCGCCATTGTTCAACTGTTGAAGGTCTCTTAGTCTGACGTCGGAACAGGAGCAGCATCGGTACTGGGGAAGGTTTCAGAGCAAGGTGCGGTGTGTGATACTACAGCCGAATTTCGAGCGACCATTGTGGCTGTTATTCCCACCATTGTTGAACTGTTGAAGGACTCTCACTATTACACTGGATCACAGACAGTATGGGTGGTGGGGAAGGTTTCAGAGCAAGGTGGGTGTGGTCGTGGGATGGGAATCCAGCTGACATTTGACCACAGCCGAATTTCAAGCCGCCATTGCGGGTGTCATTCCCACCATTGTTGAACTGTTGAAGGACTCTTACTCTGACATGCGATCAGGGGCAGTATCGGTCCTGGGGACGGTTTCAGAACAAGGTGCTTTGTGTGACACTGGGATGGGGATCCAGCTGATATTTGACCACAGCCGAATTTCGAACGGCCATTGCGGGTGTCATTCCCGCCATTGTTAAACTGTTAAAGGACTCTGACTATTACATTCTATCAAGGGGAGTAGCGGTCCTGGGAAACGTTTCAGAGCAAGGTGCGGTTTGTGATATTGGGATGGGAATCCAGCTGACATTTGACGACAGCCGAATGTCAAGCGGCCATTGGGGGTGTCATCCCCGCCATTGTTGAACTGTTGAAGGACTCTGATCCTGACATTCGATCCGGCGCAGTATCGGTCCTGGGAAATGTTTCAGAGCAAGGTGCGGTGTCTGATAATGGGATGGGAATCCGGCTGACATTTGATCACAGCCGAATTTCAAGTGGCCATTGCGGGTGTCATTCCAGCCATTGTTGAATTGTTGAAGGACTCTGACTCTGACGTTCGATCAAGCGCGGTCTCGATCCTAGGGAAGGTTTCAGAGCAAGGCGCAGTGTGTGATACTAGGATGGGAATCCAGCTGACATTTGACAACAGTCGAATTTCAAGCGGCTATTGCAGGTGTCATTCCCGCCATTGTTGAACTGTTGAAGGCCTCTGACACTGACGTTCGATCAAGGGCAGCATCGGCCCTAGGGAAGGCTTCAGAGCATGGTAATCCAATAAATATTCATGAGGGATCTTTCTTAAATCTCCATAGGGTGGTTTCTCCCTCTCGTCAGGGCTGCCATATGTGTGGCGGTAGGATTGTCGGCCGACACGCAACCAACGTTGCCTGAGTCACTTTCCATCCCACTTCAACGCATGCCAATTCCCTCTTTTTTTATATGTGATTCTGATCACTTTCATGGTAATCAAGCAAATCTGCCCGATATACAAGACCTCTCTGGCCGTCGACTGTCGTCCACCGTGGATCTCTTCCATAGTACTGACTCTATTTCGCGTCATGAAGCCATCAGGATCATTCAATGCGCAATAACATGTATGTGAAGACAGGTCATGTATTATACATTGACTAATTTCCATTCCACTTTAAAGCGCGGAATTTTTACCTCACCTTATCCAGATTTGACCTCAAGGAGCAAAAAGGAAAGTTCGCTCTGAAGACGGTGGTCAGTGCCCTACATATGTTTGGTATGTGCACGAACTCCCCGTCAAACGCCAGGATCGATAAACTGTTAGTAGCCGCTTTTGGAACCGCCATTTCCCAGACTATTACCGACATTGTTGAACTGTTGAAGGATTCTAACTCTGACGTTCGATCATGGGCAGTGTCGCTCCTGGGGAAGGTTTCAGAGCAAGGTGCGGTATATGATATTGAGATGTGAATCCAGCTGACAATTGACCACAGCCGAATTTCGAGTGGCCATTGCGGGTGTCATTCCCACCATTGTTGAACTGTTGAAGGACTCTTACTCTGACGTTGGGATCCCAGGCAGTATCCGTCCTTGGGAACGTTTCAAAGCAAGGTGGAGTGTGGGATAATGGAATGGGGATCCAGCTGACATTTGACCACAGCCGAATGTCGAGCGGCCATTGCGGGTGTCATTCCCGCCATTGTTGAACTGTTGAAGGACTCCAACTCTGACGTTCAATCAAGCGCCGTATCGGTCCTCGGGAAGGTTTCAGAGCAAGGCGCGATGTGTGATACTGGAATAGGAGTCCAGCTGACATTTAGCCACAGCCAAATGGCGTGCGGCCATTGCGCCTGTCAACCACGCTATTGTTGAACTATTGAAGGACTCTCACCATTACATTCGATCAAGGGCAGTATCGGTCTTGGAGAAATTTTCAGAGAAAGGTGTGGTGTGTGATACTGGAATGGGAATCCAGCTGATATTTGACCACAGCCGAATTTCGAGGGGCCATTGCCCCTGTCATTCCCGCCATAGTTGAACTGTTGAAGGACTCCCAGTATTACGTTCAATCAAGGGCAGTATCCATCCTGGGGAAGGTTTCAGAGCAAGGTGCGGTGTTGTGAAGCTGGGATAGGAATCCAGCTGACATTTGACCACAGCCGAATTTCGAGCGGCCATTGCTGGTGTCATTCCCGCCATTGTTGAACTGTTGAAGGACTCTCACTATTACGCTGGATCACAGACAGTATGGGTGGTGGGGAAGGTTTCAGAGCAAGGTGGGTGTGGTCGTGGGATGGGAATCCAGCTGACATTTGACCACAGCCGAATTTCAAGCCGCCATTGCGGGTGTCATTCCCGCCATTGTTGAACTGTTGAAGGACTCTTACTCAGACGTCGGAACAGGAGCAGCATCGGTCCTGGGGAAGGTTTCAGAGCAAGGTGCGGTGTGTGATACTGGGATGGGTATCTAGCTGACATTTGACCACAGCCGAATTTCGAGCGGCCATTGCGGATGTCATTCCCGCCATCGTTGAACTATTGAAGGATTCTAACTCTGACGTTCGATCAAGCACAGTATCGGTCCTGGGGAAGGTTTAAAACAATCTGCGAGTGTAAGTCAGAAAATACTGTTAGGATACACACACAGGGCGGGTTTCCGGAGAAACCCGCGGGATATCCAGTAGGACTTGGCTTCAGCTTATAGGCTGCACCCTCACTAGATCGTGTTGTCCAATTTCAGACAGGTGGACGGGAATCCTGGGGAGTCCGGGCAGGGGTTCGTGGGTCGTGAGTTGTAGGTCATGAGTCGTGAGTCGTGAATCGAGATAGTCGAGAGAGATAGATGCGCCAGAGCCCGTGGGCTCCGACTAGTGCGAGTGGTCTGATAAGAGTAGGGTTTAGAGAGGAAAATGTATTAGATTACTGGGGGGAATCTAAGCTAATTTTCTGACTGGATTGTATGTACAACATCTGCCAGTTTATATAGACCGTGGAATGCATGACATACCGAATCCAGTAATAATGAGATGAAATGAGCAAAACATAAAACGGGAATAGTAAACACCAAATTGGGGTTAGGAACGGGATGGAACGGAGCGGAGTCCGAATCGTGACAAAGCATAACCCATAATGGGAAATGGAGCGGGAGTGGAGTCCTAAATTGTGACAGGTCATTTGACTAAAACGGGAATGGGGCTCGATTAGAGCGGTGATGGGATTCTGAGCGGGTTCCGGTGACTGATGTGTGGGACGAAGACGGACATAGACAGAGACGGGGTCCAGGGGAAGTCCGGTGACTGATATGTGTCTTAATGAGGTCGAACGTAACGAGTCTTGACGTAATGGAGTCCGGGCGGGAAATCCTATAAACAGACGATTGGTGCTTGTAGCGCGTGGGGGCATACGAGTTAGTGCCCGGAGTCCGGCGGGATTGTCCGGTCATAACAGATAGCCTGAACATCAAAAACATGTGGGTAGTCTTTAACTATATGCTCCAGACTCCCATAGCGATAGCAGGCCCCTGGCACACTATGATTGTGCCTGAGGGTATCTACCTCCATGGATCCAGTTGGCAGTTTCAGAGCAAGGTGATGTTTATAATACTGGGATGGGATTCCAGCTGACATTTGACCATAGCCGAATTTCGAGCGGCCATTGCGGGTGTCATTCCCGCCATTTTTGAAGTGTTGAAGGACTCTGACTCTGATGTTGAAACAGGGGCAGTATCAGTCCTGGGGAAGGTTTCAGAGCAAGGTGCGGTGTGTGATATTGGGATGGGATTCCAGCTGACATTTGACCACAGCCGAATTTCAAGCAGCCATTGCGGGTGTCATTCCTGCCATTGTCGAACTGTTCAAGGACTCTTCCTCTTACGTTCAATCAAGGGCAGTATTGGTCCTGGGGTATGTTTAAGAACAAGGTAGGGTTTGTGATATTGGGATGGAGGTCCAGGTTACATTTGACCACAGCCGAATTTCAAGCAGCCATTGCGTCTGTCATTCCCGCCATTGTTGAACTGTTAAAGGACTCTCACCATTTTGTCCGATCAAGCGCAGTATCGGTCCTGGGGACGGTTTCAGAGGAGGGTAGGTCTGTGATACTGGGATGGGGGTCCAGGTGACATTTGACCACAGCCGAATTTCGAGCGGCCATTGTGCCTGTCATTCCCGCCATTGTTAAACTGTTGAAGGACTCTCACTGTCACGTTCTATCAAGCGCAGTGTCGGTCCTGGGGAATTTTTCAAAGCAAGGTGCGATGTGTGATTTTGGGATTGGATTCCAGCTGACATTTGACCACAGCCGAATTTGGGCTATAGGAAAGTGCCGTGCAGGGTGTCGCGCTGCCACGCAAGTGCCGCGACATGTTTCTTTTTTCAAAATCAGTAGATACTTCGTCAATTTTGTATTGAAAATTACCAAAATAAAATAATATTTGACATTATATCTTTAAAATATGAGCACTGTTACATCTAGTGTACATTTTCCTGCTGAAATATACCTTGTGCACCACTTTAATTGGCACATACTTAGTTTTAACCCTTCCTTGAGTGTTATTAATTCTCAAATAAACTTATTAAAGTCTTAAATAATAAAATATAACTTCTAAATGACATGGGTTCTAGGTTTACACAAAAAACTTGCATGTCGCGGCAGTTACCTTCCTAATTAGGAAGTGCCGCGACACTGAAACAACTGTACTTGTGGATGAGAGGCTCTAAAAAATGTCAAATACTATATGTGAAATGCTTTATATTATGTTATATGCTCTTAAAAGTGAATATTATCTATAAAAAACTTTGTTATTAGGGGTTAGGGTTAGGGTTAGGATTTATCACATTCATCACAGTGAATGTAGTCATCGGTAAACCCTTGAGCTGCTTCCTCATTACCATCACCAGTATGTCCACAGCGACATGAGATTGGAAATAATGAAGCGTTAGAACCTATCCCAGGAATCTCAGGAGATAAGGCAGGCATAGACATAGATTTTGGGAGTCTTTCGGGCTTTGCTTTATGAATGACCACCTGGCCTTCACTATAAGACTCTACTCTTTGAAGGTATCTTTGAGAATACTTCTGTTGGGGATAGGATGCCTCATCATCCTCATCAGATTGGATTGATATATGAGATTGATTGCTATTTTGTCTTTTGAGTGTACTAGATGCATTTGTAGTGATTTGAATTTGCTTTGGAGTCACATGAGGAATGTCTTGTGGTGATATACAAATATAATCTTGAATATCAAGCCTACTGGGGTATGTAAGCCAAAAGTGTTTCTCTGATGGAAATAGAGAAAAGATGGTAGCATTTAGAGTGGCTTGAGGAAGTGTTGCTGAAGAATTGTAGTTTAAAAGAATATGGTGATTAGCCAAGACTTTTTTTTGTATTTTCTGAAACTCTTCCAGAGCTTTAATTCCACCTTGCAACAAGTAGGCATAACTTGGAATTTCACCAGATCTTGGGCTTTCCCCTTCATTTTTGTGATGTGATTTGGCATTTGAAATTTGAAGCATAGCATGGATCATGACATTAGGAGGTTTAGCAAAATAATTGTGTTCTGCTTCATCATGATGACATACAACAAACTAAGTCACACACTTTCACATGACTCTAATTCCATTTAATATGTATAGCAGTAGCCCAGAACTCCATCCCATATCGGAAGCCCTAAGTATCTGTCCATATCCACAACAAGAGCAGTGGTGAGCCACCTAATAATAGTTCACCAAGTTGCTGCTAATACAGTAGGACAAAGGACCTCTCGAGCACAGGTTAGGAGAACATGAACGGCTGATTTGGTAGCAAGTGGACCTATGAATTACTTAGTTTTAATTATGTGTACCCCATTGTTGTATTTTTTCGTCGAGACACACTGAGAGTATCTAATGTGACCTTAAATTCGGAGCGGAATGTACACTGCAGAATTTCTTTTATCAAGGAACAGTGTCTCAAAGCTTAATCGAAAGCTTTAAGTGATTTTATGAGCTGGAAAATGATTTATTACACCATCCCTTCAGACTTTCATCACTCTACAGGTGATGAACATGTTATTTCGGCTGTGTTTGGTTGTAGAATCACTTCGGGTAGAAATTGGATCCCCATTTGGAAAACTGAATTAGACGCCTTTTTGCCCCTTCTCGTAAACTGACACCTGTCTTTCTTTTGCATAATAATTTTTTGATTTTTTTTATCCACTTTCCAGAATAATTCTAGACCATCATTGGCCGAGCCCCTTGCATTGCATACATGAGCCCACTGATTGACAGGGTCCTAAAACCTCCATGACGACAGACTAGAATAGAGGCACTACAAAGCTTATAAAGGCTTGTTATGGTTGTTTCTCTTTTCTATCCACTTAGTGTTCACTTTGCTACTTTCCGCTGAAGTCTCTCCCCTAGATTACCATGCATGGGGCCAGTATCGTATTGGAAGTAGTTGGCTATTGGTCGTGATTCATAACCATTACTGACTAGACAATTCTGTGTCAGAGTCTTGAGTTTCTACGGCGGGCATTGCGATGAGTGGGGTGGATGTGTCTGATATTCTTCCTATTATTTTGGTGAGCCTCCACTGGGATCTGTAAAATTGTTTGTAGTAGCTTCTGTGGGACATATTGGAGGCTGGGTGGTCAGACACTCTGGAAGGTGATGGCAGCCATGGAAAAATAGCATTGAGAATCTGGTTTCAAAGTATAATGAAGATATGGACTCAACACACACCACTGGGCCCCTTACACTATACTTGTGGAGCCAATCTTCTGGAGTTACTTTAAATAACTTCATCACTTCATGATAAAATTGCTTATATAATTATTTAAGAACAACTGTGGGCAGTGGAATGGAATGGAGGTGGAGTCTGAAACATGACAGGTCATTAGACCATAATGGGAATGGGGCTCAGTTAGAGAGCTGTTGGGTTATCTGGGTGGAGCCCAGTGACTGGTGCATGGAACAGGGTTGGAAATAGATAGGCTTTGATGTGCGCAGGTCCCAGCAGAGTTCAATGAATGATGCATGAGACACATAGGGTCAGGTGTAGATGGGATTGACATCCAGGCCCTGGCAGGCTTTCCAGGTTAGCTGTAACTTGGTATAGCAAGGCAGTTCCATGTAGGATGGGGTCCAGGGCCTGGTGGGTTTTCCGGTCCTAACAATCATGCTTGAAGCTTCAACCTGGTGTATTCATCATATTAGAAAAGATCATAAGATTCATACCAGGATAGATGTATACCTTTGCAAGAAATTTGCCAGTTGGTGTGCGATTGAGAGATATTGTGATGTATCCAGTTGATTTTCACAAATTTTCCCTTAATTTTCCCAAATTTATTTCAATTTATTTCCATTTATTTTATTTTATTTATTATTCCAAGAATATGGCTATTTCCTTTTAATTTCGCATACTCAAAAGCTTCGAATGATGTCACATTACATAATAGAAGCCTAGAGTGGTCCAAAGTTAAGATTAATAAGCCACTTTATCTGTTTTTAGTGATTTGGGCCCTTTTCTCAGAATCACTGCATATATGCGCATTTTTTCGGCTCTATCACATGATATTATGTAATCATCGACTCGACGAAATGTCTGCAAGTCGATGCATGACATTTCCACAGCCAAGCAGCCAGTTTCGTCCAAATTCAGCCCTGGAAGCTATTTTGCTTCCACCCTTGGCCATCTCGGACATATCTTCTGACTCAAACGGTTCAGATCTTCAGTTCAGATCTTTGAGTCGGGTGATAGCTACGACATCATAGCAGAATTATAGAAACCTTTAGAAGCTTCTAATAATTTCCTAATTAGTTATTTAGAAATCATTAAGCAAAACTCTCTACATGTATAAAAGGAGGTCCAAATCACTGAATAAATAACAACTTTACTTGAATATTATCAACAGCACCAGCTCATAAACTTATCTAATCATCCTAAGGACAAAAATAGCCTTAATCTGATATACTAACTGCAAGTGTCTACACTTGCAGCATCTTGAACTCTTTGTCAGAACTCTTGAACTTAGCTAATTCATCTAAGTTCCCTCAGCTTCCCGGAAAACCTTTAGGCTTACTAATCACTTAAGTAAATCTAAATTCTCATTACTGAAATCCCTGCCTGTTTAGGTTATTCAAGAGCCCACTTTAACAGCACAGTTAATCGATCTTTAGACACACGCTTGGATATTTGACTCTCGGACAATCTCTCTATTTATAAATTATTTAACAGCTTGTTAAATATTCATAAATAGTAAACTAAAAGGCTACAAGAAAGCGAAGGCTTACAACAAGTTTCCGCCAACTTATTGCGCATACATTCAGCTCCGAAACCTTTATTCTCAAGGAGAACTTAACCTTCGTAGAGCACGTCACTACAAGTTCATCTGAATTTGTCAAGAGACCAAACAAATATTGACTTTAGTTGTTTAAGCTTAATAGTTCAGCTAATTAATCTATCAGTATTTAAATTACTGGACCTTTATTTGTTTATTTCTTGAATCCCTTGCTGTGTCAACATTTGTTAATTATTTGAGAGAGTAAATAGCCGGATACCTTACAGATATCCAAATGAAGAAAATGTCTCCAAAATTCAGGTGTAATCTGTGAGATTTAAAGCACTAAATAATACTCAGTATTTGCATGCTGTATGCCAAATAGCTGATGTGAAGTTGACTGGAATTGCTTCTTTTTGAGCTAATTCAGAAGAAAAGGAAGGGTGATAAAGTGGAAACAATAGTATGGAATGTACTAGAATGTTTTAAAGAAATATCACAGTGACAAAGGGAACAATTAAGAAGTAAAACAAAGGGAGGCTTTTGTTTATGTGTCATGGCCCTTACTGCTATCCCATAAAGATACTGTTGTGCACTTTCTGTTCCAACATAATCAAACTTCTCAGTGAGGTCTGGATTAAATAGGCACATTTATTTGGAAGAATTAGGGCCTCACACTTAGAAGCAGTTACTCACCTTCAGCTAAAGTCGGTGGATAATTTGGCAGTAGAAATGCATCCACTGGTAATTCTGCCTGTGCAATATTGAACACAATGTAATTACTTCATCTAAGTGCTTACTTTGATCTTGGAAAGGTTAGCGACACATAGTGGGACTTTGTCCTCATGAGCTGAATAAAAATCAGTCACAAAAGATGGTTTAAGCACATATACCAACCTGCAAGATGTACATTGATGAAAAGAAGAGAGTTCTGTTAAATTGATGGAGACACCAACACCACCTTTATTTCCTAATCTGCCTCCTATGAGGCCAGTAGGAACACTGTCTATGACATCCATAAACTAATTGAAGTAAAGCATAATATTTTCTCATGGTTGAAATGGAACATTCAAATTGTGATGGAAAAATAGATGTAATTACATACCTCAGACAAGTGGTTGTAGATCCCTATGGACAAAGATAGTAATATAAATACCCATCAGTCAATCTTTCACAAGCAACTCATATTAGGATCTTTGGGAAGCCAGTGAGCTTTGAACTAAACATGTTGCTACATTATCATCCCTTCTAATTTTCACCTGGGCTTATGATTAGGTTCATATTAACTATTACTTCTGAGAACAATTGTTTGTGGATTGCACCTGATCATTCAGTTCAGTTTGTGAAGTGCATTTAGTCAAGGAAGTGCTCTCACTCTGGAAACCATGAGTCATGGATTAATGCTCCACATCTCACCCTGCTGCCCAGACACTGCCAAAGATATATAGTGTCAGGGTGGTGTGTGATCATTCAAAATGAAAGATACCCACCCTCAATGCCATCCCATTCCTCTTTACCGCAACCCACCACTTCAAACTCAGAGTGACTTTAATGTACTTTCAGACTTCCCACCCATTAAATAATGGAAGGGCCACCTCACACCCCTCCTCTTCTGCCCCTGCTCATCCCCATCCTCATCCTCATCATCTTCAGGCAGCCCAAAGTGATCTGGAATATATATTCTCTCATCTAGTGAGGAGGAACTGCAATCTCCTTGACAATTGCAGCATTGTCAGCAGCCAGAAACCGAGGACTTGGACAGGCCAATGTATTCAATGTAGTTGTGCCAGTACAGCATGCCAAGATGACACCATACATTGGCTAGTTTCACATAGCTTGCTAACCATGAATGAATTGATAAACACCAGAGTCATTGTCATTCACATCAGGTCAAATCTCCACTCAAGCACAAGTCAAGAATTCCAATAGATGTTGTTGATGAGTGCTCATTAAAAAGGCAGCATCTCACCTTTTGTGACAAAGACAGCATGAGTTGGCTGTACCATGATCTTGTTGGTGTTAAGGAGATTCTTGAGAAGATTTCTTGAGAATATTGCTGTTAAAGCAAGAGAGGATAGATGATATTTAAACAGTAGGTTGGATAAGCTTCTTCATGAGATCTGACAAGACTCTTGCACCTGTACAAATTAAAAACCTGTACTAAATATGACATATATTATACTGATTGAATACACATGTGTTGATGTTACCATACAACAATTGAGCAAAATCCAATGCTGTATTAGCCAGTGAATCATGAATATTGTGTCTAACTGAGTGTTAAGTGCCATGTCAGAAACTTATTCCAGAACTATCAGAAAGTCACCAGGAAGTCGGAAACTAGTGGATAGGGTCAGGACGTCAGCTTCAGCTTATGTGCTACGCCTCTATGCAAACGCTCAAAGTCCTTAATTTCGGAAGTAAGGCTTATGATGGAAGATACGGATATTCAGAGTTCCGAAGAGTTCCGAATATCGAGCGTACAGAAAGATGGGAGGAGGAATAAGAAACTAAGTCAATATCAGATCTAAGGTAAAGTACAAATTCGCAGAAACTAATATAAGTCTACTTGTTATTGTACTACAAACTGAGACCATAATAAGACAGAAATGGAAATGTTCTTAAAATGGAAATACAATAAGACATATTAGGGAGACAATATTCCAAAATGGGAATACAACAAACAAACGAGTGAATTACTTGTCAACGGACAAAATGCCAAATATGGAACAAGGGACGAATGCGGATGATATCGTAACTATGATGTTCTGTAGTTGGAGATCGGAAGTCGGATATTGAAACATCCGGGAACAGGTCACAACACTGAGCAACTAGATCTGGCACGGAAATATTTGTGGTGATCATTATTAGGCAATGTAATCAGTGAGTATCATACAGGCAAGTAGTGTAGTGATTACTCTCATCGAGGTTCATCATCAGTGTTCATCATCCCCAACAGTAATGATCACCCTCATCATCCTTGTCAGCCGTGATCACCCTTGTCGGTGGTGATCAACCTTATCGGTGGTGATCACCCTCATTAGTGGTGGTCATTCCGATAGTACAATATAGGTAATTTTTGAAGCATATATAGGAGTCAGATAGCTGACAGCCTGATATGTGTTGATATGTTTGTATCTGTATATATATTCAAATCTCAAATTTTCCAACATAGGATGCAATTTACTGTATCCAAATGTGGCTCCTTGAATATGGCAAAAATGCACAAACATTCCTAGTATTTCAAGTTTCCATCCAATAGGTCTAATGACATGTGAGTAAATGACATAGCATACATCTGGGATAGTCTGGATCTCTTTGGGAGTGAAGGCATTCATTATAGTAGTAGTGTATGTCCTAACAGCAATAAAGCGCACACATCATGGTTCACACTGCTGAAAATGCTGTCGAATGACCATGAGCGGAGTCAATTAAGTGTTAGAATATGGGATACGCATTTAGTCTAATCTCATATCTCATCTTGTGACTGTATAGATCCAACCAGTTCATATCATGTGATTCTGTATATTTAGTTTAGTGTTCACTAGACCTGTAGCACGCCATCATGCACAGACCAGTGCACAGACCATGTACGTAGTATATAGTTAGTCTAGCTGAGGAGTAGGATCCTCATCTAGAAGCCTAGCAATATCACTGGTTTAATACCTACACCACTCTACTCTTAGTGGCTATGCTCCCCAGTGTAGAGAGTCCTCGCACTGTGATCTCCAGGCTTGTAGATTACCTCAAACATTAAGCTGGAATAGATATTCAGGATGCATCACAGAAATTTTGTCTTCAAACCCTTTGAATCTCTGAGTTATGAATTATATTTAGGATTAGGAAACAATTTATGACAAATAGGTCGGCAATAAACTACCATGTGGTTTATAATTAGTAGTCTATGATACTGAAGTGCACTAGGGAATAATTGATCTAGCTTTGTTAGATAAACTAACTGAACTAGCGGTTTCGAATTACATTTCATGATGTGTGAATTTCCTTCAAATATCAATAATCGATATTTGAAATCAAACTATGAGGTTACATGTGGGGAAATATCAGTCATTGAAGAAATATTGGAGTCTATTGTTAAAACAAAATTTGACTTTATTCACCTTTGCATAATCCCTTTAGGACAGCATTACTAAAACTCTCACTATCATTGAGGCGAGAAAAAGGGTCTGATGGGGCATCACTGTGTCCAAATAATGGATAAGTATTTCACGTTAGCAATTAATTATATTTTATTGAGAATCTCTTACACTTCCAAAAACTGACACATGGTCCAACCTTCCCCAACTTCGTACACCAGAAGCTTTTCTTCAGGGACAACTCTTTTAACCTTCTCATTATGCTCCAAATGATCCATTGGGGAGTAGTGAAAGCATATTGACCGTGAAATTTCTTTACTGTATTCCAATATAAGAATACAAATCGCTAACGATACAGGTCACATACAGACATGATCGCCATGCCATGTAGCCAAAAATTCTTGTAGAGGCGTCTGATCCTCAGGCTCTATCTGCCACAGTAATTCGACTCCCGCAAATATTGTATTTTGTGTGCTGGTGGCCCACTTGTCTGGATCTTGTGTCGTCTTTGGGAGAAATATATATTATCGTTCATGTGACTTTTGACCATTACAGCAATGGCACGGACCAATATAAACTTGGCATCAGGGTATGCAGCATAAAGTTCGTCAGGAAAAAGTGCAGCAGGTTGGTCCAGAACAATGTGATAACCTTGGAAAATCGTGTCGAATTGCTCCGGAGTTGCTGGTCCTACATATGATCAGGACGTCAATAAGTACAAGTCTTGAGATAAGGATAAAAAACACATGCCATCGCTGATCTCAAACCATGCATCGAAATCGGTTTGTCCCTTGTGTATAAGCATATAAGTGTGATAGCAAGGACCAAAGCCAAGTATGTCCAGTGCCTCACTGAGACTTGTGGTCTGTTGACATCGCAGTGGATTGCAGTTAACAGTTGCTCAGCTCTGATGATTTGAGTCATTGCGCTCTTACCCCCGTGCAACTGAGACCCAGGCATATTATCTTGACTGGTGCTGGTGTTCTTATCTCAGATACATTCATAGTCAACCCAGGTTGTGATGGGGGTTGTGCCGTAAGAGATAAAGGGTCGACGGTCACGAGTCAGGCCATTGTAGCGACCACAAATGACAGTCACAACACTTCACACATGTCTATTCAATTAATTCACCCACACCCACCCATGTTGGTGATTTGGTAATAAAAGGTTAGGGGTTCAATAGCCATCCCGATGGCTGATTATGATTCAAGTGGCCTATAAGTCTTTGACCTGAAACTCTTGTAAGTTGTGAGTTGGCCAATCCAGAGAATTGGGGAATCACATAAGGATGTATATTGCCATTGACAGCAGATGAGTCTGAAGCCTATAGTTTCAATCCTGTTGAATAACACCATTGAAATATATGCAGCCCAAGTTGACCGACCCCAAGACCATCTAAGCTCGGACATAGGCACCCGGTATCCATAACACGCCATTAGTGGTGCCTGGCAATATATACAGTCAAGTATATAATCTGGAACTACAGTAGTATTACCTCAGTATTTTATACAATAAACGAGACTGAGGTAAGTAAAGATTGTTATGTATCGGTACTTGATATGTAACTAACAAATGTTTATTAGTTACATTTAGGTACATAAAATATATAGTCCGTTATACAATAAACGAGACTGAGTTACATTTAGGGTCTTGATTATCAACAAATCCCAATTTCAAAGGTGCAGCCGCTTGAGTACATTTCGCTTTAGCTGGACTCAAATTACGAATACGCTGGGCCATCATATGTTCTGGCGGGGGTCTCGACGTGAAGTTTAGCGATTGACACGGATGTAAGCAAGAGGCTTAACAAGATGGGCAGGATAGTGCTATATTTCCGACCAGATCCACCCATGATGCCACTAAAATCTATGGTGATTGCAGCCTGTCATGTTATAACCTGCAAGCACACGCTCAAGGTACGCGTGCTGTAAAACCCATTAAGTCTTGAAAGAAAAAAGAGAGCCATATGATATTCTGAGCGATCTAGGTACGAGTAATTATTCCTATTATTTTCTACTTTGCCAGAAAATGCCGCATTTTCACATCCGAAAGCCACATAACTACAAGTGACGACACATTGTTGGATAATGCCGTCATAAAATTTTTGCATTCATGTAGTTATAAGGGGTTTGGGTACAAAAGTGTGCATCTTCAAGACTAGATCCTTGGATTGTGGGAAGTTTGAAAAATTACATGGTTTGGTACACATGGACATATAGGTGCGCCAACCCCCTCATGTTCAACATCCTTGTCATTACCAAAAAAACTCTTTTCATCGGCACCACCACCTCCCATTTCGAGCCGTATATGCGGGATGTAGTGCCCACAATGCGCGGGCAGGCCTTTGTGCGATATGAACCTGTAAAGATTATATTGGCCCTAACCGCGGATGGGATCGCCTCTAGCAGGAGATGACGAAGCCAAATCACCCCATTATCTGCAGTGAAGGATGCTTCCCGGTGACCATTGAGACCATGCATAGCGACCATGCTGTGAGGAGTTCAGCAATGATTGTCTCTGACGGGTGCAAGTATCCATTTACTCGACGGTAGGAGATTCCCCTGCAGGCGCAAGCTCTTTCAATCCGAAATTGGATGCATAGGGATTTGACATGATAAGTCGAGACGGAGAGAGGAAAGCTGACAAGAAATCGTGCAGAAAAATGGACAGCAGAGCGCGCTTGTTAAACGGTGTGCAAAGGACGCGGGAAACACTGTGAAGGCCACGGACATAGCTTGTGCAACTCCAGGTTGCTCACAAATTCCAAAAAGTTACAATGAAAAAATATTCTGGGGAACTATGGAATGCTTATCATATATTTACGAAGTATGTATATTTTTGATGTTATTTCAATATTTATGAATCATAATATAATATGGTCATTGGTGAATCGTGATCTTGATATAAGTTATACAACGAGGGAAAGGGTAGATTTCGGGAGATGTGGTGCTTAATGAAGCAAACATAGATTCAGGAATTATGTGCGTCACATGGTGTTGAGTTTTCGGTGAATTGCCAGTCGGTGTAGCGGTCCTGTTTTATCTGGCGAGCGTTCAGTCATCTTCATGGCGATGTCTGCAGCATTTGGATCAAAGATGTCCATTTCTAGTAGATCTATATCTTTGAGATCCCGCAGGACAGACAACGGATCTTCTCGGTCACCAAGGCCTATAAAGTCAACCCACTGTGTACCATCCACAGGTAAGACGGCCTTGGGTGAATATGACTTTTGACAGTATACTGCAGAGACGTGCACCTTCTGTCCAGGCTGGTTGCGTCCCCGGCCACGATGTGGACTAATGCCCTATAAAATTAATACATTGAACCCCATGCAGTAACAACGTACCGCCAAGTGACGCTGTCGCCAGACTCGTAGGACAGTCGCTTTATTGGGTCATTCGAGTTTGAGTCTGAGTCTGAGTTTCGTCACTTCTGGTGACTTCTGTGTCCTTCTATCTACTATTCCAACACCACTAGTAGATAAGCGTGCAACCCCAATGAAACAACCATGTACTTCTTTTCTAGCACATAGCCCCTTGAAAAATGTGTTCTCCTCATCCTCATTTGTTCCGCATCCCTTATCCCCTTGATTTTTTTTCGTTGCCAAATATTTTCTGGATGGAATGTTAGTAGCAGTTGCAGATATCACAAAGCCGATGGCATAGCAGCGGTCACGGGAATGGTTGGAGCAACTCTACTTGCCATTAGGTACCAAGCATGCATACATAACTATGTAGAAGTTTAAATTTTGCAGCCCAAGATATATTGACATACCCTTGTTAATTTATCCTTTTGTCATTGCAAATACTAGTACAACAAAAGTAATGTGCAGTATCACAAATGTAATATAGGAAAGAAATAAGGGACTCGAATGCAGAACTGTGGCGTCATTGTTCATTATCTATTAGAATGCAGGTCTTATCAGTGCCTTTCTAGGCCATTCAGTAGAGCGGAAGACTCTTACAGTCCCTCTGACTGGGTAAGAGTCTTAAGGCTGTGAGTTCAACTCCCACATGAGGCTATACTTTTATCCTGTCAAATCATGGACTCCTTCCTACCGCAAGTTCCTATTGAATAAGATATATATCTCTTTTTCCAAGTGTGTGAAATATTTTTAAGAATTATAGAATTTGCCATTGAGCACCAAACATGCATATGCAGAACCATATAGAAGTTCAAAGGTTGCACCAAGATATATTGACTCATTTTTTGGAATACGAGTGTTAAATAAGGTCATAACACATAACCCTTTCTTCTTTGTTTCTTTATTCCCTGTATTCTATCCCTTTTGTTGTCCCATTTAGTATTCTATTGTTTAGCAGAATTAGCCTATTGTTCATGTATCTACTCATTCGTTTGCCTAATTTTACTACAAGATATGCGCACAGACGGAATTTATATACTGCTCTTATAGTTCATTCGGAGCTTCTATATTTTATCCCAACATCATTGCAATGATAGCTTCATGGTTCAGTATGTATTACGATTTGGATCCTATGAATTATGCCTTGCTAGCTCAATAAGTAAAGCATAAGACTCTTACAGTCCCTCTGACCCATCTCCATCTTGAAGTGCTGGATCGGACAAATGTAATTTGTATGAGTTCTTTAGTGATCATAGGTCTCACCCAATGTCACTGTGACAATCTCCCCTATTGTTCACTAGCACTTTCCCCCTTCTCTTCGTCTCTGTTCCTTCGTCTCCCATCTCACAGGATGCTTGCAGTATCTGTGATAGTTCTTTTTATTTCACGCCCATTAAATTTCTGAACTCGACGGAGCAAGACCACCGGCAGGCCACTTCACTGGCCACACAATACTTACGATACAGCACATTCCACTGCTGGCTTCGATGGGTAGCCCATTTACTCGCAGAAATAACAACAACCGGCAGCGCTCCAAACTCTTTTTGCCATGCCCACCCCAGCTAGTGATCCAAGACCCACTCAGCTTCACTTGATTTTATGCTGGTGTGTGCCAGCGCTCGCGTCGCTTCAAGCCTACATGCCGCCACACCCACTTCCTTGGTGCCGAGCTTGGACAACATTTAAGTCCGCTCCTCTGTGACAAGTCCACAGCACCCATTACTATCACAGGCCCACTTCTTCCCGGCTTCCCATTGGAGGATGTCTTTCCCTCCCAGGATGGCTCTCACTCATCCCAACCACCTCCCAAGCTTGGACACCATTTACATCTGCTCCTCTGTGACGAGTCCGCAGCACCTACTATTATCGCTGGCCCACTTATTCCCGGCTTCCCATTGGAGGACGTCTTTCCCTCCCACGATAGCTCTGGTCTATCCACTGACAGCTCTTCTCTGTCCCCCGAAGTCTGCACATCCACTATTTTACCTCGCAGCACTGAGCCACTGCTCCTCTCCATCGAGTCAAAGGTGCAACCATCTTGGACCTCTGCACTAGCATTGTCCCCTGCTGATGGCGACTTCCTGCTTCCCCATGCTCACCTATTCCCCCCTCGAGGGAATCCTCTGCCATGCCCCAACTCCGATCCCCATATCAATGCATCTCCAGGTGATGCCTCCATGCTGCCCCGTGTATCCTCTACCCTCAACCGAGATGCATGGGCCTTTTTCTTGGCGGACTATCCGGACCGACCATTTGTAGTCGCACTACTGCACATCATTGACCATGGCTGTGACATCGGCTTCAGAGGTGACAGGGCATGTAGCCAATCATGTCCTAATATCCCTACTGCTTCCTCCTTCCCCGATGCAATCGCTTCTGATATTGACACCCAGCTCATGCATGGGTGACTTCGAGGTCCATTTCTATCCCCACCTTTACCTCATTTCCGCTCCTCACCACTGGGTGTCGCTGCACGAAAGCATTCCCATAAACTTCGCCGGATCCATCATCTCTCTTGGCCTCGTGGCTCCTCCGTCAATGATGGTATACCAGATTCTGAAGCACATATTAAGTATGATATGTTTCAGACTGCTGTCACTGATCTCATTGAGTCTGGCCCTGGATCGATCATGCTCAAATTGGATCTCGAACAAGCCTTTCATCACATTCCTATCCGACCAGCTGATTGGCCACTACTGGGTTTCCATTGGGCAGGAAATTTTTATTATGAGCTATTCCTTATGTTTGGTCTGTGCTCTGCTCCATATATATTCAACTTATTCTCTGAGGGCCTCCACTGGATCTTACACTGCCATCTTCCTGCCTTCATTCGGCATTATCTGGATGATTTTTTGCAGATTTTCAAGCCACATACCCCACTTCCCCTTATCCATGCAGCTCTTGAATGGACCTGTGGCTTAGCAAATGCCCTTGGTCTCCGTTTCCAAGAATCTAAGATTGAGGGTCCATCAACCTGCCTCGAATACTTGGGCATTGAACTTGACTCCATGGCTATGGAGGCTCGTCTACCCACAGGTAAACTGACATCTGTCAAACCTTCTCATGGCAGGCCAAGATGCATTGCACCCTCCACGAGTTACAGGAACTAACCGGGTTCCTTCAATTCTGCTCTCGGATCATCCCTTTCTCCAAAGCCTTTATGCGCTCACTATTCAATTTCACAATGTCATGCACCTCTCCTTTTGTTCGCCGCCGTCTTACTCGCCCTGCACGTCGCGACATCACTTGGTGGGCTACTTATGCCCCCGGTTGGAATGGAGTCCATTTCATCTCCCCTGCTCAAACTACCCTCCACATCTTCACTGATGCAAATGGTGCAAAGAGTGCAGGTGCAGTATTCGGCAATCAATGGTTTTCTTGTCGAATTCCTCATTGTTATTCAGGTGCCGACATCTAAGTTAAAGAATTTTACACCATTATCCATGCTATTTTATGCTGGGGTCCCCATTTCCGGGGCCATCATGTTATCTTTCATACTGATAACCAAAATGTACATTCCACTATTTCGAAGCTCTCTATCCGCTCATCTCCCACGATGGAACTCTTGCATCAATTCCTTGGGCTTGCATCCCAGCTGGACTTCCTTTTCAAATCTAAATGGCTTCCTTCCAAGGAAAATTCCATTGCTGATGCTGCCTCTCGCTTTGAATTCACCTTCATGTTCTCCATCGCCCCCAATCTTAATCTCAAGGCCTCCCCCAAGGTTCTCTCTCTCAAGTCAACCTACAGCCCTACTGAGCCTCGCCCTATCATTTCCATTATCTCATAACAACATCGGGTCTTCATGGCCACATTCCCAGACCGCTTCTCCCAGTCCTCTGGCCTTTCTAACCTCTGCCCCGCTTGGCCCGCGCCTGCTGCCATGGATGCCTGTCTATCATCTGTGGTCGCAGCCGGCTCCCGCTTTAGACCACAACATGATGTTGTTCACCAGACCGGAGTGAGATAAAGATGGATGAAATTTAACACGTACACACGCGTCTTTCGGCGGCGTACCAAGTTCGGTGTATGTCGGTGGCCAGGATCCTAGAGATCACAGATGCAGCTAGAAAAGCAAGGATCTCATGGCACAAAAATGCAGTTCCGATCCTTTTTGAGATCGTGTACCTCCGTCTCGATCCTGCAGCCACAGGATATAGCACTGTCGTCTGACCATCAACTTCACGTCGTTGAGATATTTATCGTCGCTAGTATTAAAGAGCTCATCGACCCTTCAAAGTAATTTATTCAACACCCAAACGTGCTTGGTACCGCCTCCCGGCTCCGCTGCAGATTCAAGGTCGTCTAATTTACGCTCTCGCTGCCATCCAGTGACAAAAGGTCTCAGAGATCCCGGAAGAACCGACGACGCAGGATGGGGACGTATTTGATCCATTGACTGGCTCTGTGCTGAGTATCTTGGGAGGCGATCCTTCTGTTATCAGGAGGGAGGATGGGTTACAGTTTGCTATGAGTGATGCTGAGTGGGTTATCCTTACTCACCATGGCGTTGCTATGCTTAATCTAGCCATTGCAGTTCAGATTGGCGTATATCCCTCGCGTCACGACGGCCATAACAGTACCGGCTCATTCTGGTGTGTTCTCAGGGTACGGTACGTTCTTCTTAACCGGCGCAGCACACAAGTTGGAGAAAGTAAGTCTCGGCTAACCACAGTACTTATATCCGTTACGGTATTAACACCACCTCACAGGGGCGCTGTAATCCGCGATACCACAGCTTTACATGGTCCGATTGGATGGATACTCATCCAACGGCTCACCCAGCGTCAGCACTCAAATTCCAACTTTAAGGAGACTTCTGTTCGGAGGTGGCACAGGAGAGCTGACGGCTTCATTCGCAGCAGTTACAGATGGAAGTAGTCCCTTTCACCACAAGACAATTCCTAACATCCCCTTTCTCAAACTAATCGTGTATCATCTACGTCGCAGGGCCATATTCCCCTCGTCGTCAGCGCTTTCATCGCAAGACTGGTTCATTTGAAGAAGGAAGTCGAGACAACCACTGACAAGGGGTTGAAACGTACCATCTCCGGAGACGCTGAGGCGCATTTGTTTGCAGCCGAGTTGGGAGCCGCTGATGTTGGCATTATTTTCTCGCCTGTTCGACTGTTCCCTTCGAAATGGCACCAACGAGGGATGTGAGTACTGGTGTGTTCGGTGTACAGACTTACAAGATACTCAAACGGTGTACACGGTTGAGTCTTCCAGGTCCTCCACTCACGGAACAAAGCGCCGTTTCAGCGTTGATAGTTCACAATGTAACTGTCTGACCTGGCGTCCAGGAAGAATAGGAATCACGCAATGCACGTTTTGACGCTACTTGGGTTACGTCGTGGTAGCCACACCCTTAGTGAAGGCTAAAATGCAGGCACACTAAGCGATCACCAGATCTTGGACTTTCCCCTTCTTTTTCGTGATGTGATTTGGCATTTGAAATTCGAAGCGGATTATGACATTAGGAGGTTTAGCAAAAGAATCGCGTTCTGCTTCATCATGATAACATACGACGAACTAAGTCGCACACTTTCACATGACTCTAATTCCGTTTAATCTGGATAGCAGTAGCCCAGAACTCCATCCCGTATCGGAAGCCCTAAGTATCCGTCCATATCCACAACAAGAGCAGTGGTGAGCCGCCTAATTGTTGCTAATACAGTAGGACGAAGGACCTTGAGCACAGGTTGGGAGAACATGAACGGCCGATTCGGTAGCAACTGGACCTATGCATTATTTAGTTTTAATTATGTGTACCCCATTGTTGTATTTTTTTCGTGGAGACACACTGAGAGTATCTAATGTGACCTTCAATTCGGAGATGGTGCGGAATGTACACTGCAGAATCTCCACCCTCTCAGAACATGCCCTCATTGCAAAAGTGAATGAAGCCTTACAATCTCCTAAATATCAGAATCCAAAAACCCTGCTCACCCCACCAACACAAAAAACTGAATAACAGTGGTATCATTTTCGCGCAAGAAGACATACAAGCATGTCATCTCGCACGTAGAGCATTTGCCGCAATTGCACGGACCAGTCTTGTAGGCTGCAAGACGTTTTGAGTTGGAAGCATTTCGGGAATGAGGATTGGTGGTCTGTTGCACGGCGGGCTTAGTTCTGCGGAGAGCACTAGTTGTGGCTGAGGGTCTCTCGGACTCATTCAAACAGACCCCATTTCCACTACATGTACCTTAGGCGCCCAAGAGCAATACATAGTAAATATAATAATTGTGTAAAACGGGAATTGAATGGGCGACCAAGGGAGATTACTAATACAAAATTATGAACAAAGTACCACTACAACTACACTACAGAGCTTACATTGGTTATGGCTTCATATAATCCAGATAACTATCAACAAGGGGCTCACTATTATTTAATAATAACCAAAACATTGATATTAACCTGCCACTTGCATAGCTTTCAATCCCATTTCTCTCTCCGCTATGGTCAATTGCATCCACGAAAACCTGCAGGCACCATTCAGAACACCCACCTCCTCGTTCTTTTACCAGCATATTCTACAAATCGCAAAGAATCGGCAAGTGCGTGAGGAAAAGCAGTTGGTGCTGATGGCTGTGCAGTGGCAGAAGCCTACGCCAGCTCAAATCTAGTACCCCAACATTAAGCACAACACAATGTCCCCACCTATTTACCCTGCCTGCTACACTGGCGATAAGGGAGTGGCAGGTGTCGCAGGCGCGACAGTAATAACAGGCACAGATAACCGATGCGATGATGATGACTGCAGCTGTGAATGTGAGTGTTGTGACGGAGGAGTCGGCGGCGGCGTAGGAGCCGACTTCGCAGCGGCCCGTAGTAGCAGGCACGCCGGGTATGTAAAGCGCCAATGACAGCGGAACAGGCGTGTCCTTGCTGACGTCAGGAGGAGGGTGTCCGACTGTAAATGTCGTTTCGGGAGTCGAGATAGATGCATCCATGATCGATGCAAGCGATGTGTTCCCCGACATATCATCAGAATCAAGCGTCTTCTCTCCCGCACCCGCACCCGCACCCGCACCCGACGACAATGACATCCTCCTACCAACAGGCGTCTCCGCCGCCGCCGGCCCGCTGCCGTCCTCCCCAGCCGCCTCCAGTGATGGCCGCCCCAACGACTGTGGCACAGTGACCATCCCCGCATCCTCCCCATCTCCATTGCCCACCGACCGCAACGACGTCAGCGAATCCCCCGGCCCCGGGCCAGCCCCAGGGTTCCCTGGCGCATCAAACGGCGGCGGCGGAGTCGCCCTGCCCGCACCCATCATCAGCGCCTCCCTGCTCTGCGCCATCGCCGCATCCCCATACAGCACCCCAGACCGGCCTACTGACTCCTGAGAGCTGATGACGAGCATCTGCTCCACCCTCGGCCCGCTCGACGGCTACTGGAACGCCGTCCGCGTCAGCGTATGCGGCAGCGGCCGAGATGAGCGAGGAGAGCGAGAGGGTCGATGTCGACGGGGTTGTGTTGGCTGTGGCTGTAGCTGTGGCCGAACGAGACAGGCAGGTGCGGCGATGCTGAGCGGATGCGGCTGGCGGGAACTGAGCTGCTGGAGGCTGAGCGGGCGTGGGAGGACATAGTGCTAGTTGCAGTGCCGGTGTTCGTGTGGGGTGGCGACGCGACGCGGATGGGCTGGACGGCCGGGAGTGCAGTGATGGGAGGGACGGCGTGATGCAGATCAAGGCGGCGGAAGCGTGCTGGGAAGCGGGGGCGGCGTGTTGGGGTGTCGGTGCTGAAATTGGCGCTGGATGCTGTAGTGAGATGAGACGCGAAAGGCGCGACGTGATACCCCAAATGCCGCTTCTTGTTCGACGCCGACCGGAAGGGGGTGTGCGATGCTGGCGACTTCTACAAACATACCCAATGTAAGGAACAAAACAATATCTTCATTCTCAATGCTCTCCGTCTGCATCCAACCATTAACTGAATCTTCAGGCGCATCGGTCGTCTGGGGAACTTAGTGACCCGCAGGCCACATGCTACCTCCAAGACCATCCTCGACATCCCTAACTACCCACAAGCTCTTTGTAGCAAAACCAGCACGACGAACAACCCCAAGACTCAAGCGCCGCAAGGAGAGTGGCCGCGAAACCCCTGTAGCCCAGAACGTAACTGGGTGCCTTACTGCTATTAGCATAGTGTTTACCTGCCGCCGTGTTCAACTGCTGAGCCTGGGCCAAAGGGAGTGATAAGATAATTAATTCGTGCCGCCTTACGCGTGCATCGAAATTCCGAGAATCTTGAGATCAAATGGTGGGTAGTATACAGTTGTGGGGGTACACCTGTCAGGGGATAGAGGTTTTAACCCGAGATCAATGATCACAGAAGCTGACGCAGGTCGTGCTACAAGGCCTTAGGTTTCCCTTCTGGATCGTCCGTCGATGACCGTGCAGCAAGACGATGGTGGAATGCAGATCGTCACTGAGTGTCAGGCCCCTGACGCCGGTTAATTGAGCCAGCGTCTGCACAGATCTTAGTTAGACTGCCAAGCGTCTGTGCCGACCTGTGCTGAGCACTGCTGGCCTGATACTTGGTGCACCAGGCATGATCAGGACTTGAGCAGCCGGCATCAGGTAAGTCGGCATCTAGCCAGGCCGACAGGCCTGATCAGGATTTTCGGATTTTTCCGATACACAAAAGACAATGGGTCAGATAAGTAACCACGTCTGAAATGGTTAGAGACGTACCGTTCCCCGTCGGCCTTCCACCTTCTTCTTTTGCTGACCTTCCATAACTTTATTTTTATATTCTTTGGCAATCGCACCCAACAGTGCATGGCAGCGTTTCGACAGTTCCTGGGGCGTCCGACTCTTAAAGAATTAATGAAATCGGAAATCCGGGGACTCGGTGATGTCCTTCTTAATACGGTCATACACGTCTGGGCTCTTCAATCCATAATAGTTCAGCCGGAAAAGAAGGTAACGTTCCTCTTCTTCGTCGGATACCTTTCCTTTCGCGATGGGGTAGTTGAGCTCTAGTTCTTGAATTGGGAACTGGACCGATTTAATCATTTCATCCAGGAGCGCCTCCAGGTTATCTTGCTTTTCGCGGCGGGCTTCACCTTCGAGAATGCGTTGCTCAACACGTTGGAAATCTAAAAATATGGAGTCAGCCATGCCGTGGGATTGAAAATGTGCAATGATATTCCTACCTTCCAACTCGCGCCATCGCTTCCAGAAGACTTTAGCGTATGCTTTCACTTCCTCCCCAGTCTTATGCCGGATCTCCTGAGCAAGCACCTCATCTGGCGCATTCCTGCATGACAGATACCCATCAGAGTCCGAAGAGAGACGTAATGGCACATCATAAGAGTCTTACCGTCCATGTGCCTCAACGGCCTTCACAAACTGCTGGAAGTTACGCTTACTCCAATTGTCAAAGCCATGTGGGCTACGTTCCTCCTTACGAGCAGTTTCTTCCTTCGTTGATGGTTCAGCTAGAGATGTGTGCCATGGTCAGCTTGTTATAAGCACAAATTTGAGATAAGAAAGCAGACCATTGTCAATGATGGCCTGTTCAGCTGCACGCTCAGCCTCGAGCATTTCCGGCGCCTCATCATCATTTTGAAGGTCCTGAAGCGGTACCTGATACTTATGCGCACGCTTAAGGAACCAAAGTCACTGGTAAGTTACGCGGTTCACGATCTCAACCTCAAACATCATCTTACCTTGAAATCATTCGCTTCACGCTCTTGCAGCGCTTCAAGTTCCCGAGGATAGAATTGATAATCCTGACTACAGGATGCCGGACAGTAAATTTAATGCGATGGTATATTAGTTGAAGACCTACACCATGACTTGCTTTGGAGGTCGTGGTTGCTTAGGTGCCTTCTCGGTCTTCGGGCCAATGGGCATCGCTTCTTTATAATATCCATCAATGGAGTAGTTTCCTTTCCGTTCACACTTGGAGGGCTGAATCCATCCAAAACAAAGGGATTTGTTCTAGGATTAAAGACGGTGATGTAAGCAGATACACAGTCAAAGAAGGCGATGATAGCATGTACCTTGCTACCGAATTCTTCGCCCTCCCAGTCCTTAACGCTGAAGTCAGATTTGAAGTTGTTCAAATCATCGATGTTCAAATTTGCATATTTTGTATTGATTTCTTCCGTACATTCCTCACCACGATGAATGATCTCATCGATATCGGCGTTTACAAACAGACTATCGTATTTTATGAGCTTCAAACTTCAGGGGAAAGGAATTACATACTCGTCATTTGAGTTGACAATCTTCTCGACACCATGCTGGATAATATCGAGAAGCTCTTCTTTATTTGTGGCTGAATAAAGTGCATGTGAGTACTTTATCAAACCACAGCAGGCAGTAGCACATGTTACCTTTCGTGATCTTCGTGTGGCCTTGTTGGATGACCAGTTGATCCAGTCGAAGCTTTTGTGCAGCCCTCTCAAGCATACGCTCCAACTGAATTCTACGAAAAAGTCAGCATAAATTATGACGACGTATCTAGTCCAAAGAAAAGGGAATTCCCTACCTCGGTAATCAGCCGGAAAACGTAGACCTGTTTCGTCTGTCCAATACGATGGGCACGATCCATACGATGAGCACCTCTTAGACAACTGCGGCAAAATGATTATCCTAGACAAGCTCCTACACCAAATGAAAGCCAAAGGCTCTCGCGTTCTCGTATTCAGTCAAATGAGTCGTGTCCTAGACATTTTAGAAGACTATTGTACATTCCGGCGGTATCGTGCGTAATCCGTCTCTAGTTGTTCTCGTCTGCCATTCTGACTATCCGGTTTCATACAGCACATTGTAGAATAGACGGGGGTACAGTCCACGAAGACCGAATAGCTGCCATTGATGAATACAATCACCCTAATAACAAGAAGTTCATATTCCTTTTGACGACTCGCGCTGGTGGGTTGGGTATCAATTTGACGACTGCCGATATTGTCGTCTTGTATGACAGCGATTGGTTAGTATATGATGTTTTACCGTTTGGACCTCTTAGAAAACGCCGTTCTTCGTTATTTAGGAACCACCAAGCCGACCTACAGGCATCGGTCGTGTAGGGAGGGCCAGGTTCCTAAGGATCCGGAGTGTAAGAACAACTAAGTAACACAATAGCATAGAGACATACAGCTCCATCAAACACGTATGGGTGGCAAGTGACTGCATGAGGGAGGTATCGGTATCGTCCACAAAGACAATGAGAAGACAACTCCGAACCTTTTCGAAGTTGCATGACGATGTTCATCAGCCTCGTCTTACCTTCCTTCTTACCACTCAAGCCTAAGATTTCATTAGATTCAAGTGCACAACCGAGCGGTGTGTGACACTCCGCTTCTGCCGCTTTTCGGCTGCTTGAACCTGTTGGGTGACCCGGGATGGTGACACTGGCTCATCAGGAAACTGGGAGAAAAACGCGTCAAGTGCGATTAATTTAGAGCCATTAATACAACAAAATATAGGGCCACATTTCTTCTTCCCCCTTCCGGTGCCTCCAAATCAGATTCCAATTCGTCCATTTTGCTTTCTTGGCCCTCAATGGCCGAGTCCAAGCTTAGGTCCTCATACGGACGTTCGCTCACCTAATAAAATATCAAGTTAAAAAAACAGAAAACACGTATGTGACGTGAAAAAAAGAATTTACCTGGAGGGAGATATCATTACTATCGGAAATTACATCACTGAACTTGTCCTCTTCGATAGCAGGGGGCGGTGCGAGAGTCTGTATCAATGAAATTAGATTGCCTGGTACCACTTCCTAGATAGTACTACGTACGCTCATATTTATTAAAAGTATTTAGTCGCGGTTGATGACGGGCGTGCTAGTGGAAGAGGGGAGGGATTTATGAGGCTGTGACAGATGTGACAGCTCATCACACGCAAATTGCATAATTTGAGCCCGATATTATAGAGAAATGTGGGATCACGGGGGTGCGCCTCCACACGAATTGATGATCGGTAAGCACCGAAGTATTTTGGAAATAATATTGAAACCTTCGTGGTAATAGTAATGGAAATATCAACAAGAGAAGTTGTGGAGATGCCTCAGGATGTGTATGTTTCACTTCCGCATTCTTAATATCAGTGTCTGACAGAGTAATTAGTGACCCCAGACGTGCAGACACCCGCCTACATTATTCTTGTTTGAGCCTATTTCTCCACGTTATATATATGGCCCCCGGGGGGGATCTGTCCTGGATGTGCAGTTGCGCGCTTCTGATGATCCGGAGCCCAGTTGGATAAATGACCCTGTGTGGCCGGACACGGTATTTCGGGGAGCCCCGTGAGCGTCGATGTTGTTCTCATGTAATAGAATTAACGCTTTGAATAATGTATACAACTGGTTTGCAGCTACCCAGGTGCATTTGGGAGGAGGACTAAACTCGGACATGATCAAACAAACCAATCGAACATTTTTCCGTCCCGTCTACTGTATGACTGAGATATAAAAGCTCTGAAGACTTTCCCAAAACTGTAATTTTAGGCAGATGGTAAAAGAATCACACATTTCCATTTTATGTGAATATTAACATTCAGAAATCCATAAAAAAAGTAATTCTCCGGCATAGCCTTTCACCCTGTGACATCGTGTCACATATCCTCCAGTCCTCCATCTTACGCTCATCTTTCTTCCCTGACTTTCTCGCATTCCTAGTACTTGTATTTCACAGTCTTTTTTTCCAAAGAGAAGAATAAGAAAGGTCCTTGGGCATCAGTGCGGTCTAAATGTCCAGAGCATGCTGGAACCGAACCAGAACCGAGTAAGTCGCTATATTCGACGAGATTTACGCGCCCCGGCCGGTAAAACGCGGAAAGGATATGTATGAGTTTATGGCGATAGTGATGTATCGGGCTTGTCATGGGCAAGGAGGGATGCCAGTCCCCGAAGAGACGAGTCATTCTGAGGTACATCATACTCGTCCAATGTTTTCGAGCCCGTCTTTCCTGTGGGACTGACAGGACTCAGCAATCTCGGACACAGCTGGTACATAACACCCTTCCACCTCCTATCCTTTCCCATCCACGCCGGTAACAACAGCTCCTTCCGTCCTGTATTGACCGTCAGATTCCAAAATGGCGGAATATTCTAAGGCCGGAAATCGCATGCTCCCACTCAATTCCCGTCTCCTGCTCCCCGTGTACCCCACATGTCCCAGTCCCAATGTTGATTGTGGACCCAATGCCAATGGACCCCGATCCGTCGTTGATCCCTCCCCGACGCCACCGCGCGGATTCCAATAAGACAGTACACTGATGATATTCAAGCCTCTCATTGGAAAAGGACACGAGAAATTCTCGATGATGAAACAGCAAGATGTGGAACAGTTCTTCGTGTATCTCCCCGAATTCCTGCCTCAACACGCTCAGAAACGTGTCGGTCCTGCTAGTGATGGAAGTGAGCCTGAGCTCAGACGTCTGACAGCTTTCGCCTGCCGCGCTGCAGGCTATTCAGTTCCAGGTCTTGCGGTGTTATATAGGTGATGATTTGATCGTGGGTCCCGGCTCTAAAGGCGGATAAAATTGTGTATGGGGAGGTGCTGTATCAGGGTGGAAGCTGAATGAGTGCATAGGGCACGTACTGGTGGAACATGTCGTTGAGTACACGTGTCAGCGATGCGATACGGGGGTTGAGGCGGACGCGTGAGTTTTAATATTCTTCCTCCTCGTCTCATTGTCGACAGGATGTCCAGAGGTGACGTTTTGCGACTTTCCCTGATCTTCCTCCTTTTGTCTTGCAAACCTCGCCGTTAAACTAGCTACCGAGGACAAACCTATTTTGGACTAGCACCCTGCCTCCGGATTGGTCCCGGGTGAGACTCTGCTGTAGGATGGTGATTGTGGTGGGCGTTTGTTGGTATACATTTATTTTCCTCCTCTATTCCTGTTCGTATTCACTTGACTCTGAACCATGTTGTGGAGTTCACCTGTCTTTCCACTTTTTCCCACTCCCTTTCATTCGATGTCTCTCATGTTGAATTTCATCCCATCTCGCTTAATTTTGGCTACCCCGTACAAAATCCCCCTCCCTCCCAATATTAAATGCTGTCCCCTTCCCAACTATTTGCTCCCAGGAATAGTGGCGCGCAGGATGGAGTGATGGATTGGACAGATGGAGGTTCGAGGTGGGTCGTTGATGATATTAGACACCATCGTTCGGCCGTCTTGCTTTTGTTGTTTCAAATGTCGATGATCCTTCCATGCAGTGAAAAAGTTGCGGCGACAAGTGGCAGTGGGCCCGAACCGTCTGTTGAGTAGATAGCTGTGGTGGACGACATCATTTACGAATGATACATAGTAGCCACATGTGCGCGCGCATACACGCATGCACAAACACGCATACATCCACGTCTTGTGCGAACATAATAATGACCATGCCACTATAAAGCGCCACTATGTAACCCGCGAGATTCAAGTGAGTGGCGAAGGGCCGATGAGATATTATTTTCTACCCTGGAAGTATGCAAGATCCACAGCGTCGGTAGTATATTGACCGAGAAGACCCCCAAGGTTACTCACAAAACATCGATAATGATTAGAAGAAGGCTTTTTCGAGCAGTAGCGCAGCGAAGTAGCCATCTAATTATAATCAAAGTTATGACTTTGGCACCCGCAGCTGTTTCCAAACATGCAACGCAGTTTAATAATTCAATGACAATGGAGTCAATAAATTGTGTGATTTATGCAGGGGGCACAAGTAAAGCCAAAAAAAAGCCGATGTTAATGCAACGTATTATGTTAATTGTACATACGGCGACGGCGACGAAGGGGGATGGAGCGGCGTGGCAAACTGAAGAAATGATGGTCCATGACGAATCTTCTTCACGCAATTATCCTATTATACAACGATATCACTGTTTTTTTCTTTTTTACAATTGGAACCGATGGAGGCATTTTTATTCTTATATGTAAAGGGGTTACTTAGCAGCCGGAGATTTAGATGCCGGATTTTAGGTATGAACTTCGCCGTATTAAGGGCGAGTTTGAACTGGACACGGGAACTCAACCAGAACACTGAAAATTGTAAGAGTAATATTACTGAACCGATCATGTACCTAATCCCGGTGATTCTAGGGCTGTGAGCGCGGCAGACCCCGGAATTTCGGCCGTGATAATGTATGAGGAGGCAAACTACGATAACTGTGGAATCGGAAGGAGTGGGAGGAGTGGAAAGACGCATAGACTGGACACATAATTAGACCCCGGCGAACGCGAACAAGAAGAGACGAGGGAAACAAGGAAAGGGGATGATTACAGGCCACCAAGCGCTCATCACAATTACCATCCGGCATGGTCCCCAATAGCGCCCTCCACGTGCCCCACCCGCTTAAATCATCACACACAATACCACACCTCCTTGAACTGCATAAAATAGCTCCTGCTCCACCGCAGGCAGATGATGCCAGCAGGCACTCGTCAACACCACCACCCACTGCGCCGCCACAACTTAAGCTTGTTGGCGGACTGTAGGATATGCAAAGAACTCTCACATTTTCTGTGTCATCATCGATAATTCCTTGGGACCTGTTTTAATGGGAGACCTGAACATTGTCGGTGTAATGCCGTCTTGGAATACCGGCGCCGGCGTCGGGGAGGGATGAACGAAGGAAGGGATGGCCGTCTATTCTCATTGGTTCCACAATCTCCACTTTCACTGGGGCGAGGGCGGTGAAACAGGTTGCAGAAGACGGGAAAATGGTGCGAGGGTGAGATTGTCGGCCTGAACCCCATTTTGGAATCTGACGGTCAATACAGGGCACGCGGAGTTGTTTGGTGCAGGTACACGCGTGGGTGACCAAGGGCAAAAGGTGGTTTGGACTGAAGGCTCTAAGTGTGAATATTGATTGGAGTCTGGATCCCATGTAGCAGCTGTTTCCGAGATTGCTGAGTCCTGGCAGTTCTGAAGGGAAGACGCGCTCGAAAACATTGGACGCGTATGATGGCCATCCGGATGGCTCGACTCTTCAGGGAATGACCTCCCTCTTTCCCCATGACAAGCTCAATACCCCACTGTCGTAATAAACTCATAAATACCCTTCTCCTTCTCCTCCACAGTAGCAAGGTCCTTAATCAGCGGCTCATTTTTGGGTTCGGTTCCAGCATGCTTTGCTATTCACATCCAGACCACACAGATGCCCCAGCATCCCCTAAAGCAGTCGCACATGTATCCACACCGCATCGACCAGAATACACTCTCTATTAAAGCAGTGGAGAACACGTCTATGCCTTCCGGTAGATCTTATAACATCCTGTGGTTAGCACGTAAGCATAATAATGAAATCTCACTTGGATTGGGGGAAAGGAGGACATACTGCTCTGTCGAAGCATTGTTCTGATCTCTCCCTCTGAAAAGACTTGAAAGATTAGGACTGGAAATACGAGAAAGTATGGGAAGGAAGATGAGTGTACGATGTAGGACTGGACCACATGTCACGTGAGGACACCTTTTTTTTTTTTTTGATATATTTGTATCCCGCTTCAAGTAACAAGGACTAACTGCGGCCAGGGGCATGGTGTCCCCACTAAACTATGCTACGGAATTACGAAGTGCCGAGTGAGCTACATGGGTATGAGGGATTTTGGTGGGAGGGAAGCAGTCTGGGTTTTCGGTGTGAGGTGGGAAGTGGGGGTTGTACGCACAAAAAGAAAGAGACACAAGAGGATAATACAAGCATGCGAAGACACCAAATATCATCCAACTCAAAGATTGCCAGTGCTTAGCGCCCAAATAACTCTCCAGCGCTCAGCCACGTCCTTCCAAAACATTGATTAGAGTGGTACAACATGGTAAGCTCCCGTATCAATGTCTACATGGTCAACGATATAAGAAATCACTCCAGGCTGCATCTAAAGCGACAAAAGCAGTCCCAGTTGAGACATTACACGATGATATGATTGTACGTTCGTTATATATCTTGCCAGGTTCTGGTGCTCATTGCCTTTTGAATAGCATGATGCACAACTGGATTACTACGGGAAGAGGTTGGCTACATGCTCTTAGGATCGCAGCGTGAGGGTTTTCGAGGTTATCAATGGCGAAATGCAGAGAAAAGAGGGACAGGTGCTCCGCGGGTATGTCTGGTCGTGTCGTGTCGTGTCGCCGCATGTAGGGTAACTTGTAGCAACTAACAGCGATAACGGACCTGTATGGCAAGTTGCATGGGCTCCTCAGAAATATGGGCACATTCTTGCATCTTGTTCGTACGATGGGAAGGTGTTGATCTGGAAGGAGCAGCCGCAGGGACAGGGACAAGGTGGTGGATTTGGTGCGTGGACCAAAATCAAGGAACACAGTCTGCACAGCGCGTCAGGTATGCTTTTCACCCCGTGCGCGAATGCAAGTAGCGGCTGACATCTCGCGAAAAGTCAACTCGGTGCGCTGGGCTCCCCATGAACTCGGCGCGATTGTTGCATGTGCATCTTCCGATGGCAAAATTTCCGTACTTACTTTCAAAAGTGTGTCGTGCCTCATGTCTTTTTGGCATGTTCTAATGTGTTTCTCTTTGACTAGATGATGGCACCTGGGGTGCCGATATTTTCAACGGACACGGAATTGGCTGTAACGCTGTATCTTGGGCTCCAGCTACCCTTCCGGGCTCACTTATCACACCCACCCAACAACAGCCCTCTGCACTAGGATCAAACCCAGACCAACCCTCCTATGTTACAGTCAAGAGGTTTGCGAGTGCCGGGTGCGATAACCTTGTGAAAATATGGGGATTCAGGCATGCCGTCACATTCAGAACTCATTTGTCGATTTTGAAATCATTCAATATCATAGGGAAGACCAACAAGCCTGGCTGGAGGAAGAAGTTCTCGAGGGTCATGCCGATTGGGTTCGTGACGTTGCTTGGGCGCCCAATATCGGGCTCCCACGTTCCTACATCGCTACGGCCTTCTCAGGTCGGCGTCGTCTCGTTGATATCCATTAATATCACTGACATGACCTCATATGTTACTAAATATCTAGGATAAAACTGTGATTATTTGGACGAAAGACACACCGACATCCCCTTGGACTAAGACCGCACTAGACCCGTCCACCATGTCCGGCGCTTCCAGCGGTAAATTCCCCGATGTCCTTTGGCGTGTATCATGGAGTCTAGCTGGGAATATCCTTGCTGTCATCTGTGGAGATAGGAAGGTGACGCTCTGGAAAGAAAGACTTAAAGGTGGTTGGGAATGTGTTAACGAGATGGCTGGCTAGGGAGTATTTTCTAATATTCGATGTCTTTAGTTATGTTTCTATACCTTCTTTTATATTTTGTATTCGTTAAGCTGAGCTTCTGAATGCACATATGCATATAGGAATCTTCTCGTTTCTGGAAAGTCTCCAGCCCAGTCACACCTTTCTATTCAAATTTCTAAAATGGGCCGCTCCAAGGTGAAAGTACGACATTACCATAGACATCTACCATCCTAATATTTATTCAAACCACTCTGTTCACCAGGCTGAACCTTGTGAAGCCTTCCAATTCAAATTTCCGGTACGATGTAATTACCCTGGTCTAAAATGGGCCGCTGCCAGTGGAGAGTGTGACATCATATGTACGTACTACCGCACTAGCAAGGACACACGTCAGTTCGCGCTTAGTACATAAAGCAAGAGGAAGTACCCACCATCCCCACATTTATACAAACCATGGTTGTCGATCACAAACAATTGTGTGCAATTCACTTTGGTGCTGGAAATATAGGACGAGGCTTTATCGGTCCTTTACTCCTACAATCTGGTTACCATGTCACATTCGCTGATATCGACACCGATGTCATAAACAAAGCAAACGAACACAGAGAATACGCTGTACACACCCTCGAGCCCAAGAATCGGGGGCACTACGACTGTCACCGACATCTCAGGGATCGTATCCACAAGTGATCAATTGCCAAACGAAATAGCAGCACCAGACGTCAAACTAGTCACTACATCTGTCGGACTCCCCGTACTCCCGAAAATTGCCGGTCCGATAGCCAGGGGAATTTCGCAGCGCAGAAAGGCGGGAAGTGGGCCTCTAAACGTGATTGCATGCGAGAACGGAGTCGGTGCGACGGAAAAGCTCCGGGAGGCGGTTTTCGAGCATCTTTCGGAGGAAGATAAGAAGTATGCAAAGGAGCACGTTGGCCTTGCGAATTGCTCGGTCGATCGCATCATGCCGCCATTCGAGAATGATTCACCGCTGGACGTTGGGGTGGAATATTTCTGTGGTCGGTTCTGTCAACGGGTCACTAAAAGCGTATTATTAATTTTTTATCAGAATGGATCGTCGAACGAGGGCCTCTTACAGGTATTGACAACAGTGGGACGCTCGGGATCAAGGGCATGGCACTCACGGACGAGCTTCCCGGCTACGTTGAACGGAAGCTCTTCACCTTCAACTGCGGCCACGCAACAACCGCCTACCTCGGGTTCCTAAAAGGTTACCCCACCATATTCGACAGCATCCAGGATGAGGAAATTCTCCGCATCGTCGAAGGCGCCATGCAAGAGGGCGGCGCAGCCCTTGTGAAGAAGCACCCTACTTTCACACTGGATGAGCAGCAAAAGTATATCAAGAGGACGCTCGATCGATTCCGCAACCCGAATGTCGTGGATAATGTAAAGCGGGTGGGGCGCCAGCCACTACGGGAGCTCGCGAAAAACGACCGTTTGCTCGGTCCCGTCTATACCGCCCGAGAATATCGCCTTCCTATTGATAATCTTGCTCGCGGCATTGCCGCTGCGATGTCATATGAGAACGACGAGGACGAGCAGGCTGCAGAGCTGAAGAATGAGATTGAGCAGCAGGGTGTTCGAAATGTAATCAAGAAACTGACAGGATTTAACGAGGACAGCGAGGAGTTCAAGAAAATTCAAGGGTCGAATGATGTATTGATGAGAATGAAGGCAAGGAATTAATGACCGATCTTGACCACGAACATGTTTACTTTGCCTTCTGATGTCATAGCGCTGATTTGTATGAGCAGAGGCCCTAGACTTGTAGCTGCTCTACGTCTGTAATTCAATCCAATATACTGTTCCGCCGAGTCATACTGATAGTGGCAGCTAGAGGGCAGTCCTTAAGCGATTTAACCTACACCGTCATCCTGGGAGATGGGGAGGCACAAGAACGAACGGGAATCATAGTAACACTTTTAGGTAACGAGTACTGAGTAGTCATCGTGCTCCTCATCAGAGAAAACAGCCACGACAATGTCAGCCACATCCAGCACATCCAGAAATAGTAGTAGATCGGGAAGTCTCTTCCACCAATTAACCTAGAATATCGGGCCGTATATGCAGCCATTCCATGCATTCGGCCACTGCACCGACCCTAGAAGTAGGTGTCACCATCGATGCGTGGGATGCTGGGAACATTCTTCTTCGAATCTATCGCTGCGTCCTCCTTGGAATTTTTAAGATTTAGATTGAAGGGTCTTTAAGTCCGCCACCTGATGAGCTGTCACATCTGTCACATCCTCATAAATCCCTCTCCTCTTCCACTAGCACGAGGTGGTCAATTGCAACCACAATGAGTAAGGACCTCGCCATCCTCAGTTCGCACCTCTCGACTCTCCTTGAGGCTCGCTCGGTATCTCAACAGGAACGAGATCCGTTTGTAGCGTATGCAATACAAGAAACGCGGGATGATCGGTCGCTGGATACGCGCCGTGCACAGTGGGAGTATCTGTTAAAGAATGAGGTGTTTAAATTGGCTGTGAGTTGATTTCCCTTGGTTTTTGTTGTAGCATTTTGTTTACTTATTGATGTGGTGGCGGTGGTGGATTAGGCGACAGAGGGAGAGGCGTTGAAAGAGTCAGAGATTAGGTATTTTGATGAATTGAAGTCGAGGTTGGATTTGGTGCTTGCATTTACGGAACATGGTACGTTGCTCATTTTTCTCGCTTCTATTATCTGTCCATTCTTACGTTTATATTTCTTCAGATATGTGCGACAGCTCGTTCCCGTTTAGTGTTCTAGAGGATCTACTGGAAGGGCAAACAATTGAATCATGCTGGCATATATTTTCATGGATTGAGGAGCGTACGGAACGATTAACCACTGTGAGCACCCAGACATCAAAGCTAGGACACCTGCTAAACATACAAGAATAGAACATGATACCCGCCAAAGGCAAATCCCTAGTCCTCCTCCGCACACTGAACGACCTCCTCCGCCGTCTCTCAAAAACAGGAAAGAATACTATGTTCTGCGGGAGAATATTGAATTTCTTCAGCAGCGTGTTTTCCCTTGGCGAACGTAGTGGCGTGAACTTGAGGGGTGATTACGGACCGCAGTGGGAGGGGGACGTATTACCTAAGAAGGCGAAACAGAAGGAGAATGTGAAGGAAAAGGAAAAGGAAAAGGAAAAGGAAGGCAGCCAGGACGTTGTTGTGGAAGGTCAAGAAAACGATCAGAAGGCCAAAAGGGCTGCATCTGAGGAAGCGAAGAAAGAAGGTGCCTTGCGCCGTGGTATCTTTTTTCCTTTCCACTCACAAACCTCTCCTCCCCCAGAATTCTACCAAACGTTCTGGTGGCTCCAGCTTCCATACTCCCGGCCTCCCCTCTTTGCACACTCAATCAGCGTGGACGAGTTCAAAGATGCCGTGAACACAGTCCTTCTCGTCATTTCCGAAGCTACCAAGAAGGAACGCGCAATGATGGGGAGTAAATCGGTCAGTGGAGCGCTGAAGCGGAAACGCGACATGGAAGTTGGGGATGATGCATCGAGGGATTACGTTTTTGCGAAATTTTTGACTTCGCCGGAGTTACTTGATTTGGAGGTGAGCGCAGATATATTACAAAGGCGCACCGAGAACGATCATGCTGATATCTTGGCATCTTCAACAGATTGCTGATACACTCTTCCGACGACAATTTCTCTTCCAACTTCTCATTCTATTACAGCATCTGCAGTACTTCACGCCTACAGAAGTTGTCAAATGGGCCACAACGCGGAATCGTTCTTTACATATGGACTTCACATTGACTCCTGCCGATGCCAAGTGGGTTGAGGAAACGTGGATACGTGCACTGGAGGAAATGAGGCCCACTTCTCCTAATGGTAAAGTGGTCGGAGAGACTCTGGGTGCTGTCTTGGAAAGAGAGAGGAACTGGGTGAGTTGTTATACATTTATTTATTTTATGTGCCCTTCTGAATTTGAAGGTTGTGTTGTTTCTTAGATTCGATGGAAGAACGACCTTTGCCCGCCGTTTGACAAGGAACCTCTTCAGCCATCGCTGGAAGAACAGACTCGAGTGAAGAGGCAAAAGTTGATGGAGCCACCACCACCGTGGAGATATCGGTTTGGCTCGGAGGCTCTGACGGAGCTTTGGGAGACTGGGTTCCATGGACTTTCGGATTGTACTGATCCGCCTAGGTTAGCTGTTTTGTTCTGCACGCTGTTATGTTTCTCTAATCTTTATTTGCTTGCACTTCACTACAACAGCCCCGACGAAGTGAAAGACTTTGCAAAGCGTATCAAACAGGTCGAAATGCGTATTAATATGCGTAAGGCACAGCTAGAAAAGATGAAACCACCTGTACCCGTCCTGGTTGCTACACCTGCGCCTATACCAACGGCCGAAGCGGCAAAAGACAAAGCAGCACCTACTGGATCACAGGAGCCCGCGGCTGCAGCGCCAGCACAGGTTTCGGTGCAAGTAGTGGCGGCACCGACTCTAGCTGCTCCAGTTCCGTCAGTGCCTTCTCTACACCCTTCACTCCCTCCTCGACCTGTCTTGAGCCCTGCTCCGAAGGGACGACCGCCACCTTCTTCTTTGCAACCCTCGCCACAGCCTACTGCTTCGTTGCCGTCAACACAACCTCTTCCAAGCTCACAACCTGCCGTGGCAAAGGCTGTGCCACTTCCGCCACTGAAAGTAGATCCCCAATTAATGAATTTTAATTTGGTTCGTTTCTCGTATTTTATTAAGCCATTGACATGCATTGACCTTCTTCCTTGATAAATATCGGACAATATAGCAACGGGACCGGCTATCTTGGCTCGCGATCCGCCGAGCGCGCGCCGAGCATCTTCACCTATTCGGGAAGATTGGCGTTGGGGATGTTGATATTCTAGCGAAGAGTATCGACCAAGAGCGGGAGAAGGAGAAGGAGCGAGAGAAAAAAGAGAAGGACGAAGGGATGGTTGTTGATTCGGAGGATAAAGGTGGATCTGCATCGGCTGCTATTACATTGGATGGCGGGGAGAAGAAGCCTCTGTGTGACTCGATTGAACATCAGGGGAACATGTCGATTGACTCGCTAATGGCGGCAGGGTCAGGGCCTAGTCAGGATGCTTTAGAGGTTTCCCAGATCTAAATCGATTCTTGAGGTTCTGATATAAATCTACTATGTAACATTTAAGTTCTAGAATGTCGAAAAAAATGTTTCTTGGACAGCTTCGATGTTTATGGAACCTGCTGTATCTTTAACTACTTCTAAGCCGAAGCTGGCATCATCGTAAAATTTATTTCACGTAGACAGTGCCGATATCGGCATCGTAAGTGCTTGGTCCCGAAGCCGGTTTCATAACGTCATGTAGCTCGGCCGCATTTTTTTGCGCTCGGCACGAACGATCAGAGGGTCACAGGATTCTGTCAGAATGCACTACAGCCATCACAAAAGACATTTATTTAGACCCTTCTCCTCTTAACCGTTACCTCATTGTCCCAGACGCAACCTCGTCTGTGTCTGTGTCTGTGTCTGTGTCTGTGTGTCTATCAGTGTCTACGCACAGAGTCATGTCTGCCAATGAACACACCCCACTTCTCAGAGAGAATCCCGACCACCCTAATGGTACTGTTACCTCAAATGTCGATAAAGTCCCTGCGAATCGACTAGGGCCGATGGAGATTTCAGCTGCCAATCGGCGTTGGATTTTGGTTGGAGTATGGATGGCTACATTTCTTTCTGTACGTCAATTGTTCCTGTTTTTTCGTTACACGCAAGTTCGGCTGAGATGAATGCATGACTGCTAATTTTTAAGACTTTGAATAGTAAGTTTGCGATCTATATTGGTTTACTTTGTGTAGTGTGGAAGCTTCATGCGGGACATGTAAAAACACGCTACTTCCCAGTAGGGTTTTCCTCATGGAAATGGAGGCGGAATTTTTCGGTTTTCCTATTCTGGTATGTCAGTCTGCAAAGCAGAGAATTGCATGGACTCGTTATACCGTCAAAGTATATCAGTCACACAATAAGCCGAAACATGCCAGGCCTCCTGGTCAGACTGCGACTATGTACCATGGCATACGAAAGATTGGCACTGATTTTCTAGATGAAAACCATGGGAAGGAGCTGCAATCTTTCTTCTATATTTTCTGTGTTATTTTCTAGTCGTGGGGTATGATTTGATAGCCTTCCGATTGTTCTTATATTTTTTTCCGGCAGCCACACTAGTCGCGACACTCAAGTATCATATCTAGTTCTTTGACATTTACGATGCGCTGACTATATCCCCACAGTGATCTCCTCAATCTCTTCTGAATACAATCAATCAAACCAAGCCAGTTGGCTCGGAACATCGTACATATTTCCTTTTCATCCGTCAGCATGTTGACATGACTTCAATTCACGTAGATATCTTCTCGCAACGTGTACATTTACACCGCTTTATGGCCGTCTCTCGAATGTCATGGGCCGCCGTGGAGCTAACCAAACAGCCGTGTTCTTCGCTGGACTCGGTACATTATGCTGTGGATTGTCTAACAGCCTGGAGATGCTCATCGCAGAGCGGTTTGTGAGCGTATATGACTTGTAATTGATTCGGTTAATTCCTCACGCCTTAGGAAGTTGAGTGGCATAGGTGGCGGAGGGATAATGACAACTGCATCGATTATTATGAGCGATATGTTTAGCATGCGAGATCGGGGTCTTGCGCAAGGTATTGCGAGTATTTTCAGTGGTGTAAGTGCTTAGTCCACTATAGACTCTAAGTGCTAATATGGCGTTCAGGCTGGTATGGGATTCGGCGGTCCCCTTGGTGGATGGATTAGCGACCGGTATATCTCCTGGATAGTTTTTGCTATAAAATAGAGTTGACAGGAGGGGGTAGACTCGGATGGCGCTGGGAATATTTAATCCAAATTCCTATTTTTGCCGCTTCATTTGCTTTAACGGGCTACAACCTTCACTATGTTATCCCGGTACGTGGTACGATCCCTTCAGCATGCTTTAACCACTTACGATATCTTCAGAGAAGAGGAAAGAGCACCAAAGATGTCCTCAAGCGGATTGACTACGGCGGCAGTCTCACGCTTTTTCTCTCCGTCCGCATTCTCTTCATTTTGTTTTGAATTCTCTTTACTAATACGCCATACAGGTCGGCTCACTCCTCTTCTTCCTCAGCTATAAATACAACGATGATCTCCCATTCAACTCTCCTGCTGCCATTGTCTCCATAATAATTTGCATCGCCACTTTCATTGCATTCATCCTTGTGGAGTTACTTATTGCGCCTGAGCCCGTTCTTCTCCCTTTTTGTTGAGGCAGAGGGTTCCGGTCTTGATTGGAATAAGTAACTTACTTGTGAGTCCTGTTTGTGAACTTTTTGGTTAAATGTGACATGGACATGGGAAGGTCTCGCTGTCATGTATTTCTTCCCTATGTTCTTTGAGACGGTTATGTTGACGTCCGCGTCGACCGCCGGTATGTTTGCTATGCATATTCGTGCTGTTGCTATACTGAACGGGTTGTAGGTGCCCACTTGCTTCCGAACAGTATGGCAATGTCCACGGGATCATTATTTGCCGGGTATGTGGTACAATCTGTGCTGCAAATTTTAAGGCTGAGAGTACGTCTATAGCTGGATTATGTCAACTACAGGGAAGTACAGGATCATGGACATGGTATTTGGTACATGTCCGGCAATTGCTACTGTTAGTCTATTCGCTTTTCCTGTCTGGTTATGGTCCACTAATGATGGGATACTTAGATGCTCTTGACGCGTCTCAACGAGAACTCTGCGATATTTACACAATGGTTCACCATCGTATGTGACCCTATATTATATACTGTATGATAGTCCCTTATCAATGATCAGATTCCACTTGGATTCGGTAACCCAGTGGTATTCCAAACGACGCTACGTTAGTGTCTGCTTACCTGATTATGCAATGCCGCATACCGACCTCATTGCCCACTTAAATAGTCGCCCTTCTGGTTAACGTTGATCGTTCTGCAATGGCCGTCGCCACCGGATTTGTGCAGCTCTGGCGTTGTATTGGTAAATATGCCATCGTCTCACATGTTTTTATCTTCAGTCTCACAGATATGGCCACGAACAGGTCAAGTATGCGGCGTCACGTTCGCCTCAGCTGTGTTGCAATCCATACTCGGCCGGGAACTAACCAAGCGCATCACCGGGCCTGACGCTGCCGAAGTAAGTCTCTTCCGATTTGACAGCTTGATGGTACACGCGCATGGATTTACTCATGTGGCACAACACATAAATGGTCAACCAAATCCGACACTCCTCCAGTCTGGTCGCGACGCTTCCACCCGATCTTCAACGACACCCGCAAGCGTCCTATGGGATCGCTCTACGATCGGTGTTTGCACTTGCGGCCTGCTCGTCCTTCTCAGCCTTTCTTATTCGGCTCGCGGTACGTATATTACACTATCCTATCTTATTCTTATCCATACTGTGGTTCCACGTTCTAAATATACATCCGTAGATCCCAGATAAATCGTTGGACGATGAATATGCTCTAGAGGCATCTCCGAGTGACGTGGAGCGACAACCAGAAGAGCCCATAGACTCCTGCGCTGTCGCCGATGATGCCGAGGAAGCAGCTCCCACCGGTGGACCACCTCGTCCTACGCCCCCTGGGCGGCGTATACCCCGTCGGTTGTCGACATATGAGTCGATAGAGGGCGGTATGGATCTCGAGGATGAGACAGCGGGATCGGCAAGGAGATGATAGATGGTAACCCACATGCCTGACGCTCTACGGCCCTTTTTGTCTTGGATACTATTTCTCCATATCATCATGCATAAATTTTGATCTCCACTCAGGATTTTATCCTTTTCAAGGGAAGAATCAATGCATACGCACTTTACTTTTACATCCAAGATATGTAGTCTATCTACTTTTGGGGGCTCCCCTTATGGTGCACCTCGACATCGATTATAAACTGGCTATCCTATACAGGGAGAAGAGGTTGACTAAGCAAATGAAGCATGAGGAATGTGAGAGATGTGCATGTTGATGATGCGCTTGGCCCTTGTCGAGGCTGGTTCTAAACTTGTCATCCTCTTTGGGTCTTATTATTCCCCATTTCCCCGTAAATCCCGGTGATCACCCACGTTCCAGGTCTAGTACTCATGTTTGTGAGACTTGGGGAAATTTGGCCATTCGTGATCCAGGCATATGGTATCTCCTCGAATTGAATGATTTGCCAAGCCAGACTGAAGCGTTTCTTGCCCGCTCCCAAAGTACAGATCGGAAAGTATGCTTAGACACCATGGTTGAAGACGATGATTATGACGGCCACAATGACTCACGCGAGTCAAAGCTTGAGAAGTTCTTATCTTTAGTAGAGCCGTATTCAGGCCAATGCTCGTTTCACCTATCAGGGTGGGTCCGGTTTAATGTGGTGTTGGCAAAAACATAGACTTCTCTGTGAGTCCACCATCAATAAACTTGACTTTCACTATCAACTGTCGAGACCTTACGCCTGAGACTCTCACTGTCATTCGGTTAGGGCTAAAAGACTTTGGGAAATTGGATCTGTTTCGCGGCAACACGCGAACGTATAAACCTGTTTCTCTCAACAACTTACATACTTTAGAACTCAATAATTTGGGTGGCGACGTTACTCACTATGTGATACAAAATTTCTCAACGCCAATCACGACATTAGGACATGGGATGAGTATAGGGCGATGTTTTGATTACTAATAATCTCTGCCCCTTGTATTGGCTACACTCCTAATGTAGTGGAACAACGTAGAAAACTGCCTTTGAATTACCAACGAAGTTGAGTCTTCAAGCTAGGGGTGTTCGACTATGATGTTATGATAGCTAAATGAGAGTGCTTAGTCCGGACCCTTCACAGATCTTTAAACACTCCCATCAACTTACTGCCATCGATAATGGCCACCTTGTGGGAGGTCATCACTTGCCCCATTTCAGCAAGTTGATACTAGAATAACCAACTGAAATTGACTTGTCATTGCAAGAGTATACTTTCATAATTAGAGACATTCATTCTTTTCACTCGTGAGCACTCGTTTCGGTGGTTTTGGCGGCAGTCTGGGGAAACAGCTTGTTAAGCGGTGACACATCATGAGCGGGTGGCGCAACATGAGCGGGAAAGCTGAGGTGGCTTGATGGGATCAGGTCTAGGCCCGGTATGCCGAATCAGTTCACATCCTAGTGCGGAATGAATGGTGTGCCTTAATGCGCTTCATAAACGTCAGAAAGTGCTATTATTACTTACCCAAATAGAAAATCATGATTCACCTGGGCCATCCTCCTCTTAACCTTCATTACCTCGTCTGCGTCCCTGACTCTGTCAGTGTCTACGCATAAAGTCATGTCGACCAATGAACACACCCCGCTTCTCAGAGATGACACAAACAGTGCCACTGCCTTAATTGTCAACAAAGTCCCTGTCAATCGACCAGGGCCGTTGGAAATTTCAGCAGTGAATCGCCGTTCGATTTTGGTCGGAATATGGATGGCTACATTTCTATCCGTGAGGTATTCTTATTTCCTATTTGTATGTTCGGCTGAGACGAGCGAACCATGGATGGCGATTTGTTTAGTGTTTGAATAGTGAGTTTACGATTTATAATGGCCAAAGCCCTCCTTTTGTGCACTTTAGAGGCCTCATGTAAATGGTGCGAGAACACGCTATTTCCAATTGGGGTTCTTCCTCGCGGGGATATAGGAAAATTTCTTAGTATCCCTATTCTGGTATATCAGTCTACACAGACCGATTGAGCAAATGGCCTAGACTCTTTCTGCCATCAAACCGTACAACAGTCATGCTATAGGCAGAAAAATGCTAGACCTGTTAACGAGGCGGTGACCATGTACCATGGCATTCGAAAGAGTTCCGCCTATTTTCTAGCGAAAACTCCTGGGGCAAACTACAACCGTTCTTTCTTTCTTTATTTATTTATCACGGGATGCGATTTGACTGTGTTCTGATTATTCCTATGATTTACTTGGCAGCCACACTAGTCGCGACACGCAAGTGCCATATCTACTTCTTTGCTATTCATGATACACCGACTATATTCATACAGTGGTCTCCTCGATCTCTTCTGAATACAAGCAATCAAACCAAGCCAGTTGGCTCGGAACATCGTATTTCATTCTTTTTAATACCCCCGCTTTTGGAGATAACCTCGATCCATGTAGATATCTTCTCGCAACGTGTACGTTCACACCACTCTATGGTCGTCTCTCGGATGCCATGGGTCGCGGTGGAGCAAACCAGACAGCTGTATTCTTCGCTGGGCTCGGTACATTATGCTGTGGGCTGTCTAACAGCTTGGGAATGCTTAATGTAGCGCGTTTTGTGAGCGTATATGATTTCCAATTGATTCGGTCAATTCCTTAAGCTCTAGGAAGTTGAGTGGGATAGGTGGCGGAGGGGTGTTTACAACCGCCACAGTCATTACGAGCGATATGTTTAGCATACGAGATCGGGGGCTCGCACAGGGTATTGCGAGTATTTTCAACGGTGTAAGTGCTTAGTCCAGTATTGGCTCTAAGTGCCAATATGGCGTTCAGGCTGGCACAGGATTCGGCGGTCCGCTTGGTGGATGGATTAGCGACCAGTATATCTCTTGAATAGTCTTTGCCACAAAATCGAGTTGATGGCAGGAGACAGATTCGGATGGCGCTGGGCATTTTTAGTGCAAATTCCGTTTTGGGTCGCCTTATTTATTTTAACGGGTTATAACCTTCATTATGTTACCCCGGTTTGTGGCATAATCCCTGCAGCATGCTTTGACCACTTACAATACCCACAGGGTCGAGGGAGGAGCACCAAAGATGTCCTCAAGCGGATTGACTACGGCGCAGTCTCACACTTCTGCTCTCCGTCCGCATTCTCCTCATTTGTTATTAATTTGTACTAATAGCTCGTGCAGGTCGGCTCACTTCTCTTCTTCCTCAGTTATAAATTCAACGATGATCTCCCATTCAACTCTCCTGCTGTTATTGCTTCCGTGGCAATCTGCATCGTCACATTCATTGTATTCGTCCTCTTCGAGTTGCTTATTGCGCCTGAGCCCATTCTTGCTCCCTGTTTACTAAGGAAGAAGGTTCCCATCTTGATTGGAACCAGTGACTTGCTTGTGAGTCCAGTTTAGATGTGAAAGTTTTGGTTGAATGTGACATTGACATGGGAAGGCCACAATGTGTAATTTCGCTATCATATATTTCTTCCCCATGTACTTCGAGACTGTTATGTTGACGTCCGCGTCGACCGCCGGTTTGTGTGCTGTTCGTATTCATGCAGCTGCTATGTTGAATGGGTTGTAGGTGCCCACTTACTTCCAAACCGTATATCAATGTCCACGGGATCATTGTTTGCAGTATGTGGCAGAACTTGTGTTGCGAATTTTACGGCTGAGAGCATGTCTATAGATGGATTATGTCAAGAACAGGGAGGTACAGGATCATCGGCATGATATTTGGTATATGTCCGGCAATTGCGGCTGCACTGATAAGCCCATTAACATTCTCGCAAATATTGCGGAACGCGGCAAGCGTATTCCTCCTGGCGAGATACATGAGAGGTGGTGGTGCCGATGAAGAGAGTGTTTTTGGTAAAGACGAGGAGGTTGAAAGGGGGGGAACGTGGGAACATGAGGGAGTTGAAGGGGTTGGCGCACCTATATGTCCATGTGTACCAAACCATGTACTTTTTCAAGCTTTCCGTAATCCAACGACCTACTCTTGAAGATGCATACTTTGTACACAAACCCCTTAGAACTATATGAATGCAAAAGTTTACGACGGCATAATCCAACGATGTTTCGTCACTTGTAGTTATGTGGCTTTCAGATGTGAAAATGCGGCCTTTACTGGCAAACTAGAAAATAATAGGGAGAATTTACTCGTACATAGATCGCTCAGAATATCATATGGCTATCTTGTTTCTTTCATGACTTGAAATCTCTCGACTTAATGAGTTTCTTTTGGAATTTTCTTCCCCTTTAAAACGCTGCCAGAATTATCATATTTCCGACGATTCGTTCATACATTTCATTCTAGCCCAGCCTTCGAGGATAGATACTTACACTTCGAGACCTTTTCGCTGCCTCTTTTAGACCAGGCACAAAGTCCCAATAACTCTAAAATGCGGCCGGCTTCGCCGACGAATACGTCTTTGCCAGAATATCGCATTGAGACAGGGGACATATGTGAGGGATATATTAGTCGGAGATATAGATGGCGAAGATCTCTGCTCCCAGCAATGAAACCCCGTATGAAACTATCTTAACTGCACCTACTGATTCAAAAACGACCAAACCCCAGAAGGGAAAGATGGCGGAACAGTTAAAGGCAATTACAGCAAGGTGTTTCTTTTTTTTTTCATTGCCTTTTCCTCTCAACGTCTGACCACAAAAATGGTAATCTTGATGCACTCGGCTACCTCAAAGAGCACCCTGATACTACAACGGCCGAGTTTAAGAACCTTGACAAGGAGACACGGGAGCTATGACAATATTGTTTCAACCTCATTAATATCATCAAACTATTTCATCTTCTGGGTGTGCGATGTACTAGCTAAGGAAATGGAGAAAAATTCTCGTTGTGGTGGCAGCACATCGCATAAGGTCGAACAGTTTGATCTCGCACCACTTCCTAGACAGCTTTTTTTTCCCTGCTAGATTATTGGGTAAATATGTTTATTTCTCAAAGGTACGTTGTTCTCGTGATCTATGGCCTTTACCTGAGCCGTCGAGAACTTGAGGGCAATAGCACTTCTACGCAAAATATGATAACTTCTTAGCCTTCTAAACGAAAATAGGGCCAATCGATGTGCGGGGATAAGATGGACACGGTGGGGTGCATAATATATCAGGATAAATATGCATTACCGCGGAAGTAATGGATGACTCTCCGTAGCCCTAGAATTCTAAATTCTCAGTTCTAAGTGATACTGCCGGTATGTCGATGGTTAAGCGACGACAGGGAAGCTGTCACGTCACCTTTCGATTCGTCCTAAACGAAAAATTATCAACGGGGGTCAGGACCCTCGTTCATAATTTTGTGAGTCCCTAATTCTCAATATGTCATATATTGATCCATATATCCTTTTCAGTCATTTGCTTCCGCCCTGCCACATGTATCCGGTCTGCAGCGACTCCTGCTTTATTCATTGCTATACCCTTTTTGTCTGGAAAGTCCTTTAAGGTTTACTGGTGAGAAAATACATTATTTAACGTTCAGTGAAATGCGTCAAACAATTTACACAAATAAATACAAAGTTTTTTTCTTCTTGGTTATCCTGAAAGACCGGCCAGCCAGTGTCTCGCGGACTTCTGACGGTCAAGATGGTCTTAAGGTGGATTAACTGGGGACTTGTTTCCGCTTCTTTTCATTTCTTTTCATTTCTTTTCATTTCTTAGAAATTATCCTCCAAGACCGGCCAGACAGGTTCTTGAATATTTCCCATTCATCAGAATCAAAGAGATTCTTTTCTTCTTGGGTATTCTGAATGACCGGCCAGCCAGATTCCCGAGGCTCGCGGGTCAATTATTTCCACCCCGCATCTAACACACCAAGGAAAAGGCTATAAAGCATGTCCCACACTATCTAGTCGAACCAGGACATTCTGTCTAATTTCTCTCCCCCTCTAGAACTATATCCAGTTCGTCACTACTCCCAATTTCCTTCCCCTTCCAGAACGACATCCTGCTCTTCATCACTGCATAACTCCCTTCCCCTCTCATACCGACTCCCACCTTATCTCCAGAACAATGGACAGCAACCTAAGGTGAGTATAATTCTGTCGGCCTCAGCCATCGATTTCGAGCTTTTATCAAGTAGTTCATGTAGTCAAGGTCCGAGAGAAGACGGATGCGAATGCAAAGCTTAACCACCCGATGTACAAGGGAGGAATTTAGTTGTCTGCATTGACGGGGCCTCAAATCAATCTGGGGATACGGTATGTTCTTATGTTTATCGACAGATTCATGACCTCAGAGTGAGTTCCGAGAATTTTTTCAAGGCACTCCTAGTAAACTGTATGTTAATCACATATCCGATAATATCCATCTGACCACACCAAAGCGAACTTCCGACAATGGCATCCGACCACACTGGAAACTGTCTTGAGCGATGGTCAACATTTGGCTTTGCTCATGTTCGGTGCTATTAAGGATCACAGAGTTTTTCTAATCAAAACGTTCTTGCAGTATGTCTTTCAAATTCCTCAGAAATGAATTACGCCTGATGAATCCAAGTAAACCGTTGTGGTCGATTGGCGTAGATTTAGCCTACTGGTGGCCTCCACTCAACACCCGGCAGGAACGTGAATATGGTGATGCACATCTTTATCAATTATGTAAATCTACTTATTTATTGGCCGTAGACGTATTCCGAAGCAACACATTGACGGCTGGCGATACCATCGATCTTATAGAGCCTTCCTGCGGGAACCCCAGCTTTACGTTCTCACAAGTCTTGCGGAACACGGTAAGCGTATTCCTGCTGGCCAGATCTTATCACACTCAATGTTGCTACAGTTGTGTTTCGCACCATGGTGGTGACTAACCATATTGGTACCAAGCCAGTAACGTGGCTGGAAAGTAGCGATCGAAACATTCCTGAAACCGCTACAACGCTTGAGGCTCTACTTGGGAAATATGGTACGTCGTGGTCGTTGCGATCCTATATGTCTCCCTCTTTAACCCTCAATAAAGAAGATAAACCCCAGGGGGGCAGTTCAGGAGGCGATGGTCCACCTGTAATCGTAGAGGAGAGGTCAACACCTGGAGTAGACACTGAAAGTGGTCAAAGGGGAAGAAAAGACCGACAACAATTGTCTGAAGTGTCGCAATAAAAATTGCGATGGTAGGTGGGACATATATCAATGCAGGTGAGTCCTTAACCCTCATTCAAGTAGATGAACCTAAGGCGGCAGTTCAGGAAGCGATGGTCCACCTGTGATCGTAGAGGAGAGATCAACATCTGGAGTAGAAACTGAAAGTGGTCAAAGGTGAAGGAAGCGACCGACAACAATTACGTCATCACCAACCTCTCCCATCAACCACTCATTGTTCCGCCACTTGATTGTTAAGTAGCGCCCCTGTGCCTGATAATGCGGTTCTTTGTTCTCCTGCCACATTCACCTTGACTCTATATAAAAACCCATATCCTATAGTGATAGAATATCTTCTCTTCGACCATTTAATCTGTTCCCCACTCTTCCCTAGGGAACCTCGCATCCACCTTGTATCTTACTGATATTTAAAAATAAAGAAAACTTAGTCCTGTCTGTGTTGACCAAGTGAGGCTGATACCGACAGCCTTACACCTTCACTCCCGGCTCTGCTATAGAGATCCGGACTATCCCAGATGTATGCTCTGTCATTTTTACTCGCATGTCGTTAGACCTATCAGATGGAAACTTCAAATACTAGGAATGTTTGCGCATTTTTGCCATATTCAAGGAGCCACATTTGGATACAGTAAATTGCATCTTATGTCGGAAAATTTGAGATTGGAATATATATACAGATACACACATATCAACACATATCAGGCTGTCAGCTATCTGACTCCTATATATGCTTCAAAAATTACCTATATTGTACTATCGGAATGACCACCACTGATGAGGATGATCACCACCGATAAATAATGATCACCACAAATATTTCTGTGCCAGATCTAGTTGCTCAGTTAGACACAATATTCATGATTCACCAGCTAATACAGCATTGGATTTTGCTCAATTATTGTATGGTAACATCAACACATGTGTATTCAATCAGCATAATATATGTCATATTTATTACAGGTCTTTCATATGTATAGGCTCAAGAGTGTTGTCAGATCTTATGAAGAAGCTCATCCAACCTACTGTTTACATATCATCTATCCTCTCTTGCTTGAACAGCAATCTTCTCAAGAAATCTTCTCAAGAAATCTTCTCAAGAAATCTTCTCAAGACTCTCCTTAACACCAACAAGCTCATGGTACAGCCAACTCATGCTGTCTTTATCATGAAAGGTGAGATGCTGCCTTTTTAATGAGTGCTCATCAGCAACATCTATTGGAATTCCTGACTTGTGCTTGAGTGGAGATTTGACCTGATGTGAATGACAATGACTCTGGTGTTTATCAATTCATTCATGGTTAGCAAGCTATGTGAAACTAGCCAATGTATGGTGTCACCTTGGCATGCTGTACCGGCACAACTACAGTGAATACATTGGCCTGTCCAAGTCCTACAGTTTATGGCTGCTGACAATGCTGCAATTGTCGAGGAGATTGCAGTTCCTCCTCACTAGATGAGAGAATATATATTCCGGATCACTTTGGGCTGCCTGAAGATGATGAGGATGAGGATGAGCAGGAGCAGGAGCAGAAGAGGAGGGGTGTGAGGTGGCCCTTCCATTATTTAATGGGTGGGAAGTCTGAAAGTACATTAAAGTCACTCTGAGTTTGAAGTGGTTGGTTGCAGTAAAGAGGAATGGGATGGCATTGAGGGTGAGTATCTTTCATTTTGAATGATCACACCACCTTGACACTTTATATATCTTTGGCAGTGTCTGGGCAGCAGGGTGAGATGTGGAGCATTAATCCATGACTCCTGGTTTTCAGAGTGAGAGCACTTCCTTGACTAAATGCACTTCACAAACTGAACTGAATGATCAAGTGCAATCCACACACAATTGTTCTCAGAAGTAATAGTTAATATGAACCTAATCATAAGCCCAGGTGAAAATTAGAAGGGATGATAATGTAGCAACATGTTTAGTTCAAAGCTCACCAGCTCCCCAAAGATCCTAATATGAGTTGCTTGTGAAAGATTGACTGATGGGTATTTATATTGCCATCTTTGTCCATAGGGATGCACAACCACTTGTCTGAGGTATGTAATTACATCTATTTTTCTATCACAATTTGAATGTTCCATTTCAACCATGAGCAAATATTATGCTTTACTTATGGATAGTTCTTACTGGCCTCATAGGAGGCAGATTAGGAAATACAGGTGGTGTTGGTGTCTCCATCAATTTAATAGAACTCTCTTCTTTTCATCAATGCATGTCTTGCAGGTTGGTATATGTGCTTAAACCATCTTTTGTGATTGATTTTTATTCAGCTCATGAGGACAAAGTCCCACTATGTGTCACTAACCTTGCCAAGATCAAAGTAAGCACTTAGATGAAGTAATTACATTGTGTTCAATATTGCACAGGCAGAATTACTAGTGGATGCATTTCTACTGCCAGATGATCCACCGACTTTAGCTGAAGGTGAGTAACTGCTTCTAAGTGTGAGGTCCTAATTCTCCCGAATAATTGTGCCTATTTAATCCAGACCTCACTGAGAAGTTTGATTATGTTGAAACAGAAAGTGCACAACAGTATCTTTATGGGATAGCAGTAAGGGCCATGACACATAAACAAAAGCCTCCCTTTGTTTTACTTCTTAATTGTTCCCTTTCTCACTGTGATATTTCTTTAAAACATTCTAGTACATTCCATACTATTGTTTCCACTTTATCACCCTTCCTTTTCTTCTGAATTAGCTCAAAAAGAAGCCATTCCAGTCAACTTCACCTCAGCTATTTGGCATACAGCATGCAAATACTGAGTATTATTTAGTGCTTTAAATCTCACAGATTACACCTGAATTTTGGAGACATTTTCTTCTTTTGGATATCTCTCAATTGCACACCAACTGGCTAATTTCTTACAAAGGCATACATCTATCCTGGTATGAATAGTTTACATTTATTGAAGGTCTTGATTAGAATACAGGCAGGCATTAGCTTTTGACCAACTTAGCAAGTGAATATAGGAAATGATCCAACTTTCTCTGACCTGCATGAGGCTGACATCAATTTTCCACCAATTTAATGGGATTTGATGTCACTGTTCTTATGATCTTTTCTAATATGATGAATACACCAGGTTGAGGCTTCAAGCATGATTTTTAGGACCAGAAAACCCACCAGCCTCTGGACCCCATCCTACATGGACCTGACTCACTATACCAAGTTACAGCTAAACTGGAAAGCCTGCCAGGGCCTGGATGTCAAGCCCATCTACACCTGACCCTCTGTGTCTCATGCATCACTCATTGGACTCTGCTGGGACCTGTGCACATCAAAGCCTGTCTATGTCCAACCCTGTTCCATGCACCAGTCACTGGGCTCCACCCAGATAACCCAACAGCTCTCTAACTGAGCCCCATTCCCATTATGGTCTAATGACCTGTCATGTTTCAGACTCCACCTCCTTTCCATTCCACCCCTAACACCTAATTTGGTGTTTACTTATCTTCTTTCATGATTACTTGTTTGGATCTCAATATTACCAGATTTGGTATTGCATACATTCTACAGTCTATATAAACTAGCTAATTGTGAAGGGTATGCATATATCATGATTGGACTGTGGAATAATATACATATTATAGTACTTTATTATCTAGTTTTTATTTCTTTTCTTTAACTCTCTATATCTTTCAAGCATACCCATATTTCTTAGTTTGAAGTCTTGTGTATATCTATGGGTGCTCTCAGTGCCAAATGACAGACACCTTTTTACCCAGCAGACACCATGTTGTAACGACCCCGACGTCGAATAGCGAGAGGTGTCAAGGGTAACATCTCAGCTACCTATAAAGGTAGTGTTTTCTTGCATACTAATGGTCTTTGGACTCGAACCGCGAAGGTCGAGTCCCACTCCCAAGTCTTTGCACTCATCGACACTAGCATCCGAGAGACGACCATAGAGTGGTGTGAACGTACACGTTGCGAGAAGATATCTACATGGATCGAGGTTATCTCCAAAAGCGGGGGTATTAAAAAGAATGAAATATGATGTTCCGAGCCAACTGGCTTGGTTTGATTGCTTGTATTCAGAAGAGATCGAGGAGACCACTGTATGAATATAGTCGGTGTATCATAAATAGCAAAGAAGTAGATATGGTACTTGCGTGTCGCGACTAGTGTGGCTGCCAAGTAAATCATAGGAATAATCAGAACACAGTCAAATCGCATCCCGTGATAAATAAATAAAGAAAGAAAGAACGGTTGTAGTTTGCCCCAGGAGTTTTCGCTAGAAAATAGGCGGAACTCTTTCGAATGCCATGGTACATGGTCACCGCCTCGTTAACAGGTCTAGCATTTTTCTGCCTATAGCATGACTGTTGTACGGTTTGATGGCAGAAAGAGTCTAGGCCATTTGCTCAATCGGTCTGTGTAGACTGATATACCAGAATAGGGATACTAAGAAATTTTCCTATATCCCCGCGAGGAAGAACCCCAATTGGAAATAGCGTGTTCTCGCACCATTTACATGAGGCCTCTAAAGTGCACAAAAGGAGGGCTTTGGCCATTATAAATCGTAAACTCACTATTCAAACACTAAACAAATCGCCATCCATGGTTCGCTCGTCTCAGCCGAACATACAAATAGGAAATAAGAATACCTCACGGATAGAAATGTAGCCATCCATATTCCGACCAAAATCGAACGGCGATTCACTGCTGAAATTTCCAACGGCCCTGGTCGATTGACAGGGACTTTGTTGACAATTAAGGCAGTGGCACTGTTTGTGTCATCTCTGAGAAGCGGGGTGTGTTCATTGGTCGACATGACTTTATGCGTAGACACTGACAGAGTCAGGGACGCAGACGAGGTAATGAAGGTTAAGAGGAGGATGGCCCAGGTGAATCATGATTTTCTATTTGGGTAAGTAATAATAGCACTTTCTGACGTTTATGAAGCGCATTAAGGCACACCATTCATTCCGCACTAGGATGTGAACTGATTCGGCATACCGGGCCTAGACCTGATCCCATCAAGCCACCTCAGCTTTCCCGCTCATGTTGCGCCACCCGCTCATGATGTGTCACCGCTTAACAAGCTGTTTCCCCAGACTGCCGCCAAAACCACCGAAACGAGTGCTCACGAGTGAAAAGAATGAATGTCTCTAATTATGAAAGTATACTCTTGCAATGACAAGTCAATTTCAGTTGGTTATTCTAGTATCAACTTGCTGAAATGGGGCAAGTGATGACCTCCCACAAGGTGGCCATTATCGATGGCAGTAAGTTGATGGGAGTGTTTAAAGATCTGTGAAGGGTCCGGACTAAGCACTCTCATTTAGCTATCATAACATCATAGTCGAACACCCCTAGCTTGAAGACTCAACTTCGTTGGTAATTCAAAGGCAGTTTTCTACGTTGTTCCACTACATTAGGAGTGTAGCCAATACAAGGGGCAGAGATTATTAGTAATCAAAACATCGCCCTATACTCATCCCATGTCCTAATGTCGTGATTGGCGTTGAGAAATTTTGTATCACATAGTGAGTAACGTCGCCACCCAAATTATTGAGTTCTAAAGTATGTAAGTTGTTGAGAGAAACAGGTTTATACGTTCGCGTGTTGCCGCGAAACAGATCCAATTTCCCAAAGTCTTTTAGCCCTAACCGAATGACAGTGAGAGTCTCAGGCGTAAGGTCTCGACAGTTGATAGTGAAAGTCAAGTTTATTGATGGTGGACTCACAGAGAAGTCTATGTTTTTGCCAACACCACATTAAACCGGACCCACCCTGATAGGTGAAACGAGCATTGGCCTGAATACGGCTCTACTAAAGATAAGAACTTCTCAAGCTTTGACTCGCGTGAGTCATTGTGGCCGTCATAATCATCGTCTTCAACCATGGTGTCTAAGCATACTTTCCGATCTGTACTTTGGGAGCGGGCAAGAAACGCTTCAGTCTGGCTTGGCAAATCATTCAATTCGAGGAGATACCATATGCCTGGATCACGAATGGCCAAATTTCCCCAAGTCTCACAAACATGAGTACTAGACCTGGAACGTGGGTGATCACCGGGATTTACGGGGAAATGGGGAATAATAAGACCCAAAGAGGATGACAAGTTTAGAACCAGCCTCGACAAGGGCCAAGCGCATCATCAACATGCACATCTCTCACATTCCTCATGCTTCATTTGCTTAGTCAACCTCTTCTCCCTGTATAGGATAGCCAGTTTATAATCGATGTCGAGGTGCACCATAAGGGGAGCCCCCAAAAGTAGATAGACTACATATCTTGGATGTAAAAGTAAAGTGCGTATGCATTGATTCTTCCCTTGAAAAGGATAAAATCCTGAGTGGAGATCAAAATTTATGCATGATGATATGGAGAAATAGTATCCAAGACAAAAAGGGCCGTAGAGCGTCAGGCATGTGGGTTACCATCTATCATCTCCTTGCCGATCCCGCTGTCTCATCCTCGAGATCCATACCGCCCTCTATCGACTCATATGTCGACAACCGACGGGGTATACGCCGCCCAGGGGGCGTAGGACGAGGTGGTCCACCGGTGGGAGCTGCTTCCTCGGCATCATCGGCGACAGCGCAGGAGTCTATGGGCTCTTCTGGTTGTCGCTCCACGTCACTCGGAGATGCCTCTAGAGCATATTCATCGTCCAACGATTTATCTGGGATCTACGGATGTATATTTAGAACGTGGAACCACAGTATGGATAAGAATAAGATAGGATAGTGTAATATACGTACCGCGAGCCGAATAAGAAAGGCTGAGAAGGACGAGCAGGCCGCAAGTGCAAACACCGATCGTAGAGCGATCCCATAGGACGCTTGCGGGTGTCGTTGAAGATCGGGTGGAAGCGTCGCGACCAGACTGGAGGAGTGTCGGATTTGGTTGACCATTTATGTGTTGTGCCACATGAGTAAATCCATGCGCGTGTACCATCAAGCTGTCAAATCGGAAGAGACTTACTTCGGCAGCGTCAGGCCCGGTGATGCGCTTGGTTAGTTCCCGGCCGAGTATGGATTGCAACACAGCTGAGGCGAACGTGACGCCGCATACTTGACCTGTTCGTGGCCATATCTGTGAGACTGAAGATAAAAACATGTGAGACGATGGCATATTTACCAATACAACGCCAGAGCTGCACAAATCCGGTGGCGACGGCCATTGCAGAACGATCAACGTTAACCAGAAGGGCGACTATTTAAGTGGGCAATGAGGTCGGTATGCGGCATTGCATAATCAGGTAAGCAGACACTAACGTAGCGTCGTTTGGAATACCACTGGGTTACCGAATCCAAGTGGAATCTGATCATTGATAAGGGACTATCATACAGTATATAATATAGGGTCACATACGATGGTGAACCATTGTGTAAATATCGCAGAGTTCTCGTTGAGACGCGTCAAGAGCATCTAAGTATCCCATCATTAGTGGACCATAACCAGACAGGAAAAGCGAATAGACTAACAGTAGCAATTGCCGGACATGTACCAAATACCATGTCCATGATCCTGTACTTCCCTGTAGTTGACATAATCCAGCTATAGACGTACTCTCAGCCTTAAAATTTGCAGCACAGATTGTACCACATACCCGGCAAATAATGATCCCGTGGACATTGCCATACTGTTCGGAAGCAAGTGGGCACCTACAACCCGTTCAGTATAGCAACAGCACGAATATGCATAGCAAACATACCGGCGGTCGACGCGGACGTCAACATAACCGTCTCAAAGAACATAGGGAAGAAATACATGACAGCGAGACCTTCCCATGTCCATGTCACATTTAACCAAAAAGTTCACAAACAGGACTCACAAGTAAGTTACTTATTCCAATCAAGACCGGAACCCTCTGCCTCAACAAAAAGGGAGAAGAACGGGCTCAGGCGCAATAAGTAACTCCACAAGGATGAATGCAATGAAAGTGGCGATGCAAATTATTATGGAGACAATGGCAGCAGGAGAGTTGAATGGGAGATCATCGTTGTATTTATAGCTGAGGAAGAAGAGGAGTGAGCCGACCTGTATGGCGTATTAGTAAAGAGAATTCAAAACAAAATGAAGAGAATGCGGACGGAGAGAAAAAGCGTGAGACTGCCGCCGTAGTCAATCCGCTTGAGGACATCTTTGGTGCTCTTTCCTCTTCTCTGAAGATATCGTAAGTGGTTAAAGCATGCTGAAGGGATCGTACCACGTACCGGGATAACATAGTGAAGGTTGTAGCCCGTTAAAGCAAATGAAGCGGCAAAAATAGGAATTTGGATTAAATATTCCCAGCGCCATCCGAGTCTACCCCCTCCTGTCAACTCTATTTTATAGCAAAAACTATCCAGGAGATATACCGGTCGCTAATCCATCCACCAAGGGGACCGCCGAATCCCATACCAGCCTGAACGCCATATTAGCACTTAGAGTCTATAGTGGACTAAGCACTTACACCACTGAAAATACTCGCAATACCTTGCGCAAGACCCCGATCTCGCATGCTAAACATATCGCTCATAATAATCGATGCAGTTGTCATTATCCCTCCGCCACCTATGCCACTCAACTTCCTAAGGCGTGAGGAATTAACCGAATCAATTACAAGTCATATACGCTCACAAACCGCTCTGCGATGAGCATCTCCAGGCTGTTAGACAATCCACAGCATAATGTACCGAGTCCAGCGAAGAACACGGCTGTTTGGTTAGCTCCACGGCGGCCCATGACATTCGAGAGACGGCCATAAAGCGGTGTAAATGTACACGTTGCGAGAAGATATCTACGTGAATTGAAGTCATGTCAACATGCTGACGGATGAAAAGGAAATATGTACGATGTTCCGAGCCAACTGGCTTGGTTTGATTGATTGTATTCAGAAGAGATTGAGGAGATCACTGTGGGGATATAGTCAGCGCATCGTAAATGTCAAAGAACTAGATATGATACTTGAGTGTCGCGACTAGTGTGGCTGCCGGAAAAAAATATAAGAACAATCGGAAGGCTATCAAATCATACCCCACGACTAGAAAATAACACAGAAAATATAGAAGAAAGATTGCAGCTCCTTCCCATGGTTTTCATCTAGAAAATCAGTGCCAATCTTTCGTATGCCATGGTACATAGTCGCAGTCTGACCAGGAGGCCTGGCATGTTTCGGCTTATTGTGTGACTGATATACTTTGACGGTATAACGAGTCCATGCAATTCTCTGCTTTGCAGACTGACATACCAGAATAGGAAAACCGAAAAATTCCGCCTCCATTTCCATGAGGAAAACCCTACTGGGAAGTAGCGTGTTTTTACATGTCCCGCATGAAGCTTCCACACTACACAAAGTAAACCAATATAGATCGCAAACTTACTATTCAAAGTCTTAAAAATTAGCAGTCATGCATTCATCTCAGCCGAACTTGCGTGTAACGAAAAAACAGGAACAATTGACGTACAGAAAGAAATGTAGCCATCCATACTCCAACCAAAATCCAACGCCGATTGGCAGCTGAAATCTCCATCGGCCCTAGTCGATTCGCAGGGACTTTATCGACATTTGAGGTAACAGTACCATTAGGGTGGTCGGGATTCTCTCTGAGAAGTGGGGTGTGTTCATTGGCAGACATGACTCTGTGCGTAGACACTGATAGACACACAGACACAGACACAGACACAGACACAGACGAGGTTGCGTCTGGGACAATGAGGTAACGGTTAAGAGGAGAAGGGTCTAAATAAATGTCTTTTGTGATGGCTGTAGTGCATTCTGACAGAATCCTGTGACCCTCTGATCGTTCGTGCCGAGCGCAAAAAAATGCGGCCGAGCTACATGACGTTATGAAACCGGCTTCGGGACCAAGCACTTACGATGCCGATATCGGCACTGTCTACGTGAAATAAATTTTACGATGATGCCAGCTTCGGCTTAGAAGTAGTTAAAGATACAGCAGGTTCCATAAACATCGAAGCTGTCCAAGAAACATTTTTTTCGACATTCTAGAACTTAAATGTTACATAGTAGATTTATATCAGAACCTCAAGAATCGATTTAGATCTGGGAAACCTCTAAAGCATCCTGACTAGGCCCTGACCCTGCCGCCATTAGCGAGTCAATCGACATGTTCCCCTGATGTTCAATCGAGTCACACAGAGGCTTCTTCTCCCCGCCATCCAATGTAATAGCAGCCGATGCAGATCCACCTTTATCCTCCGAATCAACAACCATCCCTTCGTCCTTCTCTTTTTTCTCTCGCTCCTTCTCCTTCTCCCGCTCTTGGTCGATACTCTTCGCTAGAATATCAACATCCCCAACGCCAATCTTCCCGAATAGGTGAAGATGCTCGGCGCGCGCTCGGCGGATCGCGAGCCAAGATAGCCGGTCCCGTTGCTATATTGTCCGATATTTATCAAGGAAGAAGGTCAATGCATGTCAATGGCTTAATAAAATACGAGAAACGAACCAAATTAAAATTCATTAATTGGGGATCTACTTTCAGTGGCGGAAGTGGCACAGCCTTTGCCACGGCAGGTTGTGAGCTTGGAAGAGGTTGTGTTGACGGCAACGAAGCAGTAGGCTGTGGCGAGGGTTGCAAAGAAGAAGGTGGCGGTCGTCCCTTCGGAGCAGGGCTCAAGACAGGTCGAGGAGGGAGTGAAGGGTGTAGAGAAGGCACTGACGGAACTGGAGCAGCTAGAGTCGGTGCCGCCACTACTTGCACCGAAACCTGTGCTGGCGCTGCAGCCGCGGGCTCCTGTGATCCAGTAGGTGCTGCTTTGTCTTTTGCCGCTTCGGCCGTTGGTATAGGCGCAGGTGTAGCAACCAGGACGGGTACAGGTGGTTTCATCTTTTCTAGCTGTGCCTTACGCATATTAATACGCATTTCGACCTGTTTGATACGCTTTGCAAAGTCTTTCACTTCGTCGGGGCTGTTGTAGTGAAGTGCAAGCAAATAAAGATTAGAGAAACATAACAGCGTGCAGAACAAAACAGCTAACCTAGGCGGATCAGTACAATCCGAAAGTCCATGGAACCCAGTCTCCCAAAGCTCCGTCAGAGCCTCCGAGCCAAACCGATATCTCCACGGTGGTGGTGGCTCCATCAACTTTTGCCTCTTCACTCGAGTCTGTTCTTCCAGCGATGGCTGAAGAGGTTCCTTGTCAAACGGCGGGCAAAGGTCGTTCTTCCATCGAATCTAAGAAACAACACAACCTTCAAATTCAGAAGGGCACATAAAATAAATAAATGTATAACAACTCACCCAGTTCCTCTCTCTTTCCAAGACAGCACCCAGAGTCTCTCCGACCACTTTACCATTAGGAGAAGTGGGCCTCATTTCCTCCAGTGCACGTATCCACGTTTCCTCAACCCACTTGGCATCGGCAGGAGTCAATGTGAAGTCCATATGTAAAGAACGATTCCGCGTTGTGGCCCATTTGACAACTTCTGTAGGCGTGAAGTACTGCAGATGCTGTAATAGAATGAGAAGTTGGAAGAGAAATTGTCGTCGGAAGAGTGTATCAGCAATCTGTTGAAGATGCCAAGATATCAGCATGATCGTTCTCGGTGCGCCTTTGTAATATATCTGCGCTCACCTCCAAATCAAGTAACTCCGGCGAAGTCAAAAATTTCGCAAAAACGTAATCCCTCGATGCATCATCCCCAACTTCCATGTCGCGTTTCCGCTTCAGCGCTCCACTGACCGATTTACTCCCCATCATTGCGCGTTCCTTCTTGGTAGCTTCGGAAATGACGAGAAGGACTGTGTTCACGGCATCTTTGAACTCGTCCACGCTGATTGAGTGTGCAAAGAGGGGAGGCCGGGAGTATGGAAGCTGGAGCCACCAGAACGTTTGGTAGAATTCTGGGGGAGGAGAGGTTTGTGAGTGGAAAGGAAAAAAGATACCACGGCGCAAGGCACCTTCTTTCTTCGCTTCCTCAGATGCAGCCCTTTTGGCCTTCTGATCGTTTTCTTGACCTTCCACAACAACGTCCTGGCTGCCTTCCTTTTCCTTTTCCTTTTCCTTTTCCTTCACATTCTCCTTCTGTTTCGCCTTCTTAGGTAATACGTCCCCCTCCCACTGCGGTCCGTAATCACCCCTCAAGTTCACGCCACTACGTTCGCCAAGGGAAAACACGCTGCTGAAGAAATTCAATATTCTCCCGCAGAACATAGTATTCTTTCCTGTTTTTGAGAGACGGCGGAGGAGGTCGTTCAGTGTGCGGAGGAGGACTAGGGATTTGCCTTTGGCGGGTATCATGTTCTATTCTTGTATGTTTAGCAGGTGTCCTAGCTTTGATGTCTGGGTGCTCACAGTGGTTAATCGTTCCGTACGCTCCTCAATCCATGAAAATATATGCCAGCATGATTCAATTGTTTGCCCTTCCAGTAGATCCTCTAGAACACTAAACGGGAACGAGCTGTCGCACATATCTGAAGAAATATAAACGTAAGAATGGACAGATAATAGAAGCGAGAAAAATGAGCAACGTACCATGTTCCGTAAATGCAAGCACCAAATCCAACCTCGACTTCAATTCATCAAAATACCTAATCTCTGACTCTTTCAACGCCTCTCCCTCTGTCGCCTAATCCACCACCGCCACCACATCAATAAGTAAACAAAATGCTACAACAAAAACCAAGGGAAATCAACTCACAGCCAATTTAAACACCTCATTCTTTAACAGATACTCCCACTGTGCACGGCGCGTATCCAGCGACCGATCATCCCGCGTTTCTTGTATTGCATACGCTACAAACGGATCTCGTTCCTGTTGAGATACCGAGCGAGCCTCAAGGAGAGTCGAGAGGTGCGAACTGAGGATGGCGAGGTCCTTACTCATTGTGGTTGCAATTGACCACCTCGTGCTAGTGGAAGAGGAGAGGGATTTATGAGGATGTGACAGATGTGACAGCTCATCAGGTGGCGGACTTAAAGACCCTTCAATCTAAATCTTAAAAATTCCAAGGAGGACGCAGCGATAGATTCGAAGAAGAATGTTCCCAGCATCCCACGCATCGATGGTGACACCTACTTCTAGGGTCGGTGCAGTGGCCGAATGCATGGAATGGCTGCATATACGGCCCGATATTCTAGGTTAATTGGTGGAAGAGACTTCCCGATCTACTACTAATTCTGGATGTGCTGGATGTGGCTGACATTGTCGTGGCTGTTTTCTCTGATGAGGAGCACGATGACTACTCAGTACTCGTTACCTAAAAGTGTTACTATGATTCCCGTTCGTTCTTGTGCCTCCCCATCTCCCAGGATGACGGTGTAGGTTAAATCGCTTAAGGACTGCCCTCTAGCTGCCACTATCAGTATGACTCGGCGGAACAGTATATTGGATTGAATTACAGACGTAGAGCAGCTACAAGTCTAGGGCCTCTGCTCATACAAATCAGCGCTATGACATCAGAAGGCAAAGTAAACATGTTCGTGGTCAAGATCGGTCATTAATTCCTTGCCTTCATTCTCATCAATACATCATACGACCCTTGAATTTTCTTGAACTCCTCGCTGTCCTCGTTAAATCCTGTCAGTTTCGTGATTACATTTCGAACACCCTGCTGCTCAATCTCATTCTTCAGCTCTGCAGCCTTCTCGTCCTCGTCGTTCTCATATGACATCGCAGCGGCAATGCCGCGAGCAAGATTATCAATAGGAAGGCGATATTCTCGGGCGGTATAGACGGGACCGAGCAAACGGTCGTTTTTCGCGAGCTCCCGTAGTGGCTGGCGCCCCACCCGCTTTACATTATCCACGACATTCGGGTTGCGGAATCGATCGAGCGTCCTCTTGATATACTTTTGCTGCTCATCCAGTGTGAAAGTAGGGTGCTTCTTCACAAGGGCTGCGCCGCCCTCTTGCATGGCGCCTTCGACGATGCGGAGAATTTCCTCATCCTGGATGCTGTCGAATATGGTGGGGTAACCTTTTAGGAACCCAAGGTGGGCGGTTGTTGCGTGGTCGGAGTTGAAGGTGAAGAGCTTCCGTTCGGCGTAGCCGGGAAGATCGTCCGTGAGTGCCACGCCCTTGATCCCGAGCGTCCCACTGTTGTCAATACCTGTAAGAGGCCCTCGTTCGACGATCCATTCTGATAAAAAATTAATAATACGCTTTTAGTGACCCGTTGACAGAACCGACCACAGAAATCTTCCACCCCAACGTCCAGCGGTGAATCATTCTCGAATGGCGGCATGATGCGATCGACCGAGCAATTCGCAAGGCCAACGTGCTCCTTTGCATACTTCTTATCTTCCTCCGAAAGATGCTCGAAAACCGCCTCCCGGAGCTTTTCCGTCGCATGCAATCACGTTTAGAGGCCCACTTCCCGCCTTTCTGCGCTGCGGGTAGTGCCCCCGTTTCTTGGGCTCGAGGGTGTGTACAGCGTATTCTCTGTGTTCGTTTGCTTTGTTTATGACATCGGTGTCGATATCAGCGAATGTGACAGGGTAACCAGATTGTACGAGTAAAGGACCGATAAAGCCTCGTCCTATATTTCCAGCACCAAAGTGAATTGCACACAATTGTTTGTGATCGACAACCATGGTTTGTATAAATGTGGGGATGGTGGGTACTTCCTCTTGCTTTATGTACTAAGCGCGAACTGACGTGTGTCCTTGCTAGTGCGGTAGTACGTACATATGATGTCACACTCTCCACTGGCAGCGGCCCATTTTAGACCAGGGTAATTACATCGTACCGGAAATTTGAATTGTAAGGCTTCACAAGGTTCAGCCTGGTGAACAGAGTGGTTTGAATAAATATTAGGATGGTAGATGTCTATGGTAATGTCGTACTTTCACCTTGGAGCGGCCCATTTTAGAAATTTGAATAGAAAGGTGTGACTGGGCTGGAGACTTTCCAGAAACGAGAAGATTCCTATATGCATATGTGCATTCAGAAGCTCAGCTTAACGAATACAAAATATAAAAGAAGGTATAGAAACATAACTAAAGACATCGAATATTTGAAAATACTCCCTAGCCAGCCATCTCGTCAACACATTCCCAACCACCTTTAAGTCTTTCTTTCCAGAGCGTCACCTTCCCATCTGCACAGCTGACAGCAAGGATATTCCCAGCTAGACTCCATGATACACGCCAAACGACATTGGGGAATTTACCGCTGGAAGCGCCGGACATGGTGGACGGGTCTAGTGCGGTCTTAGTCCAAGGGGATGTCGGTGTGTCTTTCGTCCAAATAATCACAGTTTTATCCTAGGTATTTCGTAACATATGAGGTCATGTCAGTGATATTAATCGATATCAACGAGACGACGCCGACCTGAGAAGCCGTAGCGATGTAGGAACGTGGGAGCCCGATATTGGGCGCCCAAGCAACGTCACGAACCCAATCGGCATGACCCTCGAGAACTTCTTCCTCCAGCCAGGCTTGTTGGTCTTCCCTGTGATATTGAATGATGTCAAAATCGACAAATGAGTTCTGAATGTGATGGCATGCCTGAATCCCCAGATTTTCACAAGGTTATCGCACCCGGCACTCGCAAACCTCTTGACAGTAGCATAGGAGGGTTGGTCTGGGTTTGATCCTAGTGCAGAGGGCTGTTGTTGGGTGGGTGTGATAAGCGAGCTCGGAAGGGTAGCTGGAGCCCAAGATACAGCGTTACAGCCAATTCCGTGTCCGTTGAAAATATCGGCACCCCAGGTGCCATCATCTAGTCAAAGAGCAACACATTAGAACATGCCAAAAAGACATGAGGCACGACACACTTTTGAAAGTAAGTACGGAAATTTTGCCATCGGAAGATGCACATGCAACAATCGCGCCGAGTTCATGGGGAGCCCAGCTCACCGAGTTGACTTTTCGCGAGGTGTCAGCCGCTACTTGCACTCGCGCACGGGGTGAAAAGCATACCTGACGCGCTGTGCAGACTGTGTTCCTTGATTTTGGTCCACGCACCAAATCCACCACCTTGTCCCTGTCCCTGCGACTGCTCCTTCCAGATCAACACCGTCCCATCGGACGAACAAGATGCAAGAATGTGCCCATATTTAGGATGAGCCCATGCGACTTGCCATACAGGTCCGTTATGGCTGTTAGTTGCTACAAGTTACCCTACATGCGGCGATACGACACGAAACGACCAGACATACCCGCGGAGCACCTGTCCCTCTTTTCTCTGCATTTCGCCATTGATAACCTCGAAAACCCTCACGCTGCGATCCGAAGAGCATGTAGCCAACCTCTTCCCGTAGTAATCCAGTTGTGCATCATGCTATTCAAAAAGCAATGAGCACCAGAACCTGGCAAGATATATAACGAACGTACAATCATATCATCGTGTGATGTCTCAACTGGGACTGCTTTTGTCGCTTTAGATGCAGCCTGGAGTGATTTCTTATATCGTTGACCATGTAGACATTGATACGGGAGCTTACCATGTTGTACCACTCTAATCAATGTTTTGGAAGGACGTGGCTGAGCGTTAGAGAGTTATTTAAGCGCTAAGCACTGGGAATCTTTGAGTTGGATGATCTTTGGTGTCCTAAGTACTCCTTGTCAACCCTATAGTATGTTTTCTAGAGTGTAAATTAATTTCTTGTGGTGTCAAATTAAGAGGTCTTCGATGATGTCTTTATCTATGTGTGTCAAATTAAGGATTCCGAGTCCTGTGATTTCGCAGGACTGAGATCTTCACACCCAATGAATACAAAACCCTTCCGAGTCGCCAACAACGTTTAGGGGCCAGCATCCATTCCTAAATCCCACCATGCCTCCAAGACGGGAATCTAGTCCATTTATACCAAACGTTTTTTTTAGGAAGGAGAACGCATCGCGTCATGCTCCTGCTGGTGTTCCAACGCCTTTGAGAGGACGACCCGGCCACCAGCAAAAGCGCGAAGAAAATAATCCCGGGAGTAATAGGCAGCATTATGCCCAACCTCCAGACCCAGGATTTCCAGGCGCTTACAGCAATCAGTGGGGGTACGCCGTCCCTCCGAATCCATATCCCCCCCAGGCAGGTCATTACCCCCCACCTGGTCCTTATCCCCCTCATCCGGCTCACTTCGCCCCTCCTCCTGGTCCATATCCACCGCATGCCGCAGATATGCACCGTCTTGTACCACGCTCCACCATCGAGGAGCTTTCGCCCCGGGAGTATAATCTCCTCATCAAGTCGTACAGGGTCAACTGCAGCACGGCACGTCTATGCCTGGCCCTCTGTGTCTCATGCACCAGTCATTGGAATACCTGCCATGACCAGCACATGTCAACCTGTCTATATCCAACTCTGTCCCAAGTACCAGTTCACTGGACTCCACCTGGACACCCCATCAGCTCTCTAACTGAACTCCATTCCTGTTATAGTCAAATGACCTGTCATGTTTTGCACCCCACTCCCATTCCATTCCATCTCTAACACCTATGGGTTGGAATGGAGTGGGAAGGCTTGCAGAGATTGAAGGAAGGATGGATTCTGCACAATATGTGGAGATCCTGGATCAGTATTTGTCCCAGAGCATTGGAGATTTGGAGATTCCAGAAGATGAGGCCATTTTCCAGCAAGATAATGACCCAAAGCATACATCCAAGATGGCACAAAAATGGTTTTCTGAAAATCAGATTCAGGTATTAGACTGGCCAGCACAGTCTCCTGACCTCAATCCCATAGAACATATTTGGAATCACCTCAAGAAACAGCTACAAAAATATCCTTAACCACCAAAGGGAGTTTGGGAGTTATGGGAGAGGGTGGAAGTGGAATGGCCAAAGATTCAGCCTCAGGAGTGTCAGAAACTCATAGAAATTATTCCTAGAAGGCTTTATGGTGTAATAAAGGCTAGGGGAGGCCATAAAAAGTACTATAATAACAAGATATCTGATTCAAAAAGGGTGGTTCCAAAACTGTCCCAATGATTGGCTATTTTTAAATATTCACTGTGACACCAATTTCCATCAATATTATGTAATGTTTGGGTATATCAAAGCTAGTATGCTAAGGTATATGTGAGAATATTTTCACTATTTTAGAAAATTTATTGGGTAGGTTATAAACATTCATTGAGAATTACAAAAACATTGGGACAGTTTTGGAAGCCACTGTACCTCCAGAAATACAATAAAACTTGTCACTGAATGTGTCGACTTCACATACTGCAGTTTCACTCATAATACTCTAGAGCTTGATTTGTACAGCTTCAACAATGAGGTTAATGTTGGGAACCTAGATAGTGCAGAAAATATTTCTGATTAATCAAATTAAAATCCCTTGAATTTTCTAGAATTATAAAATGATATAGTACATATCTGTTAATGAGCCACAATTGAGTTGAAACCTCTTGTCCTCCAGCTATACATACATATAGAAGATTGGACATTCTGTTCCTAATCTTGCAGCATAAAGGGGGGCATGCAATCAATCACCACATTAAAACCAGGTGGTGAGTAGGCTCCACAACCATGCAAGGAACATAAATCAACAATGACCTCAATGAGGCTCTACTTGACTCCCTTCTGGAACTGGGAAGATCCTCAATGAGGGTCCTCTATGATCTCCTACTGGAGTGAACACTGCCTCATAAAAGAATCTCTATGCTGGTGGGGAACACTCTCACCAGAGTACTTGATTGAATTGATAGTGGAAGAGTTCATGGGAGTTATTATATAGACAAATAAAGACAGGATTGTCTGGAGCATATGTGGATTGAATACCTTTTTGATGGAGGTAACAATGGTTTCTTTGAGGAGTATGAATAGGCTGGTTCAGGCTCATGTATGATGTCTGAGCATGAAGAGAATCAAGATGTTACTTCTTCAAGTTCCATTAGGGATTTTGCATGTCTGATTGATGAAACTGATTTGGCTGTGTAGAAGTTGTCTTGAGTGCCAAAGTATATATAGGAATTTGTGCTTGTGATGTGACTTGAAACTATAGCCATATAGGTTACTTTCCAATTGAACTCTCAACACCAGAGCATTGGAAACTAGACCTAGCATACAGGAGATGTGTGATCTTCATGATGAGAATCTTCTGCAGGAGAATGTAAATGTCATACTTCAAATTGCCATAGAATTCTTGAAAGTATGGGAAGTGATGGTCAATAACCAGATCCAGGGTTTTAGGGCAATAGATCAAAAATTCTGGAGACAGAATGAGATCTTGGAAAAGGTGATGGTCAGTATTGGTGTCATGGCAGTGACTGAAACATATACATGGGAAGAGCTGGGAGGAGAAGGTTCCAGGTTGTAAAATGGTGTCATCATGGAGCTTGAGGAAAGGATGCAGTCTCAGAGGAGGCTAGAAAATAATGATGAGGTTCAGGAGGAGATGGAAATTGTAGCTGAGGAGCCAAAATTCAGAGAAGTGGAGACTTTGAAGGAAAATTTAAATTAATTGAATAACCTTGACTTGCAAAAGTATTGGCATGAACTTGTAAGATTCTGTAAGAGAAAAAATGAGACAGATGGTGGAAATTGTCAGAATGTTGGAAGTTGAAGTGATGATAAAAGTCCAGGTTTACTAGGGTAAGGATTGTGGAAGTTGAGTACAAGTTCCATAGTATGACCAAGTTCTATAGCCAGTATCCAGGAAGTTTCCTCATCAGTACCTTCATAGCCTGCCCATTTGACTGGATAAAGCAGTTTAAAGGTGTGATAGTAATTGTCAATCTTGGAATCTAAAATCTTGGAAACTTCAAATTTGGGTTCTCCATCAATAATGACTGGAGGAGGCTGAGGTTGAATACATTCTAAGATAGTGTTAGGAACACAAGTTTCCAACATGGAAATGTGGAAAACAGGGTGGACTGTTTCCATATTATCAGGAAGTCAGAGAGTTGAAGAAAGTGAGCCAACTTGTGATATAATCTTGAAAGGGCCAAGGAAACGTTTGCAAGTTTTTTTGAGGGTCAGGTGCTGTGAGGGGTACCCCTCTCTAGGAAATTTAGTGGTTTCATTGTATTATATTTCCCATATTTTTCTCTTATTTTTCTACTATTTTTAAAGTAAGGTATTCTTCATTTATATTAGTTTGTATTAATTCAAAGATCTATGTACACCTGTGTGTACATACACTCTTGTGGAACATAGTGTACACTAGTGGGCATAACTTGGAATTTAGACACTTTTACCCTATAACCACAACTTGCCCAAGACACCCTTTTGAAGTGTCCTGCAAGCCATGATTGGGGTATCATCTCAGCCATCTCAAATGGCTAGAAGTTAAACTTTGCATATTACTCTTAGCTTCATACTTACAGTTGAAGGTCAGATCTCACCACTCCAACTCACTCATGGTTACCAACATCTCCTTGCACCTTTCAATTCTTTCTTGTGAACCACCCTTACCTTTATCCCATTTCATTGGACTTATTCAGTCTGAAATTGTACTGTAAAGGTCAATTCCTATTCCCCATCTTAATGGCCTCCAGCTGCCTTACAGTTGCTTAAGGTAACAAATCCCCTTTTTTACCTGTATTGTACTTTGATAGTCAATACAGTGTTATTGTTAGGGCAACACTAACAAGGCTACAAAAACACAAAAAGAAACAAGAGAGAGTTCAAGATAAGGAGTGGGAGAATGGAAGTTTTTAGTGGAAACCCTAAGAGATTGAAACTGGGTCTAACTATGTACATCTTAGGATATTTCTACTAAAGGAAGAACTAAATAAAGTTCTTATTGAAGGTTCAAACCTTAGAAGAAAAGTAAAATAAAGTTAAGTTTTACATTTGACATGTGATTGACATGTGATTGACATTGTGTGGCCACAAACAATCTTTCAAACCACATCACATGGCATCACACACACACACTGTGACATGTGATATGTGACAAATAAACGAAACACAACAAAGATAAAATAAAATAAAATAAAATATATGAGCCCTGACATCACCCCCTCCTTAAGGCACATTGCCCTCAATGTGCTTGCCAGAGGTCCAGGTGGTTCCAGATGGGAGAATAGTCTCTGTGAGGTTTATGTAAGGTTCTGAAGGAGAGTCTGGTGAATGTCAAGGCAGAGTGTTAAGAACAGAAACTGATGGATGTCGGTAGGCTGACAGGGACCGATTGCAAGGACTTGGCTTCAGCTTATGTGCTGCACCGTTGCAAGTTACCATCGGGTGTCCTTAAATTTTGGGCAGGCAGAAACTAGTCCTGTCGAGTAAACCTCTCAGTAAACTACCGATCAGAAACCGAAGGATAAGTCGAGGGTTGGGCTGAGGGATTGGAGACCAAGAGTTGGAGACTGAGAGAGTCAGAGACTGAGAGAGTCGGAGACTGAGAGAGTCAGACACTGAGAGAGTTGGACACTGAGAGAGTCGGAGACTGAGAGAGTCGGAGGCTGAGAGTCAGAGACTGAGAGAGTTGGAGACTGAGAGTCGGAGATTAGAGGTTGCAGTCGTAAATGTAGATTGAATCGTAAATCGGAGGGAGTCGGAATGTGGTGGTTGTGAATAGATAATGGAGTCAGAAATTAGAGGGGTATCTAAGTTGATCTAAGTTGATATTCTGATTGTCTAATAACTACATTTACAGTGGGTTTATATATGAGTTATCGGCGTCTAGAAACTACTAACTAAGGGAAGAGCGGAAACTCAATTGACAAATAAACTTGATTAGAAACCGGAAGGTTACAATAAGATCGGAAGCCGAGATTTAGCCGAGAGCGGGATTACGAGAAAAGGGAATAGTCCATGGGCTACAAGTATATATGGGCATATGTGAAACATAGAGTAAAACGGATCATCATAATGAAAGGGGACGTATCAAAGCATAACCAGATGGTACGAGTATATTTTGACAGGGGCGTAAATGGGGTTTGATTCCTGTGAAGGTATATGTCAGTGTCGGTGTTCCGAAGGTTGCCGAAATGATGACTTGATCAATAACTTGGAACATTGAAAGACTGTAGTATTCTCAGGGACCATCAGATTGCAACATCATAACACAGAGATTCTTTGGGATGCAAAGGGATATTGGTTATGGAAGTTATCTACTAATTTTTTAGAACCTTTGAGATTATCAGCAGATTCCCATGTACTTTCTTCTTGAGGGTATCCCTTCTATTTTACCAAATAATGTAAATTTCCCTTATCAATCTACTGTCCTTGATATATTTAACCTCCCATTCAGGGTTTTTGTCAGGGGCTCATACATTTTATTTTATTTTATTTTATTTTTGTTTTGTTTATTTGTCACATGTCATGTGTCACAAAGTGTGCACATGATGAGTCACAGTGTGTGCATGTCACAAGTCATAGTGTGTATGCATGACACTGCATGATGTCATGTGAATGTGAAATGGCTTGAAACATTGTTTCATGGCTACACAATGTCAATCACATGTCAATCACGTGTCAAATGTAAACTTTATTTTAATTTCCTTCAAGGTTTGAACCTTCGAAAAGAACTTTATTTAGTTTTCCCTTTAGTATGTATAAATACCCTAAGATGTACATAGTTAGACCCCAGTTTCAATCTCTTAGGGAGAATAACCCAAAACTTTAAAAGTTATTTATCCACTAAAGTATATATATTTATATTGTTTGTTGTAAGATTAATATTTAATCAAATTCAGTTAATTAGGTATCACTCTGAAGAATGCAAAAATATTAATATTTATCCTATATCTGACAAAATTTAGTCAGACAATCATCTGTAGATTATTCTTTTGGAATAAATTGCACAATGGGAATTGGTACCCCAGATAGTTCTGGTTAACTCTCTAAACCAACTAAATTTAAATTATATGAAATATATTTGAAAGTTTGCTTGTATACAAGAGAATACATCATAACCCAAAGATTAAGTCATAATCCAAAGATTAAGTCATAACCCAAAGATTAAGTCATAACCCAAAGATTAAGTCATAACCCAAATAATCTTGTTTAACCCAAATAATCTTGTTTAACCCAAATAATCTAGGTTAACCCAAATAATCATGTGTAACTATGTCATTTGTGTGTATTTTAAAAAGGCATGCATATTTTATTTTAAAGATGAAATTTCAGGTAATTAAATATAAACTTATAGAATCAGTTGTCATGGCCAGAAGGAATAGTCTCACTTGGAAAATATGAGGATTATTCAGTAAAATTTTGTATATTCAATAAAGTGTGACCATCCTCCTAGGATTTCCACTAAATACAAGTGTTATATTCTCAAGTCATTAGAACTTCCATTCTCCTACTCCTATCTTGCCCTCTCTCTCTTGTTTCTTTTTGTGTTTTGGTAGCCTTGTCAGTGTTGCCCTAACACAACCATTCTGCCCAATTATCCTGCCTGTGGTTGACAAAAAGGCTGAGATATTGTTCTACCTCTTGATTTACCCTTTCAGTCTGACCATCTGTTTGAGGCTGGTAGGCTGTGGAGACTGCCACTTTGATCCCTAAGATTGAGTTCAGCTCTTGTGTGAATTTTGAGACAAACTGGGATCCTCTATCACTAATGATCTGTAAGGGGAGACCATGGAGCTTCCATACATTATCTCTATAAAGCCTGGCCATGCCTTCTGAAGTGATTTGGTCTGTAGTGGGTAGCACATGAATCATTTTTCTAAGTCTGTCTACTACTACCTGTTAGAATATGATAATGTGATTAATTGTAATCTCATATCTCATCTTGTGACTGTATAGGTTCCAACTGGTTCATGCATGTGATTGTTATATTTAGTTTAGTGTTCACTAGATCTGTAGCATGTTTGTGCACAGACCAGTGCACAGACCATGTATTCTAGTATATAGTTAGTTCAGATGAGGAGTAGATCCCTCATCTGAAAGCCTAGTTATATCACTGGTTTAGCATCTACCCACTCTACTCTTAGTGGCTATGCCCCAACAGTAGGGAGTCCTCATCCTTTAATCACCAGGCTAGCAGATTATTCAAACACTACCATAATGGCATTGTATCCTTGGCTTTCTGGAAATCCAGTAATTAGATCAACAGTGATAATTTCCCAAATATCTTTAGGGATCTGGGTTGGTACAGGCTTTCCTATAGGGCTAGCAGGATATGTCTTGGTCCTGTTGCATCTATCACATCCTTTGGTATATGATGCAATATACCTGGACATTACTGGCCACTGGTATAGGCATCATGATGGAGTTCAACAATTTGGCTTCTGAGCTCCACATCTTTGGCATATAGACCTTCCCTCTAAAGAGATTAAAACCCTGTTCCTCTTCCCATTCATTTGCTTCAATCCTCTTATTTCCTGACTTCTTTAATTCCTCTACTGCCTTAACCACAACCTATTCCATATCCTTTGCTTGTATGATATTCTTAAGTGTTATGACCAGAAAACTTACTGGATTCCAGGCACTACCCTATATGCACCAGTTATCAGTTTACCAGAATACCCACCAGAACCTGGACTTATCCTTGGTACCAAAGGCAAGAAAAAGAAATCTGTCTTTATTCCAGGATGTTACGACCAGAAACCCCACTGGACTCTGGGCACTACCCTATGTGCACTCACACCATATACACACCAGTTATCAGTTTACCAGAATACCCACCAGAACCTGGACTTCAACCCTGTCCATGCTTGACCTTCATTATCTCATGTACCAGTCACTGGAATATCCACCCAGACCCCACACACATCATCCCTGTCTATCCCCAACCCTGTCCCATGCATCAGTCACCAGACTCCACCATTATGGTCAAATGACCTATCATGTTTCAGACTCTGCTCCCACCCCATTCCCATTATGGTCTAATGACCTGTCACATTTCGGACTCCGCTCCACTCCATTCCATTCCTAACACCAAATTTGGTGTTTACTTATCTCATTTCATAATTACTAGTTTGGATTTCATTATTACTGGATTAGATTCCTCCCAGTAATCTCAGTACATTTTCCACTCTATTCCTCTCTTTGAAACACACCACTAATTACCTCATCGGAGCCCATGGGCTCCAACCTATCTATCACTCAACCTCCGACCCATCACCACCCGACCCTTGACCTCTGTGGGTTTCCCACAGTTGACCCCCCAACCTCTCAACCCACCAACTACTCTCAAACTCCCCAGGATTCCCATCCACCTGTCTGAAATTGGATTCCATGATCTTGTGAGGGTGCAGCCTATAAGCTGAAGCCAAGTCCTACCAGCTTTCCCATGGGTTTCTCCAGAAACCCTCCAATAAGCTCTGCATACACTCCTTAACATTAACCAGATCTGTGTCTTGACCTATCAAGACAGCATGACCCTACTTAAGAGCCTAAATTTGAAGTAGGATGGTTTGAGCAGGACAATATCTTCATTATCTCTATCTCCCTTCCTATGATCTGGTCTTCTGGATAAGGCATCTGGTTTCAGAGATCAGGCCTATGATGTAGGGAAAATTCAAACATGGACAAAAACAAGGACCACCTAGCATGTCTTTGACAGACATAAAATATTCTAGGTTCTTGTGGTCTGTCCAGATCTGAAAAGAGTGACTACTTCCTTCTAGATAGTGCCTCCACTCATCCAGAGCTCTAATAATAGCCAGCATTTCTTTATCATGGATTTCATAATTCCTTTCTACTTGACTCAGACTTTTGGAGGAAAGCCACAGGATGCCACTTTCCATCTGACCCTTCCTGAGACAAAACAGCACCAGTTGCAAACTCAAAACTATCTGCTTCTAGTCTGTAGGGTTTGTTGTTATCAGGGAAGATAAGAATTGGGGATGAAGTGACTCTATCTTTCAAGGCTTGAAAAGCAGTTTTCTCTTCCAAAGTCCATTTCCAGGGTGTGTCCTTCCTTGTTAAGTTATGAAGGTGTCTGGCAAGGCCTGAAAAGTCCTGGATAAACCTTTTATAAAAGTTGACAAAGCCAAGGAAAGACTGTGTCTCTTTTACAGTAGTAGGTTCAGGCCCTTTAAAAACACCTTCTATCTTTACTGGATCCATGGAGATGCAGCCATATGAAATGATCAGTCCAAGATATTCAATCTTTTCCTTTTCAAATTCACATTTTTCTGCCTTTAAGTATAACTTATTTTTCTCCAAAATCTCCAGAACACTTTTGACTGCTTCCCTGTGTGTTTTAAGGATCTCTGTGAAGATAAGGATATCATCCATGTAGACAATAGCAACCTGTCCATCAATCAGTTCTATGAACAGATCATTCATCATGGTCTCAAAGGTAGCAGGACTGTTGGTGAGACCAAAGAACATGACTAGTGGTTCAAATAGTCCTCTATTGGTCCTAAATGCTGTCTTCCATTCATCTCCCTTCTTTATCCTGACAGTGTTATAGCCCCATTTGACATCCAGTTTGGTGAAGTATTTGGCTTTCTTCAACTCGCTCATAATGTTAGATATAAGTGGCAGGGGATAGGAATTCTTGATTGTTATGTCATTTAGTTTCCTATAATCCTGAACCAGCCTTAGGGATCCATCCTTCTTTTTGATAAAAAACACTGGAGATGCCATGGGAGATTTGGAGGGTTGGATCTTGCCACTTTTGAGGTTCTTCTCTAGAAAAGCATCTAACTCCTTTTGTTCATTTGGTGCTAAGGGGTAAAGCTTGGTTCTGAAAGGTTCTGACCCAGGTTTTAGTTCAATGGCATGATCCCAGGGTTTCCTGTCAGGTAATCTATCAAAGGAATCTTTGGAGAACACCTCCTTAAATTGGTGGTAACAACTGGGAACTAAATCCTCAAAGACTTTCTTCTGGTCCTGTTTATGAGCTTCTTCTGCCAACTTCTGAGATACAGTAAAAGTAGCATTGAAATGAGCTTGAGGATAGATAGTTGTAGCCTGGATCCTATCACTGTCCAATCTCTGACTGATCATCTTCCTCCTCCTCATCATCATCTTCAGTCTCAATGAGACTAGGGGGTCTCCTCTTAAATTCTGCTGCCTCTTCCTCCTAATTCTCCTAACTTCTACAGGACATTGAGATGGACACCTGGTAAAGTGAACTTCTCCAGTTCTCCAATTTATTTATGGGTTGTGTTGGTATAACCAAGTGTGTTCAATAATAGCAGACTTATTCCCTAGATCACATACAGTAAAGTGGCTATTTCTGTAAGGTTTTGTAATATCATTGTTAAATGTACCTCCTCTTGGATAGATCCTCCATGATTCAGTGTTCCATCAACATTGTAGACTGGAACAGCTCTAGGGAGCTTGACAGTGTTAAGGTTATGAGACCCCCACAAATTTCTTATCCAGAAAAAGACCTGTGGATCCAGAATCAAGGAGGGCTGTAACAGATATTCTGGCCACTGTATCTAGTGTTTTGAGAACAACTGGAAGGTGTATAGAAGTTGTGGGATGGGTGCTTCTAATGAACATTTTTTGTGGGAGAATTTCTGAGTAAGATGTTGCTGATAAGAGTTTGGCTTCAGTGTTTGGAGAGTCTGATTGAGATGGAGTAGTATCTGGCAGACTATCTAGCACACTAAATTTGTTGCTCCATTGGGACATGTCTTTCACCAATGGTGCCTTAAAAAATCCTGCTTTTCCTCCTTCACCTAGGCCTTGAGGGTATCATAATCCATACTATTAATGTCCATATTGGACTTGTCCTGATTGGACTTGTGCCCTGGTTTCCTACATTTGAAAGAAATAATGGGTTTAACAGACTTCCAACCTGAATCAACCTCCATGGGTACAACCTCAGATTGTTTGACATTGTGAGCTGCTTGACTGGAGGGGTTATAAAGGTTGTTCTGCTGAGGTGGGACTAGCCTTTGGGGCTTGGAGAGCAGGCCAGAATTCTTCTTTCTAGCTTCTCTTTGCCTCCATTGCCTATCCAACCCAGTCAAACCACCCTTTCAAGGTAGTAGGCATTTCTGGGAGAGCATATATCCTGTCTACCAAGGCAGAATTGAGGCTCTGCTCAAACTTTTCAATGAGAGCAGCATCATTGTACAGAGTATCCTCCTTTAATTTCCTTAACTTGGCAATATATTCCTCAGCTGTTAGGGACTGTCTGTACTCAGACTACAGTAGATGACATGTACCCAAGTCAAGTGTCCTTAACTTTGTACTTGACTTTATATATCCTTGTTCATCTAGCTAAGACCTAAATCAGTACTAGGTGTCGTGCACAGACCTTGTAATCTAATATCTAAACACTACTAAAGATATTTGTCGATATCACTATAGCCCAAACCTTGGGAAGTCAGATAGGATGACAAATATAGATTTATCTGTCTAGGGTTGGCATTAAGACATGCCCTGACATTGTTAAGACTGGAAAACCCACCAGACTCTGGGCACTAACTTATGTATATGCACCTACACCCTACATGCACCAGTTATCAGTTTACTGGAAGACCTGGTGGACTCCGGATATCTGACCTGTCCATGCTCAACCTTCATTACTTCATGTATCAGCCACCGGAATACCCACTTGGACCCACACCTGTCTATCTCCAACCCCATCCCATGCACCAGTCACTGGTCATTTGACTTAACAGTGCAATTGGAAACCTTGTGTCCACCTTTTCTGCAGAAAAGGCAGAGGTCAGTATCCATGTGTCATTGTTTCTCCTTTGGGGTGAGCTTACCATTGGAACCCAACAAATGGGAAATGTTGGGTTTATCAGAAGTTAACTTTTTTATTTGTTGGATTTCTTGTCTTTCTTCCAATCAGAATGTGATTTGCCAGTATTATTGCCAGAGTTGCTGGGGTTAATGCTAGAGTTGTTGCCAGAAGATTTGCTAGATGATGCCTTATTGTTTTGAGGACATCCCATCAGATTCTCTCAGGAAACTTCCACTTTACATTCCCAATAGTTGTTACGACTGTGTTGCAACCCTATCAGTCCCCGAGGTCATCGCCACTTATCAATGATTCAAGTTACTATTCAAGTCACCACATCGGAAACTATCGGCCCCCGAAGCTGACGTATGCTTTTGTGATGATCAAACTCTGTTTACGCCCACGTCAAAATACTCGTATTGTCTGGTTAAACTTTTGATACATCCCTTTTATTATGTTGATCAGTTCTATCCTATGTTTCACATATGTCTATCTATATTTGTAGTCCTCGAACTATTTCCTTTTATTGTAATTCCACTCTCGGTTATCATTGGCCTCCAAACTAATCATAAACTTCCCGTTCCTAGTCAAGCTTATTGTTAATACCATTTTCCACCTTTCTCCCCATTAGTATTTTTTTAGACGCCTGTTACTTGTATATGAACCCGCTGTAGTTGTAGTTACTAGGCAATCAGAATATCGACTCAGAATACCCTCATACATCTGTAACAGTCTCATACTAAGAATCCCCCTTTCCGCCTTCGCATGCGCTCGCCCACTCCCGGCCCCAACCCCTTGGCCCGACACTCGACTTGTCCTTCAGTTCCGATCGGCATCTCGCCGAAAGGAACTCTTTAGGATTAGTCTTCGCCCATCCGAAATTCAAGGACACCCTACAGATATTTGTGAGGGCACAGCACATAAGCTGAAGCCAAGTCCTTCCGATTGGTCCCTGTCACCCACCGACATTAGTCAGTTTTCAGTTCTTAACAATAGTGGGCATTGGATGTCTGAGCTTTCATCTGCATGAGTTGGAGAGTTTTTGACTTTCCCTCTTTGCAGACGTTGTCTTTTAGGTGAGATGGAAAACCCATATAGAAATGGTGCCTGACAGCAGAATTGTCCCAACCACAGCATGCAGCAAGTGTTATTGAACTTGATGAGATAATAAGAAACTTGTTGATTGTCATCTTGAGCATCATTAGTTCATTTTCTGCTTCACTGGATTGATTGTAAGGTCCAAAGTTAGTTTCCAGGTCTTTGACAAATGTGTCCCAGTCATTGAGCCATATGGGTGTCTCATCAGATATTCTGGAAAGTTCAGGTTCAAACCAATCCTGAGTGATATCCTTGAGATATGAGAGCACAAAATTGACTTTTTGACTGTCAGATTTAAATGCAGCAGGTTGATCATGGAAACTGAAATGGCATTGAAGAAGGAAATTCTTCAATTTTTTCAGATCCTTGCTAATAAATGGTCCAGGTTCTTTGACTCCGGTACAGGATGATTCTTTGCTTCCCTCAGTGGATTTCAGATAGTCAGCAAATTTCACAATGGAGTTGATAAACATCATTTCAGTTGGATCATCAGAAGATTTCTTTTTTGGTTTATCCAGCTGCACTTCCTTGTTGTCATTTTCAGAAACTTTGGGAGCATCAGGATCTTTTGCTACCTCAATGACTTCTTTGACAGAAGCTAATGTTGTGGGCTGAGCTGGGGTTTTGGGTTGAGTGGCATAAAGTTGCAATGGGGATTGAAGTTGGGATGGTCCTTCAGCAGCTTTGCATTTGGGACCCATGATGAGTGAGTTGCAGGATTGATATTTAATATATGTACTGTTAAGTGCCTTGTTGAGAGCCTATTCCAGAACTATTGGAAAGTGACTGGGAACTTGAGAACTTCCAGATAGGGTCAGGACATTGGCTTCAGCTTACATGTGCTGTGCCTCTATGCAAACACTTGGAATGTCCTTAATTTCAGAGATGGTATTTATGCCAGAAGATTATGGATATTCAGAGTTCTGAATATATTTGATAAAGTATTGGTTCATCCTGTCAATGAAGTAAGAGGCTAATACCAGACATGAAGACTCATAGATGTAATGTCAAAGTGTTACAACTATTAGAGACTTGGATTAATAATGTGTCATTCATATATTTTCCAAACATGGTGTTCTGTCTCATGTAACTTCTGGTTGAGGTTTTAAGTTTGTTTCCCACTTCTGCAAGGCTTTTGGAAAAGCTCCTGATATGAAATTACACTTCACCTCAAAATATTATCTGGAAGGTGATGGATAAATGAAATGTATCAACCAAACCCTGGAACAATACCCCCACATTTATTGCAACTATCAATAGGACAATTGGAAATCCCTTCTTCCACTCATGGAATTTGCTTACAATAACTCTCTGAATGCCACTACCAGCATCTCTTCCATTTTTGCCAATAAAGGATACAATCCTAATCTCACAGTACAGTACATCCCAAACGAGATCTGGCATCCACTCATACCCAAGAATTTATTACCAACTTCAATGAATTACACCAGGAACTTTAGAAAGCTATTTCTTCTGCCCAGGAACATTATCAATGTTTTTCAGATAAAAACAAAATCCCACCTCCTAACTTCAAGATTGGAGACCATGTTTTCATAAACCCTCAATTCTTCCAAACTACCTGACCTTCCAAAAAACTTGCTGAGAAATTCTTAGGTCCTTTCAAAATCATAACAAGCTGGCTCACTTTCCTGGACTCTCCAACTTCCTGATAGTATGCAAGCAGTTCATCCCATTTTCCACATTTCCATGTTAGATCCTTGTGTTCCTAACAAGATCTGAGAACATACTCAATTTCTGCCTCCTCTAGTTATTATTGATGGAGAACCTGAATTTGAAGTTTCTGAGATTTTAGATTCTAAAATTGACAATTGCCAATGTACTTGTAAATTGCTTTATTTAGTCAAATGGGCAGGCTACAAAGGTACCAACAAAGAAACTTCATGGATACTGGCCACAGAACTTGGACATGCTATGGAAATTGTAACTGACTTCCACACTAGTAAACCTGGACCTTTACCAGCACTCTGATTTTCCATTCCCTGTCTGTCTGTCTGGTTTCCAACCTTTTCCAATCATTTCTGACACTTCCAATACTACTCTCTTTCACATCAAGAAATTTTGCACAAGTCAATTATTTAAAAAATAAAGATACAAACATTTCAATGTTTCTGGCACCCCAAATCCTTCCTCCACTTCAACTCCCATCCCATTGGCAACTTCCATCCCAATTTCCACTCCCTCCACCATTTTCTGCACCTCCTCATCTTCACTTTCCAGCCTTTCTCCCAACACCCACCTCTTTTCAACTATATCCTCCAACAGACTGTTTGGCTTGTCTTTTTCCTTATCAGCATACTTTTCAGAAACAGCGATTATGCCAATACTGACCATTACCTTTTCCAAGAACTCATTCTGTTTCTGGACATTCCAATTTCACATACATAATCCCTTTTCTTGGATGTCATTGTGATGCTCTAAGGTCTCCTAAGCCTTTATCGACTCCAGTCCAATAAATACCATCACATTGACAGTATCTCTGAGGAGTCCAATACTGGTATCATTATCCACACTCAGCACTATAGTTTCCACTGGCTTGGTGGTTTCCATGGTTACCATTTTTTCCACCTTGGAGGATAACCCAAACTTTAAAAATTATTTATCCACTAAAGTATATATATTTATATTGTTTGTTGTAAAATTAATATTTAATCAAATTCAGTTGATTAGGTATCACTCTGAAGAATGCAAAAATATTAATATTTATCCTATATCTGACAAAATTAGTCAAACAATTGTCTGTAGATTATTCTTTTGGAATAAATTGCACAATGGGGATTGGTACCCCAGATAGTTCTGGTTAACTCTCTAAACCAACTAAATTTAAATTATATGAAATATATTTGAAAGTTTGCTTGTATACAACAGAATACATCATAACCCAAAGATTAAGTCATAACCCAAATAATCTTGTTTAACCCAAATGATCTTGTTTAACCCAAATGATCTAGGTTAACCCAAATAATCTTGTGTAACTATGTCATTTGTGTGTATTTTAAAAAGGCATGCATATTTTAAAGATGAAATTTCAGGTAATTACATATAAACTCATAGAATAAGTTGTCATGGCCAGAAGGAATAGACTCACTTAGAAAATATGAGGATTATTCAGTAAAATTTTGTATATTCAATAAAGTGTGACCATCCTCCCTTCTCTCTTTTCCCTGTCTTTTTGACCTTCTGAGCCTTTTCACCTTTTGGAGTCCACTTCATGGCAACAGTGCATGGAATCTTGTTTGCCATGCACAAGAAACAAGTTCCACCCCATTTTACCTTCTGCCACCAACAAGTAATGCCCCCACTCACACATCACTAACATGGAACTTCATGAACAGTATCCATATGTTCCAGAGCCCTAGTCTTTGTTTCTGTTTCAGATACATATTAGCTATATTCCAGAACCCTTACAAAACAACTCACTTTTAGACTTGAAGGCCCAGCCTCTTCCTCCTCATCCACTTTATCAGCTTTCTGCTATTGTTTTCTGTTATTAAAGACACATGGAACATTCCTGGTTCACTCACTTTTCCATCCCATTTCTCTTTTAGCCTCTACTCTTCTGCCTCAGCATCCTGCCATCTCCACCTCATCCCACAACCTCCAATCTTCCACCATTTTCTGCAACCATTCCTTCCTCTGCTCATCTTTCTTTCTCTCCACCTCAATCTGCTCCAACTCCCATTTTTCTGCCTCCTCCACCTCTCTCAACTCCCACATTAACTCTTTTGCCTCCTCCCCTTGTTGTCATCTTACCTCCTCCATCCTCTGTCATTTTCATTGAAGTTCTTCTGCTTTTGACATTTTGGCAATTTTGGCAATCTTGGTATCTGAACTTTCCAGAGTGGTGGTAAACAAAGGATGGGAAATGCACATGCAAGTCATGGTTAAAGAAAGGAAAATCACTATTTAAATATTTGGAAGTTTTTATACTCAGATCAGCAGCCAAAACTCTTCACTTCTAAACATGCATTTTTTCATGACACATACTGTAATGGATAACTGATGGTTCAACACTCAGTACCTAATCACCTCTATGGGACTTCAGCCTAACAGTGGGGTACTATTATGACCTGTTCCCAAATACTTCAAGCTTCCATAATTATCTGTAACTTTCCAACCTGACTTTCCAACCTGACTTCCAACCTGACTTCCAACTATGGAACATTTATAGTTCTTGTACTTCCAAACCCCATCCTTGTTCCATATTTGGTAACTTGTCAGTTGACAAGTATTCATTCATTTGTTTGTTGTATTCCTATTTCAGAATACTTACTCTAACCCATCTTATTATAATCCTAGTTTGTAGTACAATAACGAAAGAACTTATACATGTATTAGTCTCTGTGAATTTGTACTTTACCTTAGATCTGATATTGGCTTAGTTTCTAATTCCTTCCTTCTTTCTGTATGCTCGATATTTGGAACTCTTCAGAACTTTGAATATCCATAATCTTCTGTCATAAATCCCATCTCTGAAATTAAGAACATTCCAAGTATTTGTGTAGAGGTGCAGCACATAAGCTGATGCCAATGTCCTGACCCTATCCAGAAGTTCCGGAGTTCCCAGTCACTTTCAATAGTTCCAGAATAAGTTCCCAACACAGTACTTAACAGGCATTTCAATCTGTGGCCTCCATTCCTTTGCCAAAACCTATCTGACCCTCAAGAATTAAAGTATCACTGTTAACCAAAACATGACAAGCTATGTTGCCAACAACTCCACAAGTAACATAACCAATTTTGGAATCAGAAGAAGTTCAAGAAGAGTGTATTAAATTTCCAATATTGCCAATTCAAGAACAAGAATCTCTGCCCAAGTCTCCACCTCCAGAACTTGTTACTTCTGAGGATGAAACAATGTTTCAGCATTTTGGAGCTGTACTTGGAAAGGTTCTCAAAGATTGATTATCTTCCCTCAAAGAATCTGAGATTATGATTAATAAACCAGAAGAGTTTACAGAAGAAGAGCCATTAATGTTGAAGAATTTTATCACTCAATGCAAAATGGTTTTTTGATTTCAACCAAAGTCATATGACTGCAATCAGTCAAAAATTATGATAGTAACTTCTTACTTTTGTAAAACTGCTCAACCCCAATCCCGACCCCAATGTAATCCCGGCTACTCACACCACCCAAAACACTCACACTGCTTTACACACCAACCAACAAGTTTGGGATTATCCCTGTGGAGGGGATGATTTCTGGTCTGCCAGTCCTAGGGTGTAACAGCGGTGGTCCGATGGAGAGCATTGTGGACCCGGATGTGTCTGGTCAGCCTGCCTTCGTAAGGACAGGGTGGCTTAGAGTGCCAGATGCTGAAACATGGAGTGAGGCTATTATGGAGAAAATTAGTTTATCGCAGGAAGAATGACGTCAACTGAGTGAACGCACGATGCGGCGTGCTAGTGATGTCTTTGGTATTAATAAGATGGCAGAGTGTATGGAGAACACGCTAAAAGAGGCTGTTGATATAGGATCTATGCATGTGCAGAGTCATTTATCACTTTGGGTGGTTATGTTTCTCTTATCAGTTTTTATTGCTGTTATTGCTGTTTTATGTTGAATAACACCATCGAAATCCACCCAGCATAAATCGACCGACCCAAGACTTAATCGTCGGACAGGGGTAACCGGTATCACCAACATACCTATATTGGTACCTGATGATATATGCAACAACATATATAAGCTGGAGAATGAAAGTGGTATCACCTCAGTCCGTTGTATGATACACGAGACTGAGGTGAGTAAAGACCGTTATATATTCACGCACATTGTAACTAATAATTGTTTATTAGTTGTATTGTTATTAGGTACATAAAATATAGTCCGTTGTATGATACACGAGACTGAGTTATATTGTTATTAGGGTTACTTTTTCAACATTTTATAGTGATGATTTTCAATGCTATTATAAGACTAGTATCTGGCGCAGGCACAGACTGACTAGAATGAGTGATGGAGAACAAACCACTACTGTATCTACATAGATAATAAAGAACAATGGGAGATGAGAACAATGGGATGTGGACAACAATGGGACCAAATATTACTAAACCAGTGTAGCAATGCACAGTCAAAAGAGTTTGATGTGTTGAAAAAAGCTCCGACAAATGACAACAAATAAGCGCGTCTATACCTTGATACAAAAGAAAACGCTTGGGAGAGGTCCAAAAATTGAAGGTACTTGATACAAAAAATGCACGGGAGAGGGTCTAGAAAATGAAGGTACCGAGGGCGTCGGACTCAAGTCTTGTGGGGACCTGTGACTGTACTTTCTCCAGTCCTGGTGGCGGCATGGTCCGTACGACCGTGAATACGACCCAGATTCAAAACGAGAGTGACAGGGTACCCCCGCCGTTTACTATCCGTTTTCAATCCCTTCCACCCAGGGCCAGACGCGACGAGCTTCCGCAACGTGAATGCCTCATCTTCCACAATACCATCAAACATTATAGACTTGTGCAAAACGTCACCTCTCTTCACGGGTGCTCCAAACTCGCCGCCGGGCGCATGGCGTGCCGTGCTGCGGTTGACCCTGTACGACTTGATGAGGAGATTATACTCCCGGGGCGAAAGCTCCTCGATGGTGGAGCGCGGTACAAGGCGGTGCATATCTGCGGCATGCGGTGGATATGGACCAGGAGGAGGGGCGAAGTGAGCCGGATGAGGGGGATAAGGACCAGGTGGGGGGTAATGACCTGCCTGGGGGGGATATGGATTCGGAGGGACGGCGTACCCCCACTGATTGCTGTAAGCGCCTGGAAATCCTGGGTCTGGAGGTTGGGCATAATGCTGCCTATTACTCCCGGGATTATTTTCTTCGCGCTTTTGCTGGTGGCCGGGTCGTCCTCTCAAAGGCGTTGGAACACCAGCAGGAGCATGACGCGATGCGTTCTCCTTCCTAAAAAAAACGTTTGGTATAAATGGACTAGATTCCCGTCTTGGAGGCATGGTGGGATTTAGGAATGGATGCTGGCCCCTAAACGTTGTTGGCGACTCGGAAGGGTTTTGTATTCATTGGGTGTGAAGATCTCAGTCCTGCGAAATCACAGGACTCGGAATCCTTAATTTGACACACATAGATAAAGACATCATCGAAGACCTCTTAATTTGACACCACAAGAAATTAATTTACACTCTAGAAAACATACTATAGGGTTGACAAGGAGTACTTAGGACACCAAAGATCATCCAACTCAAAGATTCCCAGTGCTTAGCGCTTAAATAACTCTCTAACGCTCAGCCACGTCCTTCCAAAACATTGATTAGAGTGGTACAACATGGTAAGCTCCCGTATCAATGTCTACATGGTCAACGATATAAGAAATCACTCCAGGCTGCATCTAAAGCGACAAAAGCAGTCCCAGTTGAGACATCACACGATGATATGATTGTACGTTCGTTATATATCTTGCCAGGTTCTGGTGCTCATTGCTTTTTGAATAGCATGATGCACAACTGGATTACTACGGGAAGAGGTTGGCTACATGCTCTTCGGATCGCAGCGTGAGGGTTTTCGAGGTTATCAATGGCGAAATGCAGAGAAAAGAGGGACAGGTGCTCCGCGGGTATGTCTGGTCGTTTCGTGTCGTATCGCCGCATGTAGGGTAACTTGTAGCAACTAACAGCCATAACGGACCTGTATGGCAAGTCGCATGGGCTCATCCTAAATATGGGCACATTCTTGCATCTTGTTCGTCCGATGGGACGGTGTTGATCTGGAAGGAGCAGTCGCAGGGACAGGGACAAGGTGGTGGATTTGGTGCGTGGACCAAAATCAAGGAACACAGTCTGCACAGCGCGTCAGGTATGCTTTTCACCCCGTGCGCGAGTGCAAGTAGCGGCTGACACCTCGCGAAAAGTCAACTCGGTGAGCTGGGCTCCCCATGAACTCGGCGCGATTGTTGCATGTGCATCTTCCGATGGCAAAATTTCCGTACTTACTTTCAAAAGTGTGTCGTGCCTCATGTCTTTTTGGCATGTTCTAATGTGTTGCTCTTTGACTAGATGATGGCACCTGGGGTGCCGATATTTTCAACGGACACGGAATTGGCTGTAACGCTGTATCTTGGGCTCCAGCTACCCTTCCGAGCTCGCTTATCACACCCACCCAACAACAGCCCTCTGCACTAGGATCAAACCCAGACCAACCCTCCTATGCTACTGTCAAGAGGTTTGCGAGTGCCGGGTGCGATAACCTTGTGAAAATCTGGGGATTCAGGCATGCCATCACATTCAGAACTCATTTGTCGATTTTGACATCATTCAATATCACAGGGAAGACCAACAAGCCTGGCTGGAGGAAGAAGTTCTCGAGGGTCATGCCGATTGGGTTCGTGACGTTGCTTGGGCGCCCAATATCGGGCTCCCACGTTCCTACATCGCTACGGCTTCTCAGGTCGGCGTCGTCTCGTTGATATCGATTAATATCACTGACATGACCTCATATGTTACGAAATACCTAGGATAAAACTGTGATTATTTGGACGAAAGACACACCGACATCCCCTTGGACTAAGACCGCACTAGACCCGTCCACCATGTCCGGCGCTTCCAGCGGTAAATTCCCCAATGTCGTTTGGCGTGTATCATGGAGTCTAGCTGGGAATATCCTTGCTGTCAGCTGTGCAGATGGGAAGGTGACGCTCTGGAAAGAAAGACTTAAAGGTGGTTGGGAATGTGTTGACGAGATGGCTGGCTAGGGAGTATTTTCAAATATTCGATGTCTTTAGTTATGTTTCTATACCTTCTTTTATATTTTGTATTCATTAAGCTGAGCTTCTGAATGCACATATGCATATAGGAATCTTCTCGTTTCTGGAAAGTCTCCAGCCCAGTCACACCTTTCTATTCAAATTTCTAAAATGGGCCGCTCCAAGGTGAAAGTACGACATTACCATAGACATCTACCATCCTAATATTTATTCAAACCACTCTGTTCACCAGGCTGAACCTTGTGAAGCCTTACAATTCAAATTTCCGGTACGATGTAATTACCCTGGTCTAAAATGGGCCGCTGCCAGTGGAGAGTGTGACATCATATGTACGTACTACCGCACTAGCAAGGACACACGTCAGTTCGCGCTTAGTACATAAAGCAAGAGGAATTACCCACCATCCCCACATTTATACAAACCATGGTTGTCGATCACAAACAATTGTGTGCAATTCACTTTGGTGCTGGAAATATAGGACGAGGCTTTATCGGTCCTTTACTCGTACAATCTGGTTACCCTGTCACATTCGCTGATATCGACACCGATGTCATAAACAAAGCAAACGAACACAGAGAATACGCTGTACACACCCTCGAGCCCAAGAAACGGGGGCACTACCCGCAGCGCAGAAAGGCGGGAAGTGGGCCTCTAAACGTGATTGCATGCGACGGAAAAGCTCCGGGAGGCGGTTTTCGAGCATCTTTCGGAGGAAGATAAGAAGTATGCAAAGGAGCACGTTGGCTTTGCGAATTGCTCGGTCGATCGCATCATGCCGCCATTCGAGAATGATTCACCGCTGGACGTTGGGGTGGAATATTTCTGTGGTCGGTTCTGTCAACGGGTCACTAAAAGCGTATTATTAATTTTTTATCAGAATGGATCGTCGAACGAGGGCCTCTTACAGGTATTGACAACAGTGGGACGCTCGGGATCAAGGGCATGGCACTCACGGACGAGCTTCCCGGCTACGTTGAACGGAAGCTCTTCACCTTCAACTGCGGCCACGCAACAACCGCCTACCTCGGGTTCCTAAAAGGTTACCCCACCATATTCGACAGCATCCAGGATGAGGAAATTCTCCGCATCGTCGAAGGCGCCATGCAAGAGGGCGGCGCAGCCCTTGTGAAGAAGCACCCTACTTTCACACTGGATGAGCAGCAAAAGTATATCAAGAGGACGCTCGATCGATTCCGCAACCCGAATGTCGTGGATAATGTAAAGCGGGTGGGGCGCCAGCCACTACGGGAGCTCGCGAAAAACGACCGTTTGCTCGGTCCCGTCTATACCGCCCGAGAATATCGCCTTCCTATTGATAATCTTGCTCGCGGCATTGCCGCTGCGATGTCATATGAGAACGACGAGGACGAGCAGGCTGCAGAGCTGAAGAATGAGATTGAGCAGCAGGGTGTTCGAAATGTAATCAAGAAACTGACAGGATTTAACGAGGACAGCGAGGAGTTCAAGAAAATTCAAGGGTCGAATGATGTATTGATGAGAATGAAGGCAAGGAATTAATGACCAATCTTGACCACGAACATGTTTACTTTGCCTTCTGATGTCATAGCGCTGATTTGTATGAGCAGAGGCCCTAGACTTGTAGCTGCTCTACGTCTGTAATTCAATCCAATATACTGTTCCGCCGAGTCATACTGATAGTGGCAGCTAGAGGGCAGTCCTTAAGCGATTTAACCTACACCGTCATCCTGGGAGATGGGGAGGCACAAGAACGAACGGGAATCATAGTAACACTTTTAGGTAACGAGTACTGAGTAGTCATCGTGCTCCTCATCAGAGAAAACAGCCACGACAATGTCAGCCACATCCAGCACATCCAGAAATAGTAGTAGATCGGGAAGTCTCTTCCACCAATTAACCTAGAATCTCGGGCCGTATATGCAGCCATTCCATGCATTCGGCCACTGCACCGGCCCTAGAAGTAGGTGTCACCGTCGATGCGCGGGATGCTGGGAACATTCTTCTTCGAATCTATCGCTGCGTCCTCCTTGGAATTTTTAAGATTTAGATTGAAGGGTCTTTAAGTCCGCCACCTGATGAGCTGTCACATCTGTCACATCCTCATAAATCCCTCTCCTCTTCCACTAGCACGAGGTGGTCAATTGCAACCACAATGAGTAAGGACCTCGCCATCCTCAGTTCGCACCTCTCGACTCTCCTTGAGGCTCGCTCGGTATCTCAACAGGAACTAGATCCGCTTGTAGCGTATGCAATACAAGAACCGCGGGATGATCGGTCGCTGGATACGCGCCATGCACAGTGGGAGTATTTGTTGAAGAATGTGGCGTTTAAATTTGCTGTGAGTTGATTTGCCTTGGTTTTTGTTGTGGCATTTTTTTTACTTATTAATGTGGTGGCCGTGGTGGATAAGGCGACAGAGGGAGAGGCATTGAAAGAGTCAGAGATTAGATATTTTGATGAGTTGAAGTCGAGGTTGGATTTGGTACTTGCATGTACGGAACACAGTCCGTTGCTCATTTTTCTTTCTTCTATTATGTGTCCATTCTTACGTTTATATTTTTGCAGATATGTGTGACAACTCGTTCCCGTTTAGTGTTCTAGAGGATCTACTGGAAGGGCAAACAATTGAATCATGCTGGCATATATTTTCATGGATTGAGGAGTGTACGGAACGATTAACCACTGTGAGCACCCAGACATCAAAGCTAGGACACCTGCTAAACATACAAGAATAGAACATGATACCCACCAAAGGCAAATCCCTAGTCCTCCTCCGCACACTGAACGACCTCCTCCCCTGTCTCTCAAAAACAGGAAAGAATACTATTGCACACTTTTAACAAAATAATGATCCCAAGCATACCACCAAAAAGGCCCAGAAATGGTTCAATGACCATGGAGTTACAGTCCTCAAGTGGCCCGCACAATCTCCAGATATGAATCCTATTGAACATCTCTGGAATCATCTCAAGAAGAAGCTGGGAGATTATGAACAACCTGCAAACAGTGTTCATCAACCTTGGGAGAGGGTACAGAAGTTATGGGAAGAGATTTCAAAGGAGAAATGCCAGAAACTTATTGAAAGCATGGCTAGAAGGCTTGCAGCAGTGATCAGAGCAAAGGGGGGCTATACTAAATACTAATTTGTTGCAATGATAGTTTCAAAATAGTATGCAACACAACCCTTAAATGAGTTGTTGGCTTGTGTGAGATGATGGACTTACCAAATAAGGACATGTGGCTGTGCATGCAAGAAGATATGATGTTGAAGTATATTATATAATATTTTCAGAAATTTAGAGAATTTATTTCTTGAGGAATAAACATGGTTGGAATGCTCCAACAACGCAGCTGGTATTATTTGGCACTATTGGATCTACCCAGAGCAGTCATATTGATATTAATGATGCTCCTAATGATATGTGGTTGAAACTGTACCAGGCATATTCTACTTGTACCTTTTGCAAGTGTCACTCTCATATACAGAGTAATTGCCATCTTTACAAATTTGCACAGAAGCAGGCATTAAAACAAGTAGAGCAGAAGAAGAAGAAGCATAAAAGGAGAAAGATAGCCAAAGTACGTATGTACTAGTGTCTCTGATAAAGTCTCAGTAGATAAACAGCCAGAATCTGCTGGAAATGCAAGTGCTTGCATTCCTGATCTTTCTGATACATTTTGTGCTCTCCTTGTTCATGCTAGTTCTGATAGGACAGCTGACACAGGTGCATCTTCACAGATGACACCACATCGTCACTGGTTTTCAAGCTATGAGCCTTTTCAAATTCCTATCCAAGTTGCAAATGGACATGTCATTATGTCTGCAGAAATAGGAGCTGTGCAGTTTAAGCCTAAAGGCAAAGGCAATATAACATTGGAATTTGAAAGAGTTCTCCATGTTCCCCATCTCACAAGCAACCTACTTTCAGTCTTGTACTTGACAAAGAAAAAGAACTTCCATGTTTCTATCTTTAGTTCTACCATGTCTTTTTATCAGAAGAAGGTTTTGCATTTCACTGCAACAGTCAATGAACATAATCAGGCCTATTTGGATGGAATTACAGTATCTATGATGGATTATGCTGGTCTTGTTACAACCTGTCCACTAGATTCTACACTTTGGCATCATCATTTCAGTCATCTGAATCATGCTGATGTAAAGAAACTTATGACAGGAGACTTGGTCACTGGTATTCAGATGGACTCTCAGATTGCTCCAGATCCTATTTGTGAACTTGCTTAGCTGGTAAACAGAATATATTGGTTAATAAGATGGCTACAACACGCTACACTACACCACTTGTACTCATTCACAGTGATGTTCATGGTTCTATTCACACAAACTGTAGAAGGGTTTCACTACTGGGTAACTTTCATTGATGATGCCTCATGCTATACTGCCACTGCATTACTGGAAAATAAAAGTGATGCATTTCGGGCATTTAAGCAATATAAGGCCAAAGTAGAGAATATCTTTGGTCAGAAGATCAAGATCTTTAGGGATGACAAAGGTGGAGAATATATGTCAAAGGAATTTGATACTTTTCTTTCAAATGCTGGTATTAGTCGGCAGCATACTGTCTGAAATGAGCCTTACCAAAATGGTGTGGCTGAATGCTTTAATAGGACATTGGAAGAAGGAGCTACTTCCATTATGGCAGAACCTCATCTTTCTCCTTCTTTTTGGGGACATGCTGTCCTTGCAATTACTTATGTGTGAAATTGCTCACCTACTACTGCTCTTAAACACTCTGTGCCCTACACTGTTTTCCATGGCAGTAAACCAGATGTGTCACAACTCAGAGTATTTGGATCCACTGCCTCAGAAGGATCAACGTATTGGACTTGGCTCTCATACACAGAAGTGTGTCTTCATTGGATATCCTCCAGATTATAAGGGTTGGTTATTTTACAATCCATTGACTAAGAAGACAATAATTAGCAATAATGCTGTTTTTGATGAGAGAGTCTTACCAGGACTATCCAAGCAGACTACACTTCCTCCTCCTCCTATTCATAAGGCTTTTCCTAATAACCAACAACTCATTGATATGTTTATTCCTGGGTCTACTCAGGTGGGAGTTGATCCCAATCAGGTGGGAGCTCCACAGGAACCATATCAGGTGGGAGATAATCAGGGTAATGCTTTGGCTCCTGATTCTGGCTCTAACTCTGATTCTGCTTCTGAGCATTCACCAAGTCCTCCCCCTCAACCATGTCTAAATCCACCCAGAAACAGAATTCCTCCTAAGTGTTACCCTGCCAACATCCACATTAGAGGATATGGAACTTGAGAGTGGCCTTCCATAACTTTATTTTTATATTCTTTCGCAATCGCACCCAACAGTGCATGGCAGCGTTTCGACAGTTCCTGGGGCGTCCGACTCTTAAAGAACCAATCAAATCGGAAATCCGGGGACTCGGTGATGTCCTTCTTAATACGGTCATACACGTCTGGGCTCTTCAATCCATAATAGTTCAGCCGGCAAAGAAGGTAGCGATCCTCTTCTTCGTCGTATACCTTTCCTTTCGCGATGGGGTAGTTGAGCTCTAGTTCTTGAATTGGGAACTGGACCGATTTAATCATCCAGGTTATCTTGCTTTTCGCGGCGGTCTTCACCTTCGAGAATGCGTTGCTCGACACGTTGGAAATCTAAAAATATGGAGTCAGCCATGCCGTGGGATTGAAAATGTGCAATGAGATTCCTACCTTCCAACTCGCGCCATCGCTTCCGGGGACTTTAGCGTATGCTTTCACTTCCTCCGCAGTCTTATGCCGGATCTCCTGAGCAAGCACCTCATCTGGCGCATTCTTGCATGAAAGATACCCATCAGAGTCCGAAGAGAGACGTAATGGCACATCATAAGAGTCTTACCGTCCATGTGCCTCAACAGCCTTCACAAACTGCTGGAAGTTACGCTTACTCCAATTGTCAAAGCCATGTGGGCTAAGTTCCTCCTTCTGAGCAGTTTCTTCCTTCGTTAATGGTTCAGCTAGAGATGTGTGCCATGGTCAGCTTACTATAAGCACAAATTTGAGATAAGAAAGCAGACCATTGTCAATGATGGCCTGTTCAGCTGCACGCTCAGCCTCGAGCATTTCCGGCGCCTCATCATCATTTTGAAGGTCCTTAAGCGGTACCTGATACTTATGCGCACGCTTAAGGAACCAAAGTCACTGGTAAGTTACGCGGTTCACGATCTCAACCTCAAACATCATCTTACCTTGAAATCATTCGCTTCACGCTCTTGCAGCGCTTCAAGTTCCCGAGGATATAATTGATAATCCTGACTACGGTATGCCGGAGAGTAAGTTTAATGCGATGGTATATTAGTTGAACACCTACACCATGACTTGATTTGGAGGTCGTGGTTGCTTAGGTGCCTTCTCGGTCTTCGGGCCAATGGGCATCGCTTCTTTATAATATCCATCAATGGAGTAGTTTCCTTTCCGTTCACGCTTGGAGGGCTGAATCCATCCAAAACCAAGGGATTTGTTCTAGGATTAAAGACGGTGATGTAAGCAAGATACACAGTCAAAGAAGGCGATGATAGCATGTACCTTGCTACCGAATTCTTCGCCCTCCCAGTCCTTAATGCTGAAGTCAGATTTGAAGTTGTTCAAATCATCGATGTTCAAATTTGCATATTTTTTATTGATTTCTTCCGTACATTCCTCACCACGATGAATGATCTCATCGATATCGGCGTTTACAAGAAGACTATCGTATTTTATGAGCTTCAAACTTCAAGGGAAAGGAATTACATACTCGTCATTTGAGTTGACAATCTTCTCGGCACCATGGCGGATAATATCGAGAAGCTCTTCTTTATTTGTGGCTGAATAAAGTGCATGTGAGTACTTTATCAAACCACAGCAGGCATTAGCACATGTTACCTTTCGTGATCTTCGTGTGGCCTTGTTGGATGACCAGTTGATCCAGTCGAAGCTTTTGTGCAGCCCTCTCAAGCATACGCTCCTCAACTGAATTCTACGAAAAAGTCAGCATAAATTATGACGACGTATCTAGTCCAAAGAAAAGGGAATTCCCCACCTCGGTAATCAGCCGGAAAACGTAGACCTGTTTCGTCTGTCCAATACGATGGGCACTATCCATAGCCTGTAGGTCGGCTTGGGGGTTCCTAAATAACGAAGAACGGCATTTTATAAGAGGTCCAAACGGCAAAACATCATATACTAACAAATCTCTGTCATACAAGACGACAATATCGACAGTCGTCAAATTGATACCCAACCCACCAGCGCGAGTCGTCAATAGGAATATGAACTTCTCGCTACCAGGGCGATTGTATTAATCAATGGCAGCTATTCGGTCTTCGTGGGCTGTACCCCCGTCTATTCTACAATGTGCTGTATGAAACCGGATAGTCAGAATGGCAGACGAGAACAACTAGAGACGGATTACGTACGATACCGCCGGAATGTACAATAGTCTTCTAAAATGTCTAGGACACGACTCATTTGACTGAATACGAGAACGCGAGAGCCTTTGGCTTTCATTTGGTGTAGGAGCTTGTCTAGGATAATCATTTTGCCGCAGTTGTCTATGAGGTGCTCATCGGTCGTGTAGGGAGGGTCAGGTTCCTAAGGGATCCGGAGTGTAAGAACAACTAAGTAACACAATAGCATAGAGACATACAGCTCCATCAAAAAAGTATGGGTGGCAGGTGACTGCATGAGGGATGTATCGGTATCGTCCACAAAGACAATGAGAAGACAACTCCCAACCTTTTCGAAGTTGCATGACGATGTTCATCAGCCTCGTCTTAGCTGCATCTCAGGATCTCGGGCGCGCTACAAACAAGTCAGAGAGCAAGACAGAAGTCTTAACAGTACTAACGAACCTTTACATCTACAAAATGACGGCAAAGATCTATCTGTCCAAGCAGGTATGAGTATCGCTTGATAGAATCCGTAATCTATCCGAAGCGCGTCAATAAATGCAGGCGAACATTCATAAATCACGTCCAAAATACCCTCGCCTTATCCATTTCTTTCCTGTTATTAACAAGTTCTCCCTCTTGATTCTTCCTGACACTCCGCTTCTGCCGCTTTTCGGCTGCTTGAACCTGTTGGATGGTGACACTGGCTCATCAGGAAACTGGGAGAAAAACGCGTCAAGTGCGATTAATTTAGAGCCATTAATACAACAAAATATAACGCCGCATTTTTTCTTCCCCCTTCCGGTGCCTCCAAATCAGATTCCAATTCGTCCATTTTGCTTTCTTGGCCCTCAATGGCCGAGTCCAAGCTTAGGTCCTCATACGGACGTTCGCTCACCTAATAAAATATCAAGTTAAAAAACAGAAAACACGTATGTGACGTGGAAAAAAGAATTTACCTGGAGGGAGATATCATTACTATCGGGAATTACATCACTTAACTTGTCCTCTTCGATAGCAGGGGGCAGTGCGAGAGTCTGTATCAATGAAATTAGATTGCCTGGTACCACTTACTAGATAGTACTACGTACGCTCATATTTATTAAAAGTATTTAGTCGCGGTTGATGACGGGCGTGCTAGTGGAAGAGGAGAGGGATATATGAGGCTGTGACAGATGTGACAGCTCATCAGGTGGCGGACTTAAAGACCCTTCAATCTAAATCTTAAAAATTCCAAGGAGGACGCAGCGATAGATTCGAAGAAGAATCTTCCCAGCACGCAAATTGCATAATTTGAGCCCGATATTATTATAACAATAAACGTCAATTATGTAGTAGTAGTGGTTCTGAACCGACAGTACAGATGGGAGCGCCAAATTAATATTGTTACGACTCTTCCTCAATTTGGCCACGATGGTGCTTACATGATGACAAGCCTTTGTTCATATGAATAACTGTGTCTTGATACTGCACATTACTTTTTTTGTACTAGTATTTGCAATGCCAAAAGGATAAATTCACAAGGCTATGTCAATATATCTTGGGCTGAAAGCTTTAAACTTCTCCATAGTTGTGTATGCATGCTTGGTGCCTAATGGCAAGTAGAGTTGCTCCAACCACTACCGTGACCGCCGCTATGCCATCGGCTTTGTGACATCTGCACTAACGTTCCATCCAGAAAATATTTGGCAACGAAAACGAATCAAGGGGATGAGGGATGCGCAACAAATGAGGATGAGGAGAACACGTTTTTGAAGGGGCTAGGTGCTAGAAAAGAAGCAAATGGTCGTTTCATTGGCGCTGCACGCTTATCTACCAGTGGAGCTACGGAATCGTTGAGACGTGTGAATCAGGGTGATGATGCATGGACAGTCGGGCTTACAAGTCTATTGATGATGACCTTCATGTGGTAAGCACACACAGACGTTGGCTGAGACGACCAGATACCTACAACTCCGACTCATTTCAACGTGGTCCAAGCTTACAGAGGGAGTTTATAGCCAAATTAAAGAAGATAAATACTAGTCCTCAGTAAATTATTATTGAGTATGACGTTTGATGTCGGGGTAGCCACACCGATGGCCCAGGCTAAGGAACGAGAACTAAACAAAAGCTTAAAGAAGGTTAAAACGCAGACACACTAAGCGATGGTCACCAGATCTTGGGCTTTCCCCTTCATTTTCGTGATGTGATTTGGCGTTTGAAATTCGAAGCATAGCACGGATCATGACATTAGGAGGTTTAGCAAAAGAATCGCCTTCTGCTTCATCATGATGACGTACAACGAACTAAGTCGCACACTTTCACTTGACTCTAATTCCGTTTAATATGTATAGCAGTAGCCCAGAACTCCATCCCGTATCGGAAGCCCTAAGTATCCGTCCATATCCACAACAAGAGCAGTGGTGAGCCGCCTAATAATAGTTCGCCAAGTTCCTGCTAATACAGTAGGACGAAGGACCTCTCGAGCACAGGTTAGGAGAACATGAACGGCCGATTCGGTAGCAAGTGGACCCATGAATTACTTAGTTTTAATTATGTGTACCCCATTGTTGTATTCTTTCGTCGAGACACACTGAAAGTATCTAATGTGACCTTAAATTCGGAGCGGAATGTACACTGCAGAACTTCTTTTATCAAGGAACAGTTTCTCAAAGCTTAATCGAAAGCCTTAAGTGATTTTACGAGCTGGAAAATGATTTATTACACCATCCCTTCAGACTTTCATCACTCTACAGGTGACGAACATGTTATTTCGGCCGTGTTTGGTTTTAGAATCACTTCGGGTAGAAATTGGATCCCCATTTGGAAAACTGAATTAGACGCCTTTTTGCCCCTTCTTGTAAACTGACACCTGTCTTTCTTTTGCATAATAAATTTTTGATTTTTTTTATCCACTTTCCAGAATAATTCTAGACCATCATTGGCCGAGCCCCTTGCATTGCATACACGAGCCAACTGATTGACAGGGCCCTAAAACCTCCATGACGACAGACCAGAATAGAGGCACTACAAAGCTTATAAAGGCTTGTTATGGTTGTTTCTCTTTTCTATCCACTTAGTTTTCACTTTGCTACTTTCCGCTGATGTCTCTCCCGTAGATTCTCATGCATGACGCCAATTGGAAGTAGTTGTTGGAATAATGGATTATGTGAACATGCACAATGTGCTACACCAGTTAAGCCACCCCATTGTTGTTAGCTTGTCCCATTGTTTTATTGTTCTTTTGTTCCACTTTTATGTTGTGTCACAAAATCTATTGTTCCTTTTAGTTAAATAGAGCAGCTACATGATTGTATCTACATGCGTTTGCAACAGAGTTGGCAAACTTCTTGCTTACCTGCGATCCCCTGCCTGTAATTCTAACAGTAGTTGGCTATTCGTCGTGATTCACAGCCATTACTGACTAGACAATTCTGTCTCAGAGTCTTGAGTTTCTACGGAGGGCATTGCGATGAGTGGGGTCAATCTTCCTATTATTTTGGTGTCTACTTGTTGTTGAGTCGCAGGCTTTTGCTTTTGTCCACAATATCTGGGGGCAGTGTCGTGTCGTCATCTGGTTGTGTGTAGCTAATTCTTGGGATGCCATTGTCTGCCATACAATGGTGTCACGAGAGCTTTAGTGGCAAACACAGGTACCCCAGAATTTCACGTATCTACGGATGTAACTGTTATGAAGCCCTGTATCTCGCGTTGTGTCAGTATTATTAGGTGGCACTCTACCGTAGGAGGCTACAGTGCCTGGCCGGTGAAGGTCGGTCATGGCTGCGGGTATGCCTCGCATAACCATACCTGAACAAACAACATACCCCCAGATTTTCTGGGTCTCCACGGATCATGGTTTCATAATTATGGACAATGCCTAATATAGTAGACATCACACATAAAAATATTTCCAAAGCAATCATATGAATTAAGGCGCCGAAACATGAAGAACCCCCCAGGCCTCTCTAAGGAGCTCGTGACTAAATCATTGGGTGAAAATGAACCTCACCACACCAGCTGAACGTCCTGAAAATAATGTCTGATTGAAAAGTGGTCTGTGCATTCAAAGACACAGTTCTTCATATGAACAAAGGCTTGGCATCATGTTTAGACTGAAAAATAGATGTTGTTCACCAAACTGGAGGGAAGAGAAAGAAGAGCGCCGAGGAGGTCTACATTATACTTCAATGATATAGCATGGTTTCCACCACTATATATATCTCTTATTTCAAAACCACGCTCGACCCGATCCCAAAATTCACCTCCCCCTCTCCTTCCAAGGGTCTCATTACACTTAGCTGATGTTCCCCCACAGTGATGCGGTTGATATTTACATGATCTCCAAGAGTCCCATGTTATTAAATTGAGTCTTTGACTTCCGATGCAACATACTAACCACAAAAGTGAGTGACAATGTGAAAGCCATGTGGCTGTACCAAATGCAGTTTGGTGGGAATAGGGATGGAGACTGGAAATGAAATAGGTAATTAAATGAAAGGAGACAGATGATGGTGAGCAGAATGATGGTATATCAGATTGAGATGATGAATGTTCTTGCCTAGATGTGGCATAGGAATACAATTGGAATCAGTATAAATTGACATGCACAATATCCCAATGTCTGTTAGATGTGTGAATGCATTATATGTCTGCAGTGACAGGAAAGTTAGGGGATTGTCACCAGATTGGTGAAAGTGAGGAGAAGAAAAACAGGGCCATGTCGAAGATCCCATGACAACTTGCCAAACACCCACCATTGCTATCTGATAATTGTGGTGATGTTGGAGAGCCTGGTACCAACAGATTAAAGAGCCTCAGACTGATGAGAAAGAGACATTTTAAATGCTGTACATAAGACTGCGGCCTCCATTGGATCTGTAAAATTGTTCATAGTAGCTTCCGTGGGACATAGTGGAGGCTGGATGGTCAGACACTCTGGAAGGTGATGGCAGCCATGGAAAAATAGCATTGAGAATCTGGTTTCGAAGTATAATGAAGATATGGACTCAACACACACCACTGGGCCCCTTACACTATACTTGGGGAGCCAATTTTCTGGAGTTACTTTAAATAACTTCATCACTTCGTCATAAAATTGCTTATATAATTATTTAAGAACAACTGTGGGCAGCCAGAATGTGTGAGGTAAATATTGTGAATTATAAGCCTGGCACCCCAGTCTTACGCATTCACTATTGTTTGTGTTTGCCTTTTGTTGCATTTGCCTTTTGTCTTCCCTTTTAGTTTCTATTACCATATGAGCAATGGCATATACTGTATACCCTGGGGAGTTTTCCTTCTCTTTCCTTACTGTACACTGCCTGTCATGTATATCATTCACAGTTCATTGAGCAATACACCATGGTCCTATGAAACTGTGTTGACCCAGACCAGGTGAGCCTATTTGACAACAGGCTTCCACGAACCCTCTTCTAGGCTGGGAGTGGCTCTGGGCTATGTAGTACAGCACCATGATGCTGATTATCACTGCACCTTTCTGGTGTCCTAAAGACAATAAGGGCATGTTTCAGAGCAATATTATCTGGTATAAAAGATTGTCATCTATTTCCAAAACATCCTGAGTAGATCATAACTCCATTATGGCAAATGTCTGATACTGAATGTATGGGTAGAATGTGGAATACTGTAGTTGTGATACAACACATCCATAGAGGTCCCCAGACATTCATTGAATCTATTGAACTGTAATCAGCATCCTTTATAACTAACAATGAAAGTAATAATCCATACCTTCACTCTTTGTACCATCAGTTAACTCTTGAATACACAACTCTATGATAACTCTTCAAGTGCAGAGATGGGTATTTGATCTGCTGTAAAATGATTTATTGTTATTTCACTGGTAGGATGCCCATGACAACTGATGACTAAAGAAATACAGTAGGTTGGTCTGGGACATGCACCCTAAAAGTGTCATCAGTTGAATCACTGGACTTTTGTCCTCACCACGTACAGTATAGAGTGGTTGTACCAGAGTGATGGCTAGCCCATCAGGTCATCTTCAGTGATGCATTTGCAGAGGCATATTACATAATTATTCACATTGATTCTTGAAAGAAAAAATGGCAACAATCACATTGCAAGGCTTCTTCAGCTTCCTCAAACACTAGTGTGAATATTGACCAAGGTCATTTCAACTAAGCCATCCCCAAACAATTCACAGTGTTGAATAGCAGCCTGTATCAAGTCATCCCAAGAAACATATTTGCAGATGGCTTGCCATTTCAGTGAATGTGTCAATATGATTATGATATTTCATCCATATACCTATAGCAGGGAAGAAAAGGGCTGTAGGTTGTGGCACTATATTGGTAATTGCAGTCACTAGGAGACAATCAGACCATTGTTATCACCTATAAAAGAAGTATTGTGAGAATTGGGGGGGGGGGGGGGGGGGTATACCACCTGAAAACAGATCAGGTTTGACACACAAACACTAGAGCCTGGGATGCTCCCATCATGAAGTGTGCTCAGATGTCCACCTGCCCATGTCCTAGACTCAGATAGTCTCATCCTCATCACAGGCAACATTAATCACTGCCTTGGGTGAGAAATACCTCCAGAAATACAAAAAAAATTGTCACTGAATGTGTTGACTTCACATACTGCAGCTTCACTCACACTCTAGAGCTTGATTTGTACAGCTTCAACAATGAGGTTAATGTTGGGAACCTGGATAGTGCATAAAATATTCTGATTAATCAAATTAAATCCCATTAACATCCTTAAATTTTCTAGAATTATAAAATGATATAGTATCTGTTAAACAATTGAGTTGAAATCTCTTGTCCTCCAGCTATACATTCATATAGAAGATTGGACATTCTGTTCCTAATCTTGCAGCATAAAAGGGGGGATGCAATCAATCACCACATTAAAACCAGGTGGTGAGTAGGCTCCACAACCATGCAAGGAACACAAATTGACAATGACCTCAACGAGGCTCTACTTGACTCCCTTCTGGAACTGGGAACATCCTCAACAAGGGTTCTCTATGATCTCCTACTAGAGTGAACACTGCCTCATGGAATAATCCCTATGCTGGTGGGGAACACTCTCATTGGAGTACTCGATTGAATTGATAGTGGAAGAGTTCATGGGAGTTATTATATAGACAAATAAAGACTGGATCGTCTGGAGCATATAGGGATTGAATACCTTTTTGATGGAGGTAACAATGGTTTCTTTTGAGGAGTATGAATAGGCTGGTTTGGGCTCGTGTATGATGTCTGAGCATGAAGAGAATCAAGATGTTACTTCTTCAAGTTCTATTAGGGAGTGAGGAGTCGGTTTTGAGTAGGAACTGAGGATTACTTTGGAGGATGATGCAGTATTGAACATGATGGAGTTTTTGCACATCTGATTGATGAAACTGATTTGGCTGTGTAGAAGTTGTCTTGAGTGCCAAAGTATATATAAGAATTTGTGCTTGTGATGTGACTTGAAACTATAGCCATATAGGTTACTTTCCAATTGAACTCTCCACACCAGAGCATTGGAAACTAAACCTAGCACACAGGAGATGTGTGATCTTCATGATGAGAGTCTCCTGCAGGACAATGTAAATGTCATGCTTCAAATTGCCATAGAATTATTGAAAGTATGGGAAGTGATGGTCAATAACCAGATCCAGGGTTTTAGAGCAATGGATCAAAAATTCTGGAGACAGAATGAGAGCTTGGAAAAGGTGATGGTCAGTATTGGTGTTATGGCAGTGACTGAAAAATATGCATACGAAGAGCTGGGAGGAGAAGGTTCCAGGTTGGAAAATGGAGTCATGTTAAGTTCCGGATCTCGGGGCAGAATTTCCAATGGATATTCCAGACACTTCCCAGAAATATGTCCTCAGAGTTTTGGAGAATTAGTCTGGGAGTTTCCTGGGATTAGTAATGGGAGTATCAGAATATTACCAGAGTACAGATGGACTTGGCTTCAGCTTATGTGCTGTGCCCTTGTGCACTCACTTGGGTGTCCATATTTCAGAGGATGAATATATGTCAGAATGTTTACGGATACTTGGAAGTTCCAGGAGTTCCGGATATCTGAAGTCCAGAGAGTTCCGAAGATTGAGTGTACAGAAAGACAGAAGAGATACAAACTAATTCGAGATTAAAACTAAAGAGTAAGTACATGTTGTCAGAGTTTGAAATGTCATGTGAATATCACATGATCTTTTTGCGCATTGTGAATAAGCGCTGAGTCACCAACATATTAATCAAAAGAGAATAAAAAGGTAGAAATTTCGTAGCTCTCTCAATGTATTAGATAAAAATACAAAATAAATTGTATAATTTCAAGATAAATCAAGAGAATATTGTACAATTTTGTCGTCACAATATAATTACATTTAAATATTTGTTTTCACAATTTGTTAGGGGAAATTGTTTTAAAAAATGAAAAAGGCTTAGAAATAGATAACAATAGGAAAAAAAAAACAATTGAAGTAAAGATTAAGTGGTGGTAAGATGTGGAATAAAGGAAGGTTGATAAATGATGTGATACATGATCAGGGGTTTTCTTATTATTCTCAGGGACACTCCAACTCTACCACTCTCTCAGGTACATTTAAATCTCAGTTCACAACAAGTTCACATGTGGCTGCACAAAAGCTGTGGTTTTTTCTCTCTCAGTACTCAATCTATTAGCCATTTGTATCTCCTGCAGATATTAGTTTTACACTGTTTAACTGGTCTAGCTGTAGAACTACTACACCATTGAAACAGTTCTAAATAAATGAACATGTCATACAAGTAAGGAAGAAATGTTATTCCACTGGAAACAAGGTTTGCCTTGCACTAACACTTTTTATATATTATCCTACTGCCACAAAGACTATAAAGATCATGACTGGAATTCTGAATTATTGTAATGGAGTATACCAGAAAGTGCTCTATAAGCCAATGAAAATATATCAAGAGAAGGAAATATCATTCTAATAGTAATAGGAATTTATCTTACTACAATAGTTTACATATATTCTACACAACTAAAGAGAATGGTGATAACCATTATAAGATTATAATACAGATCATCACAAAAATGATATTGTTTATAACAGAACCTTCTGCACATTCATACCTCAGATAGCAATTATTCTAGCTGTTATGCAGTTGTTATTTGAATCACATTGGTAGCAATTTTTAGTTTGGCTGTGCTTTGCCATGTTTCAACAGTGCAACAGTTGAATAGTGTAGGACTAATATCTGCTGCAAATAAAAACAGCTAATAGATTGAGTGATAAGGGGGAATAAACCACTACTTTATGCAAACCACATGTAAAGTACATATACATTTGGAGAATAATGGAAAGAGAAGAATGATGAGAGCCTATTACCACCTCACAGTGTATGGTGTGTCACTACCTTACACATTCTGGGTATTCAAATATTGACTGCTTTTAGTGAATCTTCTAGATGTAGAATGCATTTGATACTAAGGAGGACAATACAGAGGAACAGAACAGATGTCACTAAGGATGTTGAGTACACAGTGGGATACTATGAGCATAATGGAACAGATAGAATTATGCAATTGGTGAAATGTGGATAGACATGATTACACATTACAATGTTATTGATATGGAAGTATTGGGAGGAAATTAGAAGTCTTTGGGAGGTGATTGAGGGTGTTGGGAGGGAGGTTGGGAGTATTAGGAGGGAGGTTAGACATTGGGAAGGAGGTTGGAGGTACTGGCAGAGAGAGATAGAAGGCATTAGAAGAGGTATTGAGGTATTGGAAGTTGATTGAATGGTTTGGAAGGCATTAGAAGAGATATTGAAGGTATTGGGAGAGTGGTTGAGGACATTGGGATGGGAGTATTGGGAGAGAGATGGAGGGAAATATATCAAGGAGTTGGACAAAGGAATTAGGTTTAGGATTGAGTTGAATTATTCCTGAACTCTCTCCAATAGAATCACCTCAGTGTAGACACCCATATAATCTGTATATCATGTTCTATGTATGTACATTAAGGATCTCAAGAATTACCTTTGTGTGTGAATTATCTTATAATCTGTATATCACTTGCTGTGTATGTACATATCTACCCTAAAAATCTCAAGAATCACTTCTGTGTGAGTACATCTATTTTCTGCATAGCATGTAGGATGTATTTACCCCAGGAATCTTAAGAATCATCTCAGTGTGGGTACCCATATAGTCTGTATATCATGGTTTGTGTATATACACCCAGAATCTTAAGAATCACCTCTGTGTGAATACTGCTATAATCTGCATATTACATCCTATGTATCTACCCTAAGAATCTCAGGAATCACATCTGTGTGAGCTCCCTATATACTGACATTTCCATCAGTTAATACACAGAATCTTAAGATGCCTTATTGACATGTGGTGGGGACATGGGATTTCCTGGCGGATATTTTATTTTGGGTTGCTCATTTTAGCAGTGTTGAATACTTCATTTCTTGTCTTCGCTTATCATCCAACGATGGCTGAGTTATCCCACGATCGCATAAATGCGTCTCGTGAAGCATTAAGGCCAACAACTCATGAAGGCAAACTACTGTCTCGGCTCGATCACCATGATTCTTCCGAAAAATTTCGGGTGGTGCACGCACCCGGTAGTGAGTGAGACGGAATAGTGATGGGTATCTGTACTTATTGACGTTGTACCCACGCAGCTCTCCGACAAGCTCTTTCCAACCCATTGGTTTGGGCTTTCTCATTTCTTCAAGGATTGTATGCAGGGAGGTGACAATTATCATGTTTTCCTGCTCACACCCTTACATATTGACCTTCGTCGTTCCGTTGTTAGCGAGACCAGTTACGGAAGCATTTGTTAGGTAACTGCTTTCAAATGACAGTTATTACCTATTGTAAACAAACCGCAATGTGTGCATTAAATGAAGACACAGACTGGGAGGCAGAAGCCGATGGGGAATCGCGGCCGGAGTGTTGAGACACTGAGGGAGAAGCTGGGGCATATGGGGAAGCCGACGTTGCGCTTGATTTTGCGGGTATTTTTGGTCCTGGAGGCGTGTAGGACTAGAGAGGCGCTCACAGTGAGGATAATATGTTAGCTACCTTCTCATCTGTATCAAATTGAGTGCCAATCGCATGCAATGAAATACAGTAACAATGAACTACGAGGAACGTTGATTTACCTGCAATTTCCTTCTTCTTGGTCTTTTTCGTGGGTGTACCAGATAATGAACTGCCTGCCTATTTCCAGGTTTGTTATTCAGTATCTGTTCTTCATTAATGATACAGCCATTACCCTCTTTTGACTTCCATTTATTTCAAGGTCATTGATTTTACCTGGCAGAAGTAGGGCTGTTTTGAAAAACAATTGGGATAAACAAGGGGGTTGAACTTACCTGTTGCCTTCTTGTGTGACTTCGGCTTCACCTTGGTCTTCCCATTTATAGATTCTCGAGAAGGTGAACGGTAATCAGAACCAGGGAAGGGCGATCCGCCACGGTCGACTTCGGCTCCCAGTCTAATCGAGATCAGTGTTAAATCACAGGATATTACGCAGTGGGGACACTCACTCGCCCTTTGCGGATGCGTTGCGCGCATCCCCCCGTCGGAAGCCTGTGCCAATGCCTAAACAGCCACTCAGATGCGGGGCATACCGATTCGATGCAATCTGTAATGGACAGTTAAATGTTTATATACAGCGGATAAGGCTTGGTCACACCCTCTTCTGGCAATTTGTACATTCGAAATAAATATTTCCATCAGTTTTGTCCTTGGCGATTGGTGTGGTAGAAATAGCGGTGACAGTATTTCCAGCCGGCGAGCCTGGTGCAAGTGTGACAGACCCTCGGCTGGTTGAGGGCCCAGCACCGTTAGCGTGTTTGCCTTGCGTGTGAGCTATAATAGGAGTCATAATTAATCGTTCGTGGGTCAAACATAAGTGAACGTACCCGACCCACAGCTATTGCGTAAGGCATTGGTAAATAATGGTACATATGTAAAATCAACACTCACCGTGTCCCACACACAGCGCAAAGAGGGGTAGGGCGTGTCACGTCCTTATGAGACTGTAATACCGCGTCCATTATGACCTCATGCAACATGGCAGAGAACAACTGGTTCGACTAGGTGGCGTGAGCTGATAGCTTGAACTGCTATAAGAAGGCATACAAAGGAAGAAATGAGCTCTTCTTTGGATCTAGTCGGTTCAGTCATGGTGGTAATACTGCAAAAGAATTGGTGGAGAGCTGTAGCTGCCACAGGACGCGTTCGGGTCTGAGCGGAGGCAAACGACCTTGAAGGCCAGCGATCGTACGGGCGCCAATCTGCTATGCGATTTACGTATTTCACATGGCGAGTTTCGACAGAAGAAGGATAAATGGTCCAGAGGAGAGCAGACCCCCAGTCTTTGAAGATGACGAGGATGCAGAACAGATATCTGTTACACCAAAGACGCGTAAAGGAAGGGCTAACAAAGATATTCGGCCTATTTGTACGCGTGTTTTATAGGTATCATAGGTGTCTTCAGTGCACTAATGCTTGTATAGTTCTCACAACAGGTTTAATCAGTCAGGCGAATGGCTCCTCGTATATTGAGACTGAAAAAACAAAGATCGCGTGTGCTGTGTATGCGAATTCTTGTCCTAGCATGTTCAGGGACTGATTTCCACTCAAGATACGGTCCGCGACAAATAAAAAAATGCACCCTATAACGAGATACGGTAAACTGAACGTAGAGGTCAAGTTTTCACCTTTTTCTTGCTCCCGAAGACGGGCACCTCTCAGGGTACGTGGTCTGGGATACACCTGGACATCGATCTAACCGTATCAGGTATGTTGCAGGATGCGGAGGACCGTTCTATCAGTGTCTTAATCCAACAATCCCTCCTGCCATCACTCAGACTTGAACTATTACCAAAGTCGGGTATTGACGTATTCATTACCATAATCGAAAATGACGGAGTTGAGGCCTGTGTTGCCTCCGGAGCTGTGGCTGCTAGTACTGCACTCGCAGACGCCGGAATTGAAATGTTTGATCTAGTTACGTCATGTGCAAGTGTATGGTATATATAGCAAATCAGTCTTCTAGAGATGCTGACACTGTTCTCCAGCGCTATGGTAGAAGAAGAGATGTTGGTGGACCCTACCGCCGAAGAGACTGTCCGAGCTCGCGCATCATTTACAATAGCTTGCATTCCAGCACTAGGTACCGTAACAAATATCTTGCAAACGGGACAGTTGACTGCACAGGAAGCTATCTGTGTAAGTCTCCGGCTGCCTCATGAAGCCTACTTCTCACAGTTTCTAGTGTTGGGAGGTATGTCAGACCTATTGCAGGGATATCCACAACGTGATGGCCTCAGCTTTGTTGAATTCGCAAGCTGCAAAATGCAGCTAAAATATTTTGTGTGATGCGCTGTTTCTGCCACGATAGGCTAGTACGCGATCATGGTATGGTTGGTAATGCAGGCCGATTAAATAATGCAGCTCGTAGGATACAGTGGGAAGAACGGCCGGCTCTAGATCTTGTAGGTTTCTTCGACATGGAGCCCACTCCATATACCTCTAGGCGACTCTGTGCTACTCTCGACGGTTCGATTTTTGAGTGGTTTGATCGTAGCCCCTGAG
>WHVD01000213.1:0-117304 GCA_015178975.1 Hysterangium stoloniferum | reverse complement strand
ACCGGCCGAATCCCGACAACGAGGAGTCTCGCCGGGGATTCATGTGCCCGACTCGGAGGGACCGTCCTCGGGGGAATTCCGAAATATATGCCAAAGAAGACAAACAACCGTGATGACGATGCAGCGTAACCGATGTTCATGGAATTAGAGAGTTTGTATATTATTTTCTTAAAGTTATATGAAGGAAAACACTATAGGTACGGATTTCCTTCTGTGCAAGTCGTGTCACGAACCTAACAATCCTCAGTGACCATCGGTCATGCCACAAAACAGTCACAACGACTGAATAGTGATGCGATAACCGATGGTTCATGAGTTAGAACACTCATCAGCTTCGGGGAAATGCACTTGAGGTCATATGGAAAGAAAGCTGAGCCCCCAATGGGGAAGGGTCGGCTGTGCATCGGGAGACGAGGCCTATTCTTTCCATTAACGATATCTTCGTAGAAATAATGACCACAGAACGTTCATGTACATGCGATCTAAGTATGGACCCATTCTAAAGATAAGAGCCTGCGGCGCCCAAATCAAAGTGTACCGCATCTGCCACGCGTCTAGGCACTGTCAGTGCCGGCTGGGAGTCGTCCCTTTCCATCGATGGCTATAGTGAGACCGGCTATACGTTTTAAATTATGTTTCTAGCGATTTTCTAAAAAAGAAGAAATAGTTTTGGTGCGTCAAGGAACTTCGAACAGTCCTCCGTCAACCAGCTGGCATCCTTCCTTCAAGACGTGGGCGAGACATAACCCAAAAGCATCCCCAACTTCACATTCCCATATTGTTTCCGCCCCCGACTTTTCCTTTCTCCTTCTTCCCGAAGCTATGGCCAAAAAATTTCTCGCAGCTCGGGTGTTTCTTTATATGCCGCTTTCTTTCTTTTGATCTATTGTACCATACTCTCATCGGGCTTTCTGTGTCACACTCGGGATTCGGGCAGAGCCCTAGATGCAGAAGGGCAGTCTCCAGCCTCCATTGGGTCTTCACGATGTTCGCATGTGTCATTTTGATGATCTTTCGACGGATTGCGAACACCTCGTTAGCGACATGGTGCCGCGCCCAATGCTCCAGTACTCTGCCGTTATTCACCGTGCTTTCACTGAATGAACAGCGGTATTCCTCGCCGTTCATTCCGTACAGCATGCCCCAAGGGCAAGGAAGCAAAGGCCCTGGCGCTGCACCTCTTCTCCGCGTAGGTGAAGAAGACAACAGGGATTCAGACGAGATGGGGGAAGGTGAGGAGGATGGAACTGGGAATGATGGTTGTGTTGGTTGTGACGGTTGGGGTTTCTGTTGTGGTTGTGGTTGTTCGTAAAGCGAACTCGGACACTGTAGGATCAAGAGATGCTCTGCAGACGCTCTTCCGCCTGGCTCGCAAATGTTGATTCTCTCACTGTCGCCGGTGAGACGCATTTCTTCTTCCAGCGATGGTCCGAGATCTTGAAAATTATTGTGTTGGCCGGCGGATGTATTGCTGTCGGACATAGGGTTAGATACTGGTTATTAGATATTTGTTTATAAAACACATACAATACTCCGTCGACCAAAACATTAGCCGATACCTCCCATGATCCAGATGATGCATCATTTTGCGTCTCATGTGGGATTGAGCTGTGAAATTTCGATGAAACTGTAATAACGAGTTAGCAGTAAAGTACATACAACATATTTCGGCTTCCTGCGTGTATAACCGGTTGACTATCCGGAGACAGAGACTGGGTCCATGATCCTGAACTTCCTCCGTCACTACTAGCAAACATGAAGAAATAATAAGCATCCATCCATTGTGAGCGAGAACACACGTACCAGTTCGATGTCATAGGCAATACAAACTCTTGATATGCCAACTGCGACATCGACGGATAATTTCCTCCCGGTTGAATATGCTCCGCCGAAGCAGGATGGCTCCCGCGGGGATGAGGTACCGCCGGACTAGAGATCCATGAGTGAACGATCAAACAAAATTTTCAAGATAGGGCTTACTCATTACCGTACCAACTGTTGCATCCCATGAGAGGGGAGTTAAAATTCCCCGGATGTATGCGATCTGGCCCAATTGGCCGACTCGCATGTCCAGATGGCTCGGGCCCAGGCAGGATGTCCGGGTAGCACTTATTATAGCTCGTGCTGATCTGAAGAATAATTCCGAGCGGGATTCAGCAGCCATTGCGAAACATAAACTCACCCTTGCCGGTAACGTATTTCTCCATTGGATCGAATTGAATTTTCGACGACCTATGGAACGTAGAGCTACCTAAATGTCGTTCAGTATGTCCCCATGGTGTGAATAGCCACCTCCCGGTGCCTGGTTATGTGAATTGCCATTTACTCCATAGGAGAAACTAGACACGTCGTCAACTCCTGTTGACGGCTCACACTCGCGTTCACGGTGAGTTGCAACAAAGAACTTCGAAATACAGTCAAATGGTAAATACAGTAGGTTCGAATGCAGGCATACCTATCACAATGACTAGCGCAGGGACCCAAGTCAGTATTGCCTGTCGTCATAGATTGTGAGCCATCAATGCTTCTCGTAGGGTGATCCTTACCACCGACGCCCGGTGAAATATGAGACGACCATCCTAAGTAACTGTAATGTGGTGTCATGAAATGTAGTAATGGTACAGATAGCTAGACGCACCTGGTGGGAGACGACACCTCGGGTGTTGGAGAATGGGAGAGGTCTGTCAGAGCACTGTGCAGGTTTAGTCCAAGTTTAAATTTGTACGCGATGAACCTCACATCAACGGACGAGATGTCGATGCAATGAGTTCGAACGGTAAACTCGTTGCAGGCGAAGGATTTGGGTAACTCTCGCCTAAAACACTGGAGTCCATGACCGAACTTGACTCTCCCATTGATTGACTGTATAGTGAAATGAGATATGACAGTTATCTAATAGAGCGCAACAGGTACCCGTTGATATTCCAGTCCACCACCTGAGGAAAGGTATCCTCAAAGGCGAAGTCGAAATCCGGTCTGAAAATATCTTCTAAGATTTATATGTTTATGATAAACTGAAACTTACATGGCACTATGTCGCGCGTAGGAAGCCGTCCCGTGTACGGGATGGCAAATATGATTTGAGGCGTTTTCTTCGGGGTAAACAGCATTTGAAGAAAACTCCTCCCCACAAAGCGATGTCACCCAGCCTGCGAATGACACAACAATGAATAAATGTGAATCACGGTAGATGATTGAAACGAGGGTACGTTGAAACATCAACCTGAGAGGGGCTGGAACCCATTCACGGATTGGTTCATAGACGTTGGATACGATAATGTGTGTTTCTGGACGGACATTCTGGAGTACACTTAGAAGGACAACAGGCCACGTTCAATGGACGAGGCCCTTGTATAGTTAAAAGATAATGATCGTGGATGGCACTGATTTATACCCCTTCAGGTGTTGTATTATCAAATTGAAGAATTGCCTATTTAAGATTTCGTCATTGAACACGAGAAACTAGGACTCATCGATCCTGCAGTGCGTGTGAAACACGTGTCGTTCAGATAGTCCATTATGGGATGTGTCAACCTGAGACTTCGGCAACTTGGGCCTGGGGAAGTAGACCGGCATGTTGAATGCATACTGTAAGCCTGGTGGCTTACCACATACTGATTACGTTATCACAGACGCGCATAGTCATATCGTTTTACTTACCGTCATCATCGTGTATCGTACTCGCCGTTCTCGAGGAATACAGTTTGGTCCTATCAGCGTCTGGACCGATGCCAATGTAAGGCTGCATTAGACAGCAGCCTTTCACATACTTAGAGAACGAGCTGTGTTCCAATATCGGGAAACACCCCGCATGATCCTTATTATCAGAAACAAATGACTAATTCAATTCTAGGGGAAAGAGGAAGAAATAGTGTTTGCTTGTCCATACCGGAGCCAATACTAATAAGGAATTGGCTGCCTAATTGTTCTTTATTTTTCAGTGGGCATATACGTTAGTTGTTGTCCTTGCTCCAGTCTCGGAGATGAGCTCACTAGACAAGAGCCGGCGCCCCATAAACACATTAGAGAGCATTTGCAACTAATAGAGGTAGAAACGCAGATTATACACAGCCGCCCGCCTATTATGGGAAGATTGGAGCCTGAACCACGCGAAAGTCATGTTTTCCTGCAGTTCGAGTCACGCTCCATTTCCATCTGGTTCTAAACCGTGGCTCATTTCCTTATCAGAACCATGTGCATTCTTCTCTTTGACTCATAAACGTAACCGCTGTGGCATTTTTCAATTTATCTATGCTTCGCCCCATTCTACATATGACTTGCTCCCATCAACTTCTCTCGGGGCTCAGCTTGCTTATTTTTGGGGCGATGAGAGAGCTCAAGTTACTACTAAGCATTTGAAACCAATTAGTTGAGGCTACAAGAACACATCGAAAAAATAATCTCACATTGCGAGGGGCAGGCAGTTTTACTGCCTTCATATGTACCCCAGGTCGGTCGATGCATGCTTGGTACGTGTGGGGTCGGTAAAAGTACAATGAGTGGGACCGAATTTTTCATTTATGATTCTGGTTGGTGATGAATATATTTCCAGTTAGATCCTGTAATACAGTGTGTTATAGATGGTTACATTTACCATACTCACTCATGTTCGACTCATCAGAATATGTAACAGATCCGACATGAGATCGTCATAGCATCATTCCCATGGGCCCATTGTAGTGAAAGAACAATGAGAAAGAGACAAGGGGCAGACAAAATCTAGATCTGTCATGCTAGTCGCAACCAGCCCAACGTTTCAGGGGACAAAGGAGTTCCCAGTAATAATTTCAAATATTTTGACAATAGAAATGGCGGATAGAAGCATCGACATTGCAGCTTCCATTCAACGTCTCAGCATTATCGTACCAAATTCTTGCTCTTTTTGTCATTGGCTTGGCTTTTCGTACTTATGAAACAAGTGGAATAGTAATCGGATAGTCTCATCGATTGCTGTAATACCCTAAGTAAGCAAAGACACAACCAGAACGTATTTCTGAGATCAAAGCCATGGTCATACCACTCAGTACACTTGTTGCACTATTGGTTTGGCTGCAACACACAGAAGGTGTCCCTGTCCTCCGACTCCCAAGTTGAGAATGCGATAACACAGTTCAGCATAATAACCGATTTCATTTCTTAACACAGGTGAGACATGGCTAAGATGGATGTAGCAGGCAGAGATGTATTTTTTGTGATTGTACGGATCCTGTAAGTGCGACAGCGAAAGAAATAAAATGACTGAGAAATGGGTTCTATGTCATTAATAATGGAAATACAAAGGGACTCGTATCTCCTGAGAACCATATCGTGAACGGGGTCACATAGAAAGAACTGAATGTCGTCAAGAAATTATATTATTAATAAATATCGACTTTGACAATCGGTCGAATTTTGGCGGTGAGGAGTTTCGCCGGATTCATGTGCCCGACTCGGAGGGACCGTCCTCGGGGGAATTCCGAAATATATGCCAAAGAAGACAAACAACCGTGATGACGATGCAGCTTAGCCGATGTTCATGGAATTAGAGAGTTTGGATATTATTTTCAAAACGTTAGCTGAAGGAAAACACTACAGGTACGGATTTCTTTCTGTGCGAATCGTGTCGCGAACCTAACAGTCCTCAGTGACCATTGGTCATTCCACAAAGCAGTCACAACGACTGAATAGTGATGCGATAACCGATGGTCCATCAGTTAGAACACTCATCAGCTTCGGGGAAATGCACTTGAGGTCATATGGAAAGAAAGCTGAGCCCCCATAGGGAAGGGTCGGGTGTGCATTGGGAGACGAGGCCTATTCTTTCCATAAACGATATCTCCGTAGAAATAATGACCACAGAACGTTCATATACATGCGATCTAAGCATGGAGCCATTCTAAAGATAAGAGCCTTCGGCGCCTAGATCGGAGTGTACCGCATTTGCCACGCGCTAGGCACTGTCAGTGCCGGCTGGGAGTCGCTCCTTTCCATCGAAGGAGAAATAGTTTTGGTGCATCAAGGAACTTCGAACAATCCTTTGTCAACCAGCTGGCATCCTTCCTTCAAAATTTGGGCGACACATAACCCAAAAGCCTCCCCATCTCCCCATTCCCATATATTTCCCGCCTTCCGGCTTTTCCTTTCTCCCTCTTCCCGACGCTGTGGTCAAAAAAATCCTCGCAGCTCGGGTGGTTCGTTATATGCTGCTGTCTTAGTTTTGACCTATTCTTCCCTACTGTCATAGGGCTTTCAGTGTCGCACTCGGGATTCGGACAGAGCCCTAGATGAAGAACGGCAGTCTCCAGTTTCCATTGAGTGTTCACGATGCTCGCATCTTTCATTTCGATGATCTTTCGACGGATTGCGAACACCTCGTTAGCGACATGCTGCCGCGCCCAATGCTGCAGCACTTTATATCTGTCCACCATGCTCTCACTGAGTGAGCAGCGGTATTCCTCGCCGTTCGTTTTGTACAGCATGCCCCAAGGGCAAGGCAGCAAAGGCCCTGGTGCTGCACCTCTTTTCCGTGTAGGCGAAGAAGACAATAGGGATTCAGACGAGATGGGGGGAAGTGAGTAGGATGGAACTGGGAACAATGGTTGTGTTGGTTGTGACGGTTGTGCTTTCTGTTGTGGTGGTGGTGGTTGGTAAAACGAACTTGGACACTGTAGGATCGAAAGATGCTCTGCAGACGCTCTTCCGCCTGGCTCGCAAATGTTGATTCTCTCACTGTCGCCGGTGAGACGCATTTCTTCTTCCAGCGATGGTCCGAGATCTTCAAAAATATTTTGTTGGCCGGCGGATGTATTGCTGTCGGACATAGGGTTAGATACTGGTTATTAGATATTTGTTTATAAAACACATACAATACACCGTCGACCAAAACATTAGCCGATACCTCCCATGATTCAGATGACGCATCATTTTGCGTCTCATGTGGGATTGAGCTGTGAAATTTCAATGAAACTGTAATAACGAGCTACCAGTACAGTACATACAACATATTTCGGCTTCCTGCGTGTATAACCGGTTGACTATCTGGAGACAGAGACCGGGTCCATGATCCTGAACTTCCTCCGTCACTACTAGCAAACATGAAGAGATAATAAGCATGCATTCATTGTGAGTGAGAACACACGTACCAGTTCGATGTCATAGGCAATACAAACTCTTGATATGCCAACTGCGACATCGACGGATAATTTCCTCCTGGTTGAATATGTTCCATGGAAGCAGGATGGCTTTGCTGGGGATGAGGTATCGCCGGACTAGAGACCCGTGAGTAAACGATCAAAGAAAATTTTCAAGATAGGGCTTACTCATTACCGGACCAACTGTTGTATCCCATGTGAGGGATGTTGAAATTCCCCGGATGTATGCGATCTGGCCCAATCGGTCGACTCGGATGTGCAGATGGCTCGGGTGCAGATGGCCCGGGCCCAGCCGTACGGATAGCACTTATTATAGCTCGTGCTGATCTGGAGAATAATTCTGAGAGGGATTCAGCAGCCATTGCGAAACATAAACTCACCTTTGGTGAAAATCGTATTTCTCCATTGGATTGAATCGTACTTTTGACGACCTTTTGGATATAGAGCTACCTAAATGTCGCTCAGAATATCCCCCATGGTGCGAATAGCCGCTTCCCGGTGCCTGGTTATGGTGTGAATGGTCATTTACTCCATAGGGGAAACCAAACACGTCGTCAACTCCTGTTGACGGCTCACACTCGCGGTCACAGTGAGTTTCCAACGAAGAACTTCAAAATCCAGTCAAATGGTAAATACGGCAGGTTCGAATGCAGGAATACCTAACACAATGACTAGCACCGGGACCCAAGTCACAATACTCACCCGTCATCCTAGATTGTGGACCACCAATGCTTCTCGTAGGCTGATACTGACCACCGACGCCCGGTGAAATATGAGACGACCATCCTAAGTAACTTCAATGTGGTGTCAGGAAAAGAAATGTAGTAATGATACAGATAGCTAGACGCACCTGGTGGGAGACGACACCTCGGGTGTTGGAGAATGGGAGAGGTCTGTCAGAGCACTGTACAGGTTTAGTCCAACTTCAAATTTGTACGCGATGAACCTCACATCAACGGATGAGATGTCGATGGAATGAGATCGAACGGTGAACCTGTTTCAGGCGAAGGATTTGGGTAACACCCGCCTAAAACACTAGAGTCCATTACGGAACTCGACTCTCCCATTGATTGACTGTATAGTGATATGAGAATGACAGTAATCTAATAGAGCGCAACAGATACCCGTTGATATTCCAGTCTACCACCTGAGGAAAGGTATCCCCAAAGCCGAAGTCGAAATACGGTCTGAAAATATCTTCTAAGACTTATACGTTTTTGTTAAATTGAGACTTACAAGCCACTTTCTTCGGGTTGGGCAGTATTTGGAGAGAATTCTTCGTACAAAGCGATGTCACCCAGCCTGCGAGTGAAACGACAGTAAAAAATGTGAATCATGGTAGATGATTGAAACGAGCCTACGTTACAACATCAACCTGAGAGGGGGTGGAACCCAACACGGATTGGTTGCTACAGGTTTGATACGATAATGTCTGTTTCTGGGCGGACATTCCGGAGTACACTTAGAAGACGAGGGAAAACAATGATTGTGGAAGGCATGCACGCTGATTTATACCCCCTCAGGTGTTGTATTATGAAATCGAAGAATTGCCTATTTAAGATTTCGTCATTGAACACGAGAAGCTAGGGCAGTGCGTGTGAAACACGTGTCGTTCAGATATTCCATTATGGGATGTGTCAACCTGAGACTTCGGTGAGAAGTAGATCGGCATGTTGAATGCATACTTCGAGAACGAGCTGTGTTCCAATATCGGGAAACACCCCGCATGATCCTTATTGTCAAAACCAATGACTAATTCAATTCTAGGGGAAAGAGCAAGAAATAGTATTTGGTTGTCCATACCGGAGCCATTACTAGTAAGGAATTGGCTGCCTAATTGCTCTTTATTTTTCGGTGGGCATATACGCTAGCCGTTGTGCTTGCTCCAGCCTTAGAGATGAGCTCACTAGATGAGAGCCGGCGCCCATGAACACATATTTAGGCAGAAACGCAGATTATACACATCCACCCGCCTATTATGGGAAGATTGGAGCCTGAACCACGCGAAAGTCATGTTTTCCTGCAGTTCGAGTCACGCTCCATTTCCATCTGGTTCTAACCGTGGCTCGGGTCCTTATCATAACCATGTGCATTCTTTTTTTTGACTCACAAACGTAACCGCTGTGGCATTTTTCAATTTATCGATGCTTCGCCCCATTCTATATATGACTTGCTCCCATCAACTTCTCTCGGGGCTCAGCTCGCTTATTTTTGGGGCGATGAGAGAGCTCAAGTTACTACTAAGCATTTGAAACCAATTAGTTGAGGCTACAAGAACACATCGAAAAAATAATCTCACATTGCGAGGGGCAGGCAGTTTTACTACCTTCATATGACCCCCAGGTCGGTCGATGCATGCTTGGTACACCTGTATTGTACTTTTACCGACCCGGAGTTCTTGATTTAAGATTCTGGTTGGTGATGAATATATTTCCAATTAGATCCTGTAATACAGTTTGTTATAGATGGCTCCATTTGCCATACTCACTCATGTTCGACTCGTCAGAATATGTAACAGATCCGACATGAGATCGTCATAGCATCATTCCCATGGGCCCAGTGTAGTGAAAGAACAATGAGAAAGAGACAAGGGGCAGACAAATCTAGATCTGTCATGCTAGTCGCAACGAACGTTTCAGCGGACAAAGGAGCTCACAGTAATCATTTCAAATATTTTGACAGTAGAAATGGCGGATAGAAGCATCGACACTACAGCTTCCATTCAAAGTTTTAGCATTATTATATCAAATTCTTGCTCTTTTTATCATGGGCTTGGCTTTTCGTACTTATGAAACAATTGGAATAGTAATCGGATAGTCTCATCGATTGCTGTAATACCCCAAGTAAGCAAAGACACAACCAGAACTTATTTCTGAGATCCCCCCGGCAATAAGTTGTTACCCTTTGAACTGGCGGTCTCTTATTGGATTTGCCTGTCACCCTACCACTTGCACTATTCCTTCGGAAAGGCAGACTTCTCTCAGACTTCGATCGCCTATTTGAGAAGGCAACAGCTAGAGTGTAGGTTGGGAAGGGGGGCCACTGCGGCATTCCCAAAGACGGACTTTGATGAGATGAAATGCAGAATCGAATTACCAGCAGCTGTGATATACTTGTAGTTTAGCTTTTTCCATAAAAAAACTGACGGCCCCCAGTCATCCACATTTTGACCCGTATATGATTGAATCGTCTTGTGTTGCCACGTGGAGGATTTCATTATCTATTTCAAGTTGTGCCATAGGATAAGACCAAAAACTCTCACATTATTCATGGAATGATATTTAGCCTTCCAATCAGTTAATCTCTCAGGGGCTCCCAACTGCATAAGGAGCAAAGTGCGGTGGCAGCGCGTTCTCGTTCACTCCTGGGGGGGAGTAGGTTTGGTGGTATGCGGGATCTTAGATTTATCACAGACCATATTTTTATGTAAACTCTGTGCAATGTTTCGATTTATTTTCCAACGTCTGAGTCATTATCTAATGGGGCGGGAGCCCGTTTGTAGCTCTCGTTTGGGGCATCTGTTAATTTCCAGAAATATTATTTCTGCCTTTTGTGCATAGCCACCCGACTAAATCCTCGTCAATTCCAATTCAAGTGCAGGTATTGTGAGATTTAATGATCTGGAAACTCTCGAGTTTTCGTTTATGAGATGGTAGCCACATTCTGGGATCCTTTCTCAGAAGCATGAAGTGTACATGAACGTCTTACACAGAATTACCGTCTTTGTGAAAAGAACTTCTCGTTTTCGTTTATCAATTAGGTGGTTTGCATCAAATGTGAATATTTCATGTCTAAGCTGGCAAATATTTCATAGATTAGAGTGTATACTATCTTACCAGGTTGATATTCTATTTACTCGAGGGAAAATAGGCTAGGTAGTATAGAACTTTACAGTACTTAGTCAGAAGTTGTATTCTACAAGGAGCTTTGTCTCCCCCCAACTTTGAACTTCTATATAGCTCTGCATAAGCATGGTTAGTACTTAATGGCTATCCGTAATTCTTAAACATATTTCACACGCTTGGTAAAAGAAACATATACCTGCTTCAATGGGAACTCCTGGTAGAAAGGAGTCTGTGATTTAATGGGATAAAAAGATTGCTTCGGGCAGGAATCGAACCCGCAAGACTAATGGTCCCGTCACGGGAGGAGCAACTATTCGATTCTACATCAGGGATTTGGAAATATCCACACCCATTATATAGACTCCCTAGATCTATAGAAAGCTTTATTACCCACTAGTAAATAAGGATCTCGCAAAAGTAGTGTGTCTAGCCGTGTCTAGCCGAGCTAGCTAGCTCTCCTAGATGGCTCTAGACAATATAGACGGCATACTTACTGATCTTCCCACTTTCCTGATGTAACGCTCAACCGACTAAGCTAACAAGGCGTTAATTGTAACCCCTACATTCCAACAGATATTGAACAACAACACCGGTATAACGTTGTACATTTGACTCTGTTATTTTTTTCCGTACTTCAGACATTGTGATACTGCACCTTACTTTTGTTGTACAAGTATTTATTTTACAATGACAAAAAGAAAAATTCATAAGGCTAAGTCGATGTGCGAACTTTGAACTTTTACATAGTTATGCATATGCTTGTTTGGTACTTGATGGCTAGTTTCATAATTCTTAAACGTATTTCATACGCTTGGAAAAAGATATATATATCTAGTTCAATGGGAACTCTTGGTAGGAAGGAGCCCGTGATTTAACGGGATAAAAATATTGCCTCGGGCGGGAGTCGAACCCACGGCCTTAAGACTCTTACCCGGTCAGAGGGACTGTAAGAATCTTACGCTCTACCGTTGAGCTACCGAGGCCATATTTACAAAGCTTACATTCTAATAGATACTGAGCGACGACACCACCGTTGTAACGTTCTGGATTTGAACCTGCTATTTTTTCCCTCATTCCAGACTTATTTGTCATGTTACACCTTAATTTGTTGTACTAGTATACAGTGACAAACGGAAAAATTCAGAAGGCTAAGTCGATATATCTTGGGGTGAGAACTTTGAACTTTTACATAGCTATGCATATGCATGTTTGGCACTTAGTGGCAAGTAGAGTTGCTCCAACCATTACCGGGACCGCCGCTATGCTATCCCAACACTGCAACTAAAGGTGGCCTTCCTCTGTAGTATGACTGGCGACAAATCTAAGTAGGGTTGCTCCTGTTGAAGTATGCATAATACTGTTCCTAGACCGTATAACTTTCCGTTTGTCTCACTGAGTCGTTGTAAATAGATAAGGACTAAACAAAAATACATAGGCCTCATGTAACGTGAAATACGCACCGGGGTGGTCAAATGAATAGTTAGTCTCCTGTCCAAACTTAAATCTATAGTTTGCACATTGGGACCTAATGAGCTCTTGTTTCCCAGACAGACTTTACTGGCATTGATCACATGAAGGTACTTATGCCCGTACGACAAGTTGAAAGATACAGGACAATGATCGGATCGTACTTATAGTTTGGAGCTGATGTCGCACTAACATGGGATATAGGCAACGTCTGAGTTGGCAGTCATACCTCAGAGAAAGAGATGGTTAATACAATGTGAAGCAAAAAGAGAATAACTGACCGGGGGGGGAAGGGGCAGACAATCCCTCCTCATCTCATGACCCCATAAAATCAAACAAAGTCCAAATTGCGTCTCTCTATCGTGCCCGTAAAGTTGTCACTGTCCACCCACTCGAGGAGCAAGTGACCAGTTCAGACGGTGCAGAGGATAGCAACTACAACAACCAAGACGAACACCCAATTCCTGTGCGCAGTTTCGCCATAGGGTTGAGCAGCTGAAGCAGTCGCTGCCGGACGCTGGCTAGACCGTTACTGAAATCGAGCGTCCTCCTTGAAAGGGCCCTCGAGCGACCTCATGAGAGTAAGAGGGAGAGAGAGTGAATTGCCTGCGTCGTTTCTGTGAGCAGGGGTCAAGGTTATATACAAATCATGATGTTTCGACATGTTTGGCAAAGAATAGTGTTAGATGCTATTCAATTGACAAAGGGACCCCCGGCCAGGGTTGCCCGGACACTTAAGGCGCACCCTTTGATTATTCACAGACAATAGAAATCGCTCACAAAGAATAATGATGGATTTATGTACCCTTCTCTTGCTTTAAAACTGAAGGAAATGATCATGACGTATGACCGCCTTCGAAAACGATATCTGATAGAACATGTCAAAATTCCGACAATTAGTACTTCTTTCGATCGTAACCTGATTATTAGACGCATGCGCATCACTTCAGGATGGATCTCGTTTCACTATGCGGTACTCAAGTATTATGGGTATATTTCTTGAAGTGAGGCGCCGCAACGTGTTCAAGAACCTCAGGAGAGTCCTCGACGTCCCTGGCTCCATATTTGTCGGTATTTATCTTTCTCCAATAATTATTTCGTTTTTAGAAGCAATAATTGCGGTACAAATTCGTTGAAGATGTCACAGGAACCTCCGCGGACAATATATCTACTTCAAATACACATTGAGCCCTCCAGGACCATCTACAAATACACTGGCCTTTCCCACACGATGTATCATGTGAAGTATGTTCTCCAAAAATATTTAATCTGTAAGAATGCCGTCAGAGCTGTGGTGGGAAACCAGGGACGTACTGCGACACAGTGCGTATTTGTGTCCTAATGGAAATTTACCTTTGTGTGGTATGATATCTACAGTGTCGAACTCTTCTTTTTTTTAAGTTGAGACACAGTTGTTGTCTCCAAGTAATTCTGCCTCCCCCCCCTCAAAAGAAAAAGGTTATCTATTCAAGGACACCGACAACTGGCCGTCATTTGTAAACGTACTACTGCGGGTACGATGCGGCTCCTACCCAAGTAGGGCACGCTTATACCTATGGGATGCATTTATAAGATCAATTCATCTACGTAGTTGTCACGTCGAAATAAATCGTGCGAGTGGCAGCAATGTATTCTGCCTCGGTCGTTGATAGTGCAACAATGGGCTATTTTTAAAACCCCAGGAGATGGGGTCCCCGTCTATGATGAAACATGAAAGCGCTTTGTCAAATAAGCTCACAGGTGGGTCAAGCAAGTTGACAGGACCACGGTGTATTGTCTAGAGCGAGACTGGATACAGGACAGTGTAGCAAACGGGAAAGAAAGAGAAGGAAAACTTATATGTCGTGATCACGTGCGAATAGAAACATGCGTAAGACTGGGGCACCAGGCTTACAAAACGTAGCCTGAGATCGAATACCTGTGCTCTTATGGTCACCAATCCGCGTCAGTGAAGCCTTCAAGTACGTTTTGTGAGTCGCCACGTCTATCTCTGAGTAAAAGCCACTGATCTCGCGTTCCCTTTAGATATCTAAACACCCTCTTTACAGCCTCCCAATGCTGTCAACCGGGATTCTGCAAAAACTGAGAGCAACGAAAGGGTGAAAGCTCTATCCAGGGTGGGTCATACATCAGTGAACCTATGGCCCCGTGATACGGTATGTTTTTCATGTCTTCATACTGGCAGGACATAATAGGTGATTGAGATTCGGAAAGATGCTGGTGAGGGTCGATAGCGGCTTTGCGGCTGGTGGGCCAAAACGCGCTAATATCTTGTTAATGTACGAAACGCCGTGAAAATGAAATAGTTCTTGCGGTGCAATCCCATTTGATCTCGAACCCTAAGAGCCATTTAAACTCTCCTAGGTCCTTAACTTTGAATTCCGCACAAGATTGATCGTTAAATTGGAATATGACTCTTGGAGCTTCCGGCTATCGTCATATCACCAGGATCCACTTTGACGATCAGTGTATCTGCGTCAGTGTATCTGTAAAACACTGCGTGTTCAACTTGGCAACGACTGAATCGGCGCCCCAAGATGTATTGACTTGGCCTTATGAATTTATATTTTTATTACTGTATATACTGGTACAACAAATTAAGGTGTAGTATGACAAATAAGTCTGGAAAATAGCAGTCAAATCCAAAATGTTACAACGGTGGTGTCGTTGTTCAGCATCTAATAGAATGTGGATATTGTAAGTAAGGCTTCGGTAGCTCAGCGGTAGAGCGTGAGATTCTTACAGTCCCTCTGACCGGGTAAGACTCTTGAGGTTGTGGGTTCGACTCCCGCCTGAGGCAATATTTTTATCCCGTTAAATCACGGGCTCCTTCCTACCAAGAGTTCCCATTGAACTAGATATATATATATCTTTTTCCAAGCGTATGAAATATGTCTAAGAATTATGGAACTAGCCATCAAGTACCAAACAAGCATATGCATAACTATGTAGAAGTTCAAAGTTCGCACCCCAAGATACATCGACTTAGCCTTCTGAAATTTTCCGTTTGTCTCTGTATTTACTAGTACAACAACTTAAGCTGTAATATGACAAATTAGTCTGGAACGAGGGAAAAAATAGCAGTCAAATCCAAAATGTTACAACGGTGTCGTTGATGAAATTTTCCCGCACCCTCACACACCCCAAATTCAACGGTATCCCCCGAAACTGTCCCGGCTCCAGAAAAGTCAACCTTGTACGCTCCTTGTCATTGTTAGGCCACCGCTGCGATTATTTCGTTTCCCGTGTCTGTCCCAGTACAACAAGTGTCAATGCTCTTGATTCGGGTTTAGCCGCTCTTCTTGCATGCCACCCGTCGCCCATCAGGACCATCTCTCCATTGAAAAAGATCCCATTTACTACCGACCCACAGATGCCAGACAACCCCGGACTCTGTCCAATTCCACTTGCAGACATTGACAACAATGTCTTGGATCGTCTTACCCAAGGCGTCCATACCCCATCACCTTTGCCAATCACAAGGCTGAAGCACACTACTTGTGCAGAGCGACTGCACGCCCCGCGCTCGCATGCCAACTGCACTTCCGGTGCTATCTTCCGGTACTCATTAGTATATCAATGGTAGCATACCAATGTTGTACTGTCAACTACTAATGCCATATCCACCACTACCATGGATACTCCCCACTGCCAAGATTTGGAAGCTCGCTGCTCACGCTGCGCGACTTGAATTCGTGCGGTAGGACTGCTCAACTTCCCCCATTATACTGGGCTGCGATCCTGCTCGTCATCTATTCCAAGACCGCACTGCATGTGTCCATCCATCTCGTCCACGGATTGGTCTTCACAGCTTACTGTGCGCACCTTTCCCCTCGATCCATGCCGAAATCCGTCTCCACTGCCAGAGATGTCCTCATGCACTACCTCTACACAAAATACTCCGATCACCTCTTCGAAAAGACATACAGGGTCTATCACAACTGGCACACAGTTTCGCTGTGACGGTTTACTGTCCACTGCACACTCATTGTGTCTGCTGTCTTATGTGACATCCTTCAACACCTCTCTTGTTCAACATCTCCCTGGGCAAATTTACATCGGCATTGCAATCGAGGCTGCTAATAATTTCGGCCAGCATCGATTTACATGTCTGTCTTCATAGATTATCGTCTATAGGTCCCCCCGCATCATCTTCAGGCCCCACTGCATTGTCTCTATGCACTGCTGCGACTCAACATGTCCCGCCCACTCAACAACGCATCCAGCCCATTTTTCGAGGTGTCCTATCTACTTTTCGACACGTCCGGTCCACTCAATGACATGTCTACCTACATCTACATTGTGGCAACACCCGACACCATCCCGTATCACGCGCCCCATCCCGTATTGTTGCCCACACACCCCGTTGTGTCACCTGCACGCCCTGTCAAGTCTGCGCATGACTGCCATGTCCCGTCTCACGCAAGCCCCCTCTGGTCCTCCCACACGTATGTAGCGTCTCGACCGCACACCTTTCAGCACCGCTGTCTCAGCCCACATCCCATCTTGTACACGCCTGAACAGCCCCGCCGCGTCCACCACGTCTCACATACATCCCCTTGTCAGCCATCTCCATCGAGGTCACCAACATACCCGACTTCAAACACGCCCTCACCCTCGCTTCCTCCTCAACCCTGCATGCCATCTCCTCGCCGTCCTTCACCCTGCCTCCCAACATCATGACTTTTCGGATGATGACCCTTTCCTTCTCCTTTCACTCATGCGTCTTGTCTTCAATGCTCGCCTCAGTTCCGGATGAAACAACCTCCCCTGCACATCACTGGGTATATATTCTCCATTTCAAGGCATATCTCGACGTTCAAAGCACAGCTCAATCACACGCCACTACCTTTGCCCCGAAATGTTAAGTGGACTAGAAGTTTCAACACCACAGCAATTTTTCAGAGTGGGGAGGGGTGTAATCCTGCCCATCTTACCACACATTGGCTACATTATTCCGACCCGATCAAGATCTATTATTTTATCTCTCTGCCTTGATCATCCTTTTGTTCTACTTATAATTCCTTAAACCTTATTTCCATCATCCCATTGTTAATTCAGGTATATTAGATTGACAATAGGCCTTTCTGAGGGTAGTTAGTTATTCCACCCCCCTACCAGATAGCTATCATGTTCTCCCCTTATGATCAACAAAGAGAACTTTGTCCTGTCCGTTGCTGACTGAGTGAGGCTGATACCAACAGCCTTTCACTGGAAGTTGAATATATGTGCAGTAACTTGGCAGAGACTTGATATAAAGCTTCTGTTTCTTGTATGCTTATTTATAACTATTAATAGATATTTAACAAGGTGTTAAATAATTTGTTAACAGAGACAATAATTTGTATCAGATTAATTGAGTGCTTGTACTTGATTAATTCAATAAACGTAGGTATGGGCCTTGAATAATCTAAGTGTTGGCAGGGATTTCAGTAAGGATACTTATTAGGTTTATTATGTATTTAATAAGCCTAAGGGGTAGCTGTGAGGCTGGGGAACTTAGATGATTAGCTAAGTTCATGAGTGCTGACAAAGAGTTCTAGATTCTGCAAGTGTAGGTGCTTACAGTTAGTATATCAGACTAAGGCTATTATTGTCCTTAGGATGATGAGATAAGCTTCTGAGCTGTGCTGTAAAATTTGTGTGTGATAAGTTATTTTATTGTGGATTTCCAGCCCTTATATACATTTTGATAACTAATTATTTAACTATTTAATTATTTTATGATATCATTACTGAGTCAGTAATGATTTCATGTTTAACTATTTATTACCCTTTTTCTATCCTATGACTCCCATGTCTGAGACAAGGGTTCCAATCTAAGCCTGAACTCAAAGGTTCAGAGGTCAAGATCTGAGATGGAAGCAAAATGCCAGTGACTTGAGCCTTTGAAGTTGACTTACAGTGACTCACAAAATTGTCTCAATGTTTTACACTTTTTGATTGTTTGATGAATAACTTGAGAGCATCAACAGATATAAACAAAGTGTTGGTGTATCAAACATAGTGTTTGATCATGGTTATACCACAAAAAAAGAATTATGTAATTCCCATCAATATTCATTGAAATATATGCAATTTAATATAATAACTCATTGGGACAATTTTGTGAGTGTATATTAAAAATCTAGTAATTGTAATTCTAGTACTTGGTATGACCTCCCTTGGCCTTAATAACTGCTTCTAGTCTTCTAGGCATACTTTCAATTAAATTCTGACACACCTCTGGTGTGTTAAGAACTGAAAACTGACTAATGTTGGTAGGCCGATGGGGACCGATCAGAAGGACTTGGCTTCAGCTTATATGCTGCGCCCTTGCAAATAACCATCGGGTGTCCTTAAATTTTGGACAGGTGAAGACTAGTCCTAACAAGTATCTTTCGGTGAGTTACTGATTGGGACCAAAGGATAAGTCGAGTGTCGGTGTCACAAATCAAATTTTACTCAATAAAGTTGAATAAACAATCGAAGAATATTCAACAATATTGAATAAAGATGCCATTCGACGAAGTATTAATTCGTCCTGTTGATAAAGCATCACAGAGGCTCACGAATAATTAAGTCAAAGAAGGACTTGGAAAAGTTTGATGATTATGTAATACAGTAATAATATAATATAATACAGGTTTTCTGACTGACTTCCTTTGTTCCTATCATTGCCCTTATATACTATATATCATTTACCTATGATGATAATATGATATCAAAGTGAAATCATCAATGACATCAACCTGAGACAAGTTGAAGATATTCGAGATTGTCGAAGATATTGTCGAAGAATAGTTGAGTTGGAAGTCAAGTCGGAAATTGAGTCGGAAAGTTGAAGGAATGTCGAAGAAATATTAAATTGAATATTATCGAAAATTGAGTTTGTACGTTCGTGACAGTCAGGCCAAGCACTATTGTCTAGGACAATTTGTCATCCAGACTCTGTTTGGACATCCTGGACCCTCTAGATGCTTAAAGATCTTGTGTTCTAATCTACCTCTGAGTCTGTTTGACATGCATTCATTCATTTGCTTATTGTTTCCCCTGGACCTTTTCCTATTCTATCTCAATCCTTATTCATAGTATAGTCTACCTTCTATTGTTTCTTGTTCACCTGTTTTGTCTTTTTGTCTTAGATTAGTAGTATAATATGTTAGAATTGCTAGACTTTGCAAGTTTCATAATACACTTGACTTGGTTTGAGTACAAATAACACGTTGCAAATGTATGTAGAACATAGTTAAAGTAGCTACTCTATATACCTGACTACTGGGAATACATACCATAACTGGTTATCCATTAATCACATGTGACATTGTTCACAAATACAAGAAATCTAATATAATAATGACCCATCAATATAGTCTAGGATTTATTTGTACTTACAACCTGATCAGAATATCAACTCAGTACTCACCTGCCATCCACCTAATTACCTGCTTGGTGCCTAGCTCAGAGGCCCCAGGTCTCCCAACTTTGGTGTATAGCATATTATCAGAGCCCCTGGGTCTCCCAACTCTAACTCATTGCATATTCTCAGACTCCCCAGGTTACTTGTCCCCCTCTGTCTGAAGTTAAGACCCAACAATCATGTGAGGGCATAGCAGATAAACTGAAGCCAAGTCCTACCCATCCCCAGAACATTTGCAGGTTTTCCCTGGATTTTTGCCCATAAGCCCCAAGCTTAACAATGGAATACAAGGAATAGTGGAGAGCTGTTGAGCTCTTGTGTGAGTGACAGATGTGAATGAGTGGATCAGGTACTATATTAGCATGCATCATGTGATTAAAAGGTACATACCAAGTGTCAATTATAGTTAGCACAAAGCCATAAATCAGTAGTGTGATGGCATCCCGTTTTCTCAATTAAATACCAAATCGTCTTAAACAATATATACCTATTGTGTAACCATCAAAGCTTTAGTCATGCCTCATGCCTCCCAATACAGTTGTTGCTGCACTGTTGGTATTGCTGCAACACACAGTGTCCCTGTCCTCCGAGTGCCAGTTGAGAGTGCGATAGCACAGTTCAGCATAATAACTGAATTTATTTAATAAAACGGATGAGATACGGCCAAGATGAATGTAGCAGGGAGAAATCTATTTTTTAGTGCTGTATGTGTCCCGTAAGTGCGACAGTGAATGCAATAAAGTGACTGAGAAGTGGGTTCTATGACATTCATAATGTAAATACAACGGACTCGTACCTCCTGAGAACCATATAGTGAGCGGGGTCACAAAGAGAGATTTGAATGTGATCAAGAAATTATCTTATTAATAACTATCGACTTCGGCAACCGGCCGAATCCCGACAACGAGGAGTCTCGCCGGGGGATTCATGTGCCCGACTCGGAGGGACCGTCCTCGGGGGAATTCCGAAATATATGCCAAAGAGGACAAACAACCGTGATGACGATGCAGCGTAACCGATGTTCATGGAATTAGAGAGTTTGTATCTTATTTTCTTAAAGTTATATGAAGGAAAACACTATAGGTACGGATTTCCTTCTGTGCAAGTCGTGTCACGAACCTAACAATCCTCAGTGACCATCGGTCATGCCACAAAACAGTCACAACGACTGAATAGTGATGCGATAACCGATGGTTCATGAGTTAGAACACTCATCAGCTTCGGGGAAATGCACTTGAGGTCATATGGAAAGAAAGCTGAGCCCCCAATGGGGAAGGGTCGGCTGTGCATCGGGAGACGAGGCCTATTCTTTCCATTAACGATATCTCCATAGAAATAATGACCACAGAACGTTCATATACATGCGATCTAAGTATGGACCCATTGTAAAGATAAGAGCCTTCGGCGCCTAGATCGGAGTGTACCGCATCTGCCACGCGTCGTCTAGGCACTGTCAGTGCCGAGTCGTTCCTTTCCATCGATGGCTATAGTGAGACCGGCTATACGTTTTAAATTAAGTTTCTAGCTATTTTTTAAAAAGGGAGAAATAGTTTTGGTGCGTCAAGGAACTTCGAACAGTCCTCCGTCAATCAGCTGGCATCCTTCCTTCAAGACGTGGGCGGGACATAACCCAAAGCATCCCCAACTTCACATTCCCATATTGTTTCCGCCCCCCGACTTTTCCTTTCTCCTTCTTCCCTAAGCTATGGCTAAAAAATTTCTCGCAGCTCGGGTGTTTCTTTATATGCCGCTTTCTTTCTTTTGATCTATTGTACCATACTCTCATCGGGCTTTCTGTGTCACACTCGGGATTCGGGCAGAGCCTTAGATGCAGAAGGGCAGTCTCCAGCCTCCATTGGGTCTTCACGATGTTCGCATCTGTCATTTTGATGATCTTTCGACGGATTGCGAACACCTCGTTAGCGACATGCTGCCGCGCCCAATGCTGCAGTACTGTGCCGTTATCCACCGTGCTTTCACTGAATGAACAGCACAGCGGTATTCCTCGCCGTTCGTTCCGTACAACATGCACCAAGGGCAAGGAAGCAAAGGCCTGGCGCTGCACCTCTTCTCCGCGTAGGTGAACAAGACAACAGGGATTCAGACGAGATGGGGGAAGGTGAGGAGGATGGAACTGGGAATGATGGTTGTGTTGGTTGTGACGGTTGGGGTTTCTGTTGTGGTTGTCTTTGTTGGTAAAGTGAACTCGGACACTGTGGGATCAAGAGATGCTCTGGTGCATCAAGGAACTTCAAACAATCCTCTGTCAACCAGCTGGCATCCTTCCTTCAAAATTTGGGCGACACATAACCCAAAAGCTTCCCCATCTCCCTATTCCCATATATTTCCCGCCTTCCGGCTTTTCCTTTCTCCCTCTTCCCGACGCTCTGGTCAAAAAAATCCTCGCAGCTCGGGTGGTTCCTTATATGCTGCTGTCTTAGGTTTGACCTATTGTCCCCTACTGTCATAGGGCTTTCAGTGTCGCACTCGGGATTCGGACAGAGCCCTAGATGAAGAACGGCAGTCTCCAGTTTCCATTGAGTGTTCACGATGCTCGCATCTTTCATTTCGATGATCTTTCGACGGATTGCGAACACCTCGTTAGCGACATGCTGCCGCGCCCAATGCTCCAGCACTCTATATCTGTCCACCATGCTCTCACTGAGTGAGCAGCGGGATTCCTTGCCGTTCGTTGCGTACAGCATGCCCCAAGGGCAAGGCAGCAAAGGCCCTGGTGCTGCACCTCTTCTCCGTGTAGGCGAAGAAGACGATAGGGATTCAGACGAGATGGGGGGAGGTGAGTAGGATGGAACTGGGAACAATGGTTGTGTTGGTTGTGACGGTTGTGCTTTCTGTTGTGGTTGTGGTGGTTGGTAAAATGAACCGGGTGTATACGAAACAATCGCCAACCCATCTAGCAGTTCTGACACTAAAGTAAATGAGAGTCAGCACAGACATAACGCCATAAGAGTGTAAGGAGACGTACACTTCATTGATCTCCGCTACAACATCGAATGCCTCCTCCACACCTTCATCGCCTATTTCACGTCCAGTCTCGAACAGACTTGTTCAACAGGAGTTGACGACGTGTCTGGTTTCCCCTATGGAGTAAATGACCATTCACACCATAACCAGGCACCGGGAAGCGGCTATTCGCACCATGGGGGATATTCTGAGCGACATTTAGGTAGCTCTATATCCAAAAGGTCGTCAAAAGTACGATTCAATCCAATGGAGAAATACGATTTTCACCAAAGGTGAGTTTATGTTTCGCAATGGCTGCTGAATCCCTCTCAGAATTATTCTCCAGATCAGCACGAGCTATAATAAGTGCTATCCGTACGGCTGGGCCCGGGCCATCTGCACCCGAGCCATCTGCACATCCGAGTCGACCGATTGGGCCAGACCGCATACATCCGGGGAATTTCAACATCCCTCACATGGGATACAACAGTTGGTCCGGTAATGAGTAAGCCCTATCTTGAAAATTTTGTTTGATCATTCACTCACGGGTCTCTAGTCCGGCGATACCTCATCCCCAGCAAAGCCATCCTGCTTCCATGGAACATATTCAACCAGGAGGAAATTATCAGTCGATGTCGCAGTTGGCATATCAAGAGTTTGTATTGCCTATGACATCGAACTGGTACGTGTGTTCTCACTCACAATGAATGCATGCTTATTGTCTCTTCGTGTTTGCTAGTGACGGAGGAAGTTCAGGATCATGGACCCGGTCTCTGTCTCCGGATAGTCAACCGGTTATACACGCAGGAAGCCGAAATATGTTGTATGTACTGTACTGGTAGCTCGTTATTACAGCTTCATTGAAATTTCACAGCTCAATCCCACATGAGACGCAAAATGATGCGTCATCTGAATCATGGGAGGTATCGGCTAATATTTTGGTCGACGGAGTATTGTATGTGTTTTATAAACAAATATCTAATAACCAGTATCTAACCCTATGTCCGACAGCAATACATCCGCCGGCCAACAAAATTTTTCTGAAGATCTCGGACCATCGCTGGAAGAAGAAATGCGTCTCACCGGCGACAGTGAGAGAATCAACATTTGCGAGCCAGGCGGAAGAGCGTCTGCAGAGCATCTTTCGATCCTACAGTGTCCGGGTTCATTTTACTAACCACCACAACCACAACAGAAAGCACAACCGTCACAACCAACACAACCATTGTTCCCAGTTCCATCCTACTCACCTCCCCCCATCTCGTCTGAATCCCTATCGTCTTCTTCGCCTACACGGAGAAGAGGTGCAGCACCAGGGCCTTTGCTGCCTTGCCCTTGGGGCATGCTGTACGCAACGAACGGCAAGGAATCCCGCTGCTCACTCAGTGAGAGCATGGTGGACAGATATAGAGTGCTGCAGCATTGGGCGCGGCAGCATGTCGCTAACGAGGTGTTCACAATCCGTCGAAAGATCATCGAAATGAAAGATGCGAGCATCGTGAACACTCAATGGAAACTGGAGACTGCCGTTCTTCATCTAGGGCTCTGTCTGAATCCCGAGTGCGACACTGAAAGCCCTATGACAGTAGGGAAAAATAGGTCAAACCTAAGACAGCAGCATATAAGGAACCACCCGAGCTGCGAGGATTTTTTTGACCAGAGCGTCGGGAAGAGGGAGAAAGGAAAAGCCGGAAGGCGGGAAATATATGGGAATAGGGAGATGGGGAAGCTTTTGGGTTATGTGTCGCCCAAATTTTGAAGGAAGGATGCCAGCTGGTTGACAGAGGATTGTTCGAAGTTCCTTGATGCACCAAAACTATTTCTCCTTCGATGGAAAGGAGCGACTCCCAGCCGGCACTGACAGTGCCTAGACGCGTGGCAGATGCGGTACACTCCGATCTAGGCGCCGAAGGCTCTTATCTTTACAATGGGTCCATACTTAGATCGCATGTATATGAACGTTCTGTGGTCATTATTTCTATGGAGATATCGTTAATGGAAAGAATAGGCCTCGTCTCCCGATGCACAGCCGACCCATATCTCATCCGTTTTATTAAATAAATTCAGTTATTATGCTGAACTGTGCTATCGCATTCTCAACTGGCACTCGGAGGACAGGGACACTGTGTGTTGCAGCAATACCAACAGTGCAGCAACAAGTGTATTGGGAGGCATGACTAAACCTTTGATGGTTACACAATAGGTATATATATTATTTAAGACGATTTGGTATTTAATTGAGAAAACGGGATGCCATCACACTACTGATTTATGGCTTTGTGCTAACTATAATTGACACTTGGTATGTACCTTTTAATCACATGATGCATGCTAATATAGTACCTGATCCACTCATTCACATCTGTCACTCACACAAGAGCTCAACAGCTCTCCACTATTCCTTGTATTCCATTGTTAAGCTTGGGGCTTATGGGCAAAAATCCAGGGAAAACCTGCAAATGTTCTGGGGATGGGTAGGACTTGGCTTCAGTTTATCTGCTATGCCCTCACATGATTGTTGGGTCTTAACTTCAGACAGAGGGGGACAGGTAACCTGGGGAGTCTGAGAATATGCAATGGGTTAGAGTGGGGAGACCCAGGGGCTCTGATAATATGCTATACACCAAAGTTGGGAGACTTGGGGCCTCTGAGCTAGGTACCAAGCAGGTAATTAGGTGGATGGTAGGTGAGTACTAAGTTGATATTCTGATTAGATTGTAAGTACAAATAAATCCTAGACTATATTGATGGGTCATTATTATATTATATTTCTTGTATTTGTGAACAATGTCACATGTGATTAATGGATAACCAGTTATGGTATGTATTACCAGTAGTCAGGTATATAGAGTAGCTACTTTAACTATGTTCTACATACATTTGCAATGCGTTATTTGTACTCAAACCAAGCCAAGCATACATATTATGAAACTCATGATGTCTAGCAATTCTAACACAAACATATAACCTAGCTTGAAGGGCATTATCAAGCAACACTGGGTGGGGCCTGAAACCACTAGACTTGTACAGGCTTGACTAGCTGCTCACTTTATCATCATGGACATAGCACACCAACCCCTTCTGACACTCATGCTACAAAGTCAACCCAAACCACTGCCACACCTCATTGAAAAGTGTGTGCTGCCCAAACCTGAGCCTGAATCCATGGACACCTCATTGAAAAGCCTTGCACACCAAACCAAACTGAATTGTTAGCCATGCCTCATTGAAAAGCATGCACTGCATTGAACTCGAACTGAACCATTGGCCACACCCCATTGAAAAGTGTGTGCTGCATCAAACTCAAACTCAAACTCAAATACACACTTGAAATTCCAACTTGAACTTGAACTTGTGCATGCCTTGCCAAAAAGCATTGCATAACTGGACTCAGACTGAAACCATGCCAGAACCATTGATTCCAAATTACAATTACACTGACTGGGCTTACTTGATGGATGCTCTACTTACCGAGAAAGACCTTTGGGATGTTGTTAGTGGTGATACAGTCTGTCTATCTGACTCTGAACACTCAAAAACAGTCTGTGCCTTTGTGATGAAACAGAAACTTGCCTGTGCCAAGATTATCCTCCAGTGGTAGGGGGCATTATGCTGTAGATTCTCCATCTGTGTCACCTAAACAAGATCAGAAAACATTGGTTAATGTTATAACCACAGCAACAGACAAAAATGAGGAGCATGATGTTACAGAGCATGTCCTGTTAGTCATTTAGTGTGGACTGAGACTCCATTGTTCAAGGAGGAGTATTAGATTTCTTGTATTTGTGAACAATGTCATATACATATGATTAATGGATAACTGGTTATGGTATTACTGGTAGTCAGGTACAGTATATAGAGTAGCTACTTTAACTATGTTCTACATAGATTTGCAATGTGTTATTTGTACTCAAACCAAGTCAAGTGTATTATGAAACTTGCAAAGTCTAGCAATTTTAACATATTATACTACTAATCTAAGACAAAAAGACAAAACAGGTGAACAAGAAACAATAGAAGGTAGACTATACTAGGAATAAGGATTGAGATAGAATAGGAAAAGGTCCAGGGGAAACAATAAGCAAATGAATGAATGCATGTCAAACAGACTCAGAGGTAGATCAGAACACAAGATCTTTAAGTATCTAGAGGGTCCAGGATGTCCAAACAGAGTCTGGATGACAAATTGTCCTAGACAATAGTGCTTGGCCCGACACTCGACTTATCCTTTGGTCCCGATCGGTAACTCAGTGAGAGATACTCGTTAGGACTAGTCTTTGCCCATCCAAAATTTAAGGACACCTGATGGTTATTTGCAAGGGCGCAGCATATAAGCTGAAGCCAAGTCCTTCTGATCGGTCCCCATCGGCCTACCAACATTAGTCAGTTTTCAGTTCTTAACACACCAGAGGTGTGTCAGAATTTAATTGAAAGTATGCCTAGAAGACTAGAAGCAGTTATTAAGGCCAAGGGAGGTCATACCAAGTACTAGAATTACAATTACTAGATTTTTAATATACACTCACAAAATTGTCCCAATGAGTTATTATATTAAATTGCATATATTTCAATGAATATTGATGGGAATTACATAATTCTTTTTTTGTGGTATAACCATGATCTGTTACGACCGTGTCGCAACCCTATCGGCCCCGAGGTTATCGCCACTTGTCAACGTTTCAAGTCGTCCCCTCGGAAACCATCGGCCCCGAAGCTGACAAATGTTTCGCGAAGATCAAACTCCATTTACGCCCACGTCAAATAACTCGTATTGTCTGGTCAAACTTTGATACGTCCCCTTTATTATGTTGATCCGTTCAATCTTATGTTTCGCATATGTCTATCTATATTTGTAGTCCTCGAACCATTTCCTTTTATCGTAATTCCGCTCTCGGTTATCATCGGCCTCCGAACTAATCATAAACTTCCCGTTCCTAGTCAAGCTTATTGTTAATACCGTGTTCCGCCCTTCTCCCCATTAGTATTTTCCAGACGCCTGTTACTTGTATATGAACCCGCTGTAATTGTAGTTACTAGACAATCAGAATATCGACTCAGAATACCCTCATACACCTGTATCAGTCTCATACTAAGACTTCCCCCATCCGCCTTCGCGTGCGCTCGCCCACTCCCGGCCCCGACCCCTTGGCCCGACGCTCGACTTGTCCTTCGATTCCGATCGGTATCACGCCGAAAGGTACTCACTAGGACTAGTCTTCGCCCGCCCGAAATTTAAGGACATCCTGCGGATATTTGCGAGGGCGCAGCCCATAAGCTGAAGCCAAGTCCTTCCGATCAGTCCCTGTCGGCCACCGACATTAGTCAGTTTCCAGTTCTTAACATGATCAAACATTATGTTTGATACACCAACACTTTGTTTATATCTGTTGATGCTCTCAAGTTATTCATCAAACAATCAAAAAGTGGAAAACATTGGGACAATTTTGTGAGTCACTGTAAGTCAACTTCAAAGGCTCAAGTCACTGGCATTTTGCTTCCATCTCAGATCTTGACCTCTGAACCTTTGAGTTCAGGCTTAGATTGGAACCCTTGTCTCAGACATGGGAGTCATAGGATAGAAAAAGGGTAATAAATAGTTAAACATGAAATCATTACTGACTCAGTAATGATATCATAAAATAATTAAATAGTTAAATAATTAGTTATCAAAATGTATATAAGGAGGGCCGGAAATCCACAATAAAATAACTTATCACACACAAATTTTACAGCACAGCTCAGAAGCTTATCTCATCATCCTAAGGACAATAATAGCCTTAGTCTGATATACTAACTGCAAGCACCTACACTTGCAGAATCTAGAACTCTTTGTCAGCACTCATGAACTTAGCTAATCATCTAAGTTTCCCAGCCTCACAGCTACCCCTTAGGCTTATTAAATACATAATAAACCTAATAAGTATCTTTACTGAAATCCCTGCCAACACTTAGATTATTCAAGGCCCATACCTAAGTTTATTGAATTAATCAAGTACAAGCACTCAATTGATCTGATACAAATTATTGTCTCTGTTAATAAATTATTTAACACCTTGTTAAATATCTATTAATAGTTTTAAATAATCATACAAGAAAGAGAAGCTTTATATCAAGTCTCTGCCAAGTTACTGCACATATATTCAACTTCCAGCCCCTATTCTCAAGGAATAGTTGTTTATTTGCTAAAAGAGTCATACATAGTTTTATTGAACCTTTTAATAATCAAAATAAGCATTGATTTTAGTTGTTTAAGCTTAATAATGCAACTAATTAATCTATCAGTATTTAGATTACTGGACCTTTGCTTGTTTTATTGTTGAAACTCTGTGACACTGTAGCATTTATCAAGCTATCTAAGAGAAACCTCTAAATACATTACAATGACTCACTTACTATGGGTCCCAAATGTAAAGATACCAAAGGACCATCTCAACTTCAATCCCCTTTGCAACTCTATAACAATCGCACATTGAGTGGTAAACTACTTGACCCCTTACAGTGCCTGATCATGCAGTTCCTTGTTCTTCCACCACATTCGACTCTATATATAAAACCCCATATCCCATAGTGATAGGATATCTTCTTTTTGACCATTAATCCTTTCCCCACTCTCCCCTAGGGAACCTCACATTCACCTTGTATCCTACTGATATGTAAAAATACAGAAAACTTAGTCCTGTCTGTGTTGACCGAGTGAGGCTGATACCGACAGCCTTACACTCACACCCAAGGAGAAACAACAATGCATGGATAATGACCTCTGCCTATTCTGTGGAAAAGGCAGACATAAGGTTTCTGAATGCACCATCAAGGCAAACTCTTCCAAAGCTCATGTGGCAGCTGCCTCCATGGAAACTATGTCAAAGGAGAAACCTGCCACAGAGGTGAAAAAAGAGTAAGCAACCCTCCAGATTCAGTATGGACAAAGGGTTGCATTGACTCCCTCCATATTTCTGAGATTATCCATCTCAATGCTTCCACTCTTTCTAATCCTGACTCATTATTTGTAAAACTCAATTCTGACCTTTTTGGAAATTTAGTGTTCTGAGTTCATAGATTCTGGCTCCATGCACTGTTTTGTAGGTACCACTTTGCCATGAAACATAATCTGAAACTCTGATCTGTACCCAATTTCTTTGCATTTGTTTGATGGCACCAGCAAGACAGCTATTACTCAAGCTTGCAACATGCATATCTGGTTTCTGTGTGGAACACTTCAGACAGTTACATTCTTCATAACACAGTTGGACTCTAGCTGTTCAGTCATTCTAGGATACAACTGGCTCACCTGACACAATCTATTAATTGACTGGGTATTGGACAGTATATCTTTCCAGATTCCTGACACTTCTGTTCCTCCTCCAGCATCTATTCTGGCCAGAGCCTCTTCAGTCTCAATGGCTCAATGGCAATTCCAGCTTCTCCAAAATCCTCCAAGCCTCTCAAGATTTCCCTCATCTATGCTGTGGTGTTTGTTCAGGCAAGTAAATTGGATGGTTCTCAGTGTTTTTCAATCAGTCTACAAAATGATGAAGCATCTGGATATTTTGCAACTCCAGAAAGATCCAAGCTAAATGCTGATCTGGAAGGAGTTCCCAAAAAAATAATGATTTTGCAGACATTGTCAGTAAGCAAAACGCTGACTGCCTTGCTGTTAAGTTCCAAACAAAGGATAGTTCCAGTAATCATTCTGAACACCTCTTTCTGGGAAATATCTCACGGAGTCCCCAGGTAATAAGTCCAGGGAAGTTTCCAGGGATATTAGTACAAGGAATGTTGTATCAGAATAATTACCAGAAAGTGGTACTGATGAGATGGACTTGGCTTCAGCTTATGTGCTGTGCCCTTGTACACTCATTCAGGTGTCCATATTTCGAGCTGATGGAATGCATACAGGAAGATGTAGATTCCAGAGTTCCTGTGGGAGTTCTGGGAATCAAGTGTGCAGACAGACAAGAGGAATAGAGACTGGATCAGGACATATTCAGGTTGTAACTTGTTCAAGATTCAAACTGGATTCTAAGTACATGAATATAGGAGACTTATATAGACTGTGAAATGTAATAATACCAAATCTGGTATTAATGAGGGGCAGAACTATTAAACATAAAATGAAACAAGTAAATACCAAACTAGGTATAAGGGATGGAATGGAACAGGAGTGGGGTCCAAAACATGACAGGACATTAGACCATAATGGGAGCAGGGTTCAATGCTCTGTTAGAGGGGTTCCAGGAGTCCGGTCAGAGTCTGATGACAAGCACAGAGAGTCGGGTATAAACAGGTTGATTTGCAGGTCTGGTGGAGTCCAAGGACTGGTGCATGAGACACAGACAAATCATGACAGGTCATGGGACCATAATGGGAGCAGGGTTCTATGCTCTGTTAGAAGGGTTCCAGGAGTCCAGTCAGAATCCATGACTGGTCTGTGAGATACAGAGTGTCAGGTGTATATAGGGTGAGGTGCCTAGTCAGGGGGCAGACTGACAGAATGGGATGTGAGTCAAAGGGTAGTTGAGGGATGAGGGTCAGGTTCTGGTGGATTCTGGATCTTGATAGTGGTCCAGAAGATGGTTAAGAACCTAATATAATATCCCACCTCATAGGCCTTACAACCTAAAAATCAATACTGAGCCTGGTTCAAACCCTCCCTTAGGACCTAACTACCTGTTGTCCCAATCATCACTTTCCTCTATCTGAGAGTTCCTGGATGAACATTTGTCAATAGGTTTTATCTGGCCTTCCAAGTCTCCTTTCAGAGTGCCCATCCTTTTTGTCAAAAGAAGGATGGATCTCTTTATCTCTGCATTGATTTCCAAGGCTTAAACTCCATAACTGTTATGACCTGTTCCCGGATGTTTCAATATCTGACTTCTGACCTCCAACTTCCAACTTCCGACCTCTGACTATGGAACATCATAGTTACCATATCTTCCACATTCTTCCCTTGTTCCACATTTGGTAATTTGTCTGTTGACAAGTATTCACTCGTTTGTTTATTATATTCCCTTTTCAGAATAATGTCTCCCCAATTCATCTTATTGTATTCCCATTTCAGAATACTTCCATTTCCATCTTATTGTGGTCTTAGTTTGTAGTACAATAACGAGAAGACTTATATTAGTTTCTGCGAATTTGTACTTTACTTTAGATCTGATATTGACTTAGTTTCTTATTCCCTCTTCCATCTTTCTGTACACTCGATATTTGGAACTCTTCAGAACTCTGAATATCCCTATCTTCAATTGTAAGTCTCGCCTTTGAAATTAAGGACTTCTGAGCATTTGCATAGAGGTGCAGCACATAAGCTGAAGCCAACATCCTGACCCTATCTGATAAGTTTCCAACTTCCTGGTGACTTTCCAATAGTTCCTGAATAAGTTCCCGACATGGCACTTAACAATAACATGGAAAGACAAATACCTGCTCCCACTCATCACAGATTTACTCAATGCTCTTCAAAAAGCCAGAATTTATACCAAGATAGACCTTAAACACACCTATCACTTGGTCCAAATTGCCAATGGTGACAAGTGGAAGACTGCTTTTCATACCTACTATGGATATTTTGAATGGTTGGTTATGCCATTCAGCCTTACCAATGCCGTGTGCATTTTTGGTGTCATGTGACCTGTTACTTAAGTCAAACTTCAAAGGCTCAAGTCACTGGCATTTGCTTCTGTCCCAGATCTTGGCCTCTGAACCTTCGAGTTCAGGCTTAGATTGGAACCCTTGTCTCAGACATGGGAGTCATAGGATAGAAAAAGGGTAATAAATAGTTAAACATGATATAATTACTGACACAGTAATGATATCATAAAATAATTAAATAGTTAAATAATTAGTTATCAAAATGTATATAAGGAGGACCAGAAATCTGCAATAAAATAGCTTATCACACATATTTTACAGCACAGCTCAGAAGCTTATCTCATCATCCTAAGGACAATAATAGCCTTAGTCTGATATACTAACTGCAAGCACCTACACTTGCAGAATCTAGAACTCTTTGTCAGCACTCTTGAACTTAGCTAATCATCTAAGTTTCCCAGCCTCACAGCTACCCCTTAGGCTTATTAAATACATAATAAACCTAATAAGTATCCATACTGAAATCCCTGTCAACACTGTTACGACTGGAAAACCCGCCAGACTCTGGGCACTACCCTATATGCACCCAGACCCTACACGCACCAGTTATCAGTTTACCAGAATACCGCTGGGACCCAGATGTCAATCCTGTTCATGCCTGACCTTCACCGTCTCATGTATCAGTCACCGGAATACCTGCCGGGACCCGCACCTGTCTATCTCTGACCCTGTCCCATGTACCAGTCATTGGACTCTGCTCAGAAAACCTGACAGCTCTCTAACTGAGCCCCATTCCCATTATGGTCAAATGACCCGTCACGTTTTGGACTCTGCTCCTGCCCCATTCCCATTATGGTCTAATGACCTGTCACGATTTGGACTCTGCTCCACTCTGTTCCATTCCTAACACCAAACTTGGTGTTTACTTATCCTGTTTCATGATTACTAGTTTAGATTTCATTATTACTGGATTTGGTATGTCATACATTCCACAGTCTATATAGTCTAGCAGATGTTGTACATACAATCCAGTCAGAAAATCAGCTTAGATTCCCCCCAGTAATCTCAGTATACATTTTCCACTCTAATCTCCTCTTTGAAACACACCGCTATTTACCTCGTCAGAGCCCACGGGCTCTGACCCATCTATCACACAGCCTCTGACCTATCATTGCTCAACCTCCAACTCATCACCCCCCGACCCCTCAACCTCTGCGGGATTCCCACAGTCGACCCTCTGACCTCTCAACCCACCGACTACTCCCAGACTCCCCAGGATTCCCGTCCACCCATCTGAAATTGGATGACACGATCTCATGAGGGTGCAGCCTATAAGCTGAAGCCAAGTCCTACTGGCTTTCCCACAGGTTTCTCTGGAAACCTTCTGATAAGCTCTGCACACACTCTTAACAAACACTTAGATTATTCGAGGCTCATACCTAAGTTTATTAAATTAATCAAGTACAAGCACTCAATTAATCCGATACAAATTATTGTCTCTGTTAATAAATTATTTAACACCTTGTTAAGTATCTATTAATAGTTACAAATAAGCATACAAGAAACTAAAGCTTTATATCAAGTTTCTGCCAAGTTACTGCACATATATTCAGCTTCCAGCCCCTATTCTCAAGGAATAGCTGTTTATTTGCTCAAAGAGTCGTACACAGTTTTATTGAACCTTTCAATAATCAAAATAAGCATTGATTTTAGTTGTGTAAGCTTAATAGTGCAACTAATTAATCTATCAGTATTTAAATTACTGGACCTTTGCTTGTTTTATTGTTGAAGCTCTGTGACACTATAGCATTTATTGAGCTATCTGAGAGAAACCCCTAAATACATTACAGAGTCCTCTCCAGAAAGGGGTAATCCCATTATTAGGTCCATCAAGATGACTTTGAAGGGTCTGGAAGGCACATCTGCAGGTTGAAGTGCTCCTTTCCACATTGTATAATCAACTTTAGTTTTCTGGCATACATACATTGTGGCTGCAAGCATACACCATGCAGTCCTGTAACATTCAAGGCCAGAAGTGGTCTTTCATCAGGTTGACAAATTGCTGTTTCCCCATGTGAGCTCCTTCAAAGGGGTCATTGTGTATTAGTTTCAGGGTAGTTGTCATCATGTCACTAGGTACACAGATTTGAGCTTTCCAGTCTGAGTCTCTGAAGTATAGCATCTTGTTTTTCCTGATGAAGTAATGAGAGGGAGTGGCAACTATGTTTGGTGAAGCAGAATCAACAGTGTAGTGAGTCCTGAAGGAGGGATTTTTTGGGTATCCATCATGAAATTCCTTCATGTAATCCTCATTGATTTCTAGACCAGGGTATGTGGTGTATACTGCTCCCCATATAGCCAGTCAATGATTAGTGTTCTCATATGACCTGGCCCATTGTAAGGCTACATGATCCATGGTGAGTAGTATGTGTTCATTTTCTATAAATGGTTGGAAATGAACCAGCCCTTCCAAATCAGAGGCCTCACAAAGCATTGATCCAGACAGTGTCCTGGGTCAAAGGGGAAAGTGTTGTCTTGAGACTCCTTCAGTTGAGAGGGATCCTCTATGAGATGGTCTGTACTGTGGCATCTCAACTGATTACTGAATACCTCCTCATCTATGACTTCCTCAATAGATGGCAGTTTGGGCTGTGGTGGATTCTCCTTCTTCATCAGACCCTTGGAGTCCTGGTGATGGGTGTTCAGCCAGTCTCCCTTTGCTAGAAAGTCATAATCCAATATTGATACATATACCTCCAATACCTCATTCACATTTGAATTAGGTTCTGGTTCTACAGTGGTATCATCCTTTGATTGAGGGGCATAGGTGGAAATGAAGATTGATTCATTATCAACATTATTTGTATACTTACTCCATAAACCACTTCATACAACCTCTGATCCTTGGCTTCCTCGATGGGATCCTGTGCTGAACATTTGTTAATTAAAACATAGTGAGAAATCTTGCCAGCATTGGGACAATTAATCTTAAAATCTTCTGGGCTCCTAAAAATCCAGCACTCCTTAGGAGGTTTAATGATGCTCCTTTCGTCACTTCTCTCTCAAAGAAAAACTTCCCATGCTCCTTGCCTTGCTTCAGGTTAGCTCTCCCTGTAGTGTTCCTGTCCACAGTTTCACTGATGAGAATGTAGCTGCGAGCAATCAAATCATTCCTGATCAAGGACTCCTCTATAGTCTCAAGGCTAGGCTCCTCCTGTTCTGAAATCATGACTCTAGGCTGTTGGAATCAGTAACATTCTCACTGTGTTTGGTTCCAGGCATTGACAAGGCCTTCTTTCAGATTATTGGCATATGTTTGTAGTTCCATTATGTCATCAATTGGCTGTCCTTGTAGCAAATAGAGCCATTCTGTAGGTAGAGTCAGACTTAAATGATGCATTTCTTCCTTCTGATCTTGATGGAAACCATACAAGATGCAATACAGTTTAATCTTTTGCTGAACATATTGGACCAGGGTTTTGCAATCTGATGAAATCTCATTTCCTCCCATTCTAAAACCAGAGATTCATGCCATCTAGTTCCAAGCAATCCCTCTACAATACCCCAAAGGAAGGACCTGTGAGATCGACTAAATTCAGTACAATGCTCATGATCTAGAGTACTCCACCAAATCTTAGCATTACCTGTGAGTTGTCTGGGAAGAGTAACTCCCAACAGTGAACTCATTGATTCAGATATTTCTGAGAGACTCATGATGTCCAGGATATACTCCAATGCTTTAGAGTGAATTCCATCATACTCAGGTAAATCAGACCATTTAATCTTGATGTCATTGGTGTTGAGAGTAAGTGCATTGTCCTTAGGTAATTCATTATCTTTGGTGTTAGCCCTGGGAATTTCTGGGTTTCACCCCCCACATCCTTGATTTCAACCATCCTTGAAGTCATCTGAACTTTCAGATGAGTGGCTAGGCTATCCTCCTGGTAGGATGAACAGATTGGGTTTGATAGGCAAGGGATGGTGAGTTTCATCTGGATTCAGCAATCCTCAACTGCAAACTTGACCTGCTATCCCCTCAACAAATGCTGTTGAAAAGGACAGTCAACCTTTATTGGTGATTTGTCTGTCTCAACCCAGGAGAGGATCATTAAAAGGATTAGGGGTGATGGGAGTAGTTTCAAACATTACTTGTGAGTGAGAGGTCTCTAAATGGGGAGTCGTCTATTGTTTCATAAAGGCTTCTTCCTCTAGTTCAGCCATACTGAAAAGGCAATGTGATTGCAGTTGGTGGAAGGGAGCACTGATCAGAATGTCCTTTTCCTGCAGACATTCCATCACTTTGATTATCATGTCCAACAGAAAGTTCTCTAGGATTAATGGGCAATTGAGTGAGTGGAGGAAAAAAGTGTCAGGGGATCCTCTGAGCCTTTGAATGAAGGACTCAGTTGTCAAGGCTGGAGATGAGATTGGTAGACTATTGGAGGATATCTGAAAACTATTAAGTATACCAAATTCTAATATACTCTAAAGGTCATTTAAACATCTGGGATGTGATTCAAACATAATTTGGTTTTTAGAACTTTCAAAAAGTTTTAAACTCTCATACATTACAAACTAAAGAATCTTTCCAGAGATGAGTAGACAAAAAAAAAATTAGTAGTTTGAAACACTAATACTTTTAAAAAATAGATACCTTTAGATAGTCCATTCCATGCATATGTATATCATTGGCATCTCTAAATACATATGTATTACTTCAGAATGGATCTGTCAATCTGAACAGATTTCTACTTGATTCAACATACCCAGAATATATAGGGGGTTTTACTTAATACATAAAGACAGCTGTGGTATGAAAAATTTCCAATAATATTTTACATATTTTACATGGAAATAACTATGTACATTACAACTTTAAAAAACAAAGTACTAATAAAAGTATTAGTAGGCATCTGTAAAAGGAAGGAAATTATATACAATGGAATTTGTTAAATAGCTATGGGTTGTATAAGATGTAATATGGAGTTTTGTAAAAATAAGACTTTTATTAGTAAATATTTGAGATTATAGTAATTATAAACACCCTCCATTGTACTACTTATTCAGACATACAAAAAGACATATTAGGAATACAACAAAACAATAAACCAGATTACAAACTAAACAAGAACAAGGGACAAAATAAAATCAGATGTCAACTGGCAAAGCCAGATTGAGAACAAGGGGATCTGGAATGTCTGGGTGGAGTCTGGTGTGCCATTCATGCATTACAGAGAGTCAGGCACATACTGTATATACTGTAAGCTGGTGCCTGGAGACTGGCAGGTTTTCCAGTCATAACACAATGGTGAGTGTTGTTCTGGTGGACTGGGAGAATTGTTAGTCAGCTGTTTAGCTTCAATTTGAGGGAACCTTCAATAGAAGCTGGCCTTTGAGAAGTCAACAAAGCTTTTCTCATTGTGACAATACTGGGCAGTTCAAGCCCAGGGGGTCATTGTCACGGAAGAGAACTACTTGGCATCATTGACAATCTTGCAGCCTGTTCCCTACCCATAGTCATTTTTAGTTACCTAGAGATAGATACATACTAAATAATAGAATGTTTTCTTCATAGGAAAAGAATGGTCTGGCCTGGATCACCACTGTGAAGAGTCATAGAAGTTCAGACCATTCAATATATGATGAATGTTGACCTTCTACGTATGACTAAGTTATATTGACTATCAAAGTACAATATAAGTAAAAGGGGAATAATCACTGTAAGCAACCATAAGGGAGCTGGAAGTGATTAGGACAAATGAAGGAATTGACCCTTACAGTACAATTCAGATGAAAGACTCCAATAGAATAGAGTCAAGTAAGAGTGATTCACAAGAAAGAAGTGAGAAAATACAAAGAGGTGCAGGCAATGATGAGTGAGTTTGAATGGATGACTCTGGACTTCAATGGTAAGTATGAAGCTCAGAATAGATGTAGCTAATACTGTTAGAGACAGTTGAGATGATACCCCAATCACAACTTGCAGGACACTTAAGATAATGTCTGGGCAGTTGTGGTTATGGGATAAAAAGTGTCTGAGTTTCTATTTGGTGCACCCACTAGTGTACAATAAGATGATGGTAAGTGTGTGCCCCCAAGAGTCTATGTACCTACAGGTGTACATAGATCTTGGAACTAATATAAGCACATATAATCGAAGAATGACTTAATCAAAAGTATTAAAAAAAATGTGTAAAAAATAGAAAGAATATAAATACAATTGAACAGTTACATTCCCCAAGGAGAGGTACCTCTCACACTTTCCTTTGGCTTTCCTTTGGCTTTCCTTTGGCTTTCCTTTGACACTCCTTTGACTTTCTGACTCAACTTCTGACTTGACTATCTTTCAACATTATTTGACTTACATATCTTTGACTTGTCTCAGTTTGACATCATTGATGATTTCATTCTGATATTATATTATCATCATAGGTAAATGATAAATAGCATAAAAGGGCAATGATAGGAGTGAGGGAAGTCAGTCAGAAAACCTGTATTATAATTGTATCCTTATTTTTCTGTATTCCTAATCAAGTCACACACTCTCTATATGTCTTATATAATGTCATAATACTTTGACATAATTATTTGTGTACTTCTGTGTTCTATATTTGCCTCACACTTTATCAACAAGATGAATTAATGCTTCATTGAACAAGGCATCCAGACTCAATATTGTTGAATAATCTTCAATCATTATTTGACTTTATTGAGTGAAATTCAGTTCATGTCAGATCGGATTAGTATATATTGTCAACACAAGATGCATGTTGTCCCATCTCATTTCTTCCCACAGTCTTTAAAGACTTCAAGTTGTCTTGCTTATTTGCACCCACTGTTATGTATTTTTAGGTTTTTCTGATTTTTAACCAATCTCCCCTAACAAATTGATAAAAAACAAGTCTAAATGTACTTATATTGTGATGAAATTATTGTACAATAGTCTCCTGAAATTAACCTGATTTTTACAATTTATTTCATATTTTTATCATTTATTTTGGGAGAGCTATCAAATTTCTACTGTTTATTCTTTTTTATCTAAATATCTTCTAAGTCGACCATCTGGCGCTTATTGCGCAACGCACGGGAATATTCGTCACAACAAGTGACCATCGTCACAAAATGCGACGACTTGTCACAAACGTGACTCAGCTGTCACAAACGGCTGAATAATAATAATGTCACACATATGGAAACATTGTGACACGCGCGGGAAAATTATGTAATCAGCGCGTGCATGAAAATCATCAACTTCACAATGTGCGAGAACATTACATCAGCATATATGCTACAATGGAAAGTAGTAGAAATCCAGCTTCGTCTATGCCAAACTGATAATCACGAAGAGCTGTATGGTTGGGTAGGGGAAGAGCGTTAGCTCTTCAGATATGCGTGGTAAGACTCGCCGCTCGGGAGGGCGGGCCTTCCTTATGCAATTACAACTCTCGTTATTAATAAGCTTGGTATAATAATCGTTGTCAATAAATACAGATTGACGCTGGTGGTAATTAGAACCCAAAAGAGGGTGGGCGGGTGGGTAAAAACGATGAGAAATAGAAGTAAATGAATGATGATATGATAGAGGGTGAAAGACCGTCGAGAAGAAAAGACAATCAAGTCGTCGTAAGAGAAACAGAATGTGGGCGTTCTTCATACACTTGGCTGGACGTTGAGTGCTGAACTGCTCCCAGCAAGCCAGGGATTGTGCGGCACTCTGAACTACTCCTGGAATATTCCAGCAGATTCCAGGTAAAATAGCTAAAAATAGGTAAAACAAGTAGCTAGAACATTCTCCCAGATTTTACTGTATATAAGGAGCTCTGCTCCACCACTGAAATATAACTCAATTTAGCTCAATTTAACCATCTTAACCAGCCACATCAGTGTGCCACTGCAGCAGCAGTCATATTCCACCCCTTAGTAGGGCTGTTGGACAAATACATACAAACACTTAGTCACCTCTAGTGTTAGAGTATGATATTACAGCTCTTACATAGTCTATGATGTTCCCTATATTTTTCTGATATTTGTAGTATTTTTCCCAGCACTGTAGGTGCAGTATTGAGTGAGTTACCTAGTAAGGTAACTGATGTGTAGGTGCTTAGGTAAGCACCCTGTAGTATACTCCGCTGTGGGTGTGGGAAAGTCTCCTTAGTGTTTACTTTCCTCACACTCACAGGTATGTAGTTATTTCACAGTTGAATACATTAAGTGTTTACTTTCCTCACACTCACAGGGTGTTTGTCAAGAGTTATTCAACTGTTTCAACATCTAGTTGAGCTGCTGACCTAAGCTAACTCAGAATCCCTTAACCACCTCTAGTTGAGCTGTTGGTTATCAATCAATAATAAATAAATAAACATATCAACTGTTCCCTTTGCCACCTCTTAGTTGAGTAGCTGGCTATCCTTTATTACTTATCCACCTCTAGTTGTTGGTTATCAATTAAAGTAATAAACAATCTTGGTTATCATTGTTGAGATTAGGAATACATTTCTAATTTCTACCCGGTTTTTGGCATAAATAAATACTGAGAATATTCTTGGAGAATCCTTAAGACTGCATTAAGATCCTGATAAGTTAGTATCACAGTAGACCCTGTAGGTTAGTGTGAATAAAGCATATATTAGACAAATAGTGTTTTATTCTATATCTAATCTTTTGACCTGTTTATAAATATTTTTACTGTTTGATAAATAGTATAAAATATATATAAACTAGCTAGAATCGAAGTTGAATTTAGATTCTGAATCAGTGAATTGTTATTCATATTTCAAGTACATATTTTCACAGAAAAAGAACAAGCTTGTACAAGCAGCTCTCAAAATCTTCTTTGTGAAGTTAAGTGCATATATTCAAGTAAATTATTGACTTCAGGGGTTCTAAGTCTATTCAGGCTGCCACTGATTAATATCAAATACTTAAATTATTTTACCTTGCAGTGAATTGAGTATTTGCACATTTTGATAGAGCACTGGACTCCTTTTTCAGAAGATAGTATTAAAATAAGGCTAATACATCACACCCACCCTTGCTGCATTCCCAGTTTAGGTTCATTTGTTGTTTCAGTTTCATGTATTTTCACTTCTACTGGTGTGAGCATGGCCCAGTTTTGTTTCCAGCCACACAAGAGAGTGGTGGCAACGCAATATAGCTTACTTGCCCATCTCATGCACAAAGACCCGTGATGCAGACACAGACATGCCTACTCACCCTGGCATCTACATACATTTCTCTACCTACCATTAGGGTCCCTGTCCCCAACTGCTATGTATCTTAGTTATGTGCAATATATAAATGTATTAAAAATAAATAAAAAAGAAGACACAGACACGTGATCCGCAAACACATTGACTCTTTCCTAGTTGACCCATCCCACCATGTCTCCCTCTCCTGGATCCCCAGCCACAAGGGATTCCAAGGCAATGAAGAGGCCGACTTCCTTGCAAAAGAAGGTGTTACCCATCCCCCCATCATCCACTCCTCTGTCTCCTGGGCCCTGGAACATGCCAAGTCCTGCTCCCTAAAACTTTGGTGACAAGACTGGCTCCACCTTTCCCACACCAACCAAGCTGCCATCACGCTCCACAAACCCCCTGCTGTGAAACTCTCAAAGTTCCACAAGGAATATGGTGGTCCCTGCCATGTCCACACACATGTCATCCAGGCCATCTTGGGCCATGGCTTCTTCGGCACCTACTACCAACATTTCCTCCCCAACCTCCCCACCTCCTGTCCCTGTGGCACAGAAGACATCCAGTCCCACCTCCACATACTTTCTGAGTGCCCCCTTCATGAGGAGCACCGCCACACCCTCTGTACTGCCTCTCAAGACCTATCACTCCCCATTATCCTCAGCACCTACAAGGGCCTTGAAGCCCTAGCTGAGTTCATCACCACCTCTGATGCTTTCTGGAAAGCATAACCAGCCCACCATCCCTGCTCTTCCCTGCCCTACATTCAACCCTCTTGCCCATACCAACCAGCTACATACACATCCTGCTGCCCCCACCTACCATTAGGGTACTTTTCTCCCAACTGCTATGTATCTTAGTTATGCAATGCAGTATATAAATGTATTAAAAAAAATAAAATAAAAAGACACAGACATGTGACAAGGCTCTCTTGTTCCATGACCACCACCTGCCTCTGGGGTTGGGACCCCCATGGAAGGGCAGAGGCGGATGACAGTGAACAGGCTTGGGGAGCCTCTGAAGTCACTGCTCTGTCAAAGTCGGCAGCCTTCAGTCGCGCACCAGTGTCGCCTGCAAAATGTCACTGGCACCTCCTAACCATGACCGCAGCCTGGCAACAGTCTATTCTTCCTACCCACCCCCAACTCCAACATTCACTTATGCACTGGCAATGTAAGGCTTCGGTGTGCCTGCAGCCATCGTCAACTGCTAGCAGGATCTCGGGCTCTGTTGAAATCTGCAAGCCTGGGGAATTACAGTGCGAGGACTCTCAAATACTTGGAGCAAATGCCACTAAGAGATGAGCGGGTAGAGGTATAAACCGGTGATATAACTAGGTTTCCAGATGAGGCTCTACTCTCATCTGGATGTAACTATATACTATGATACCTGGTCTGTGCACTGTTCTGTGCTGTGAACGTGTGTCCACAACATGGAACGAAGTGAACACTAAACTAAATATAACTAATCACATGTGTGAACTGGTAAAGAAATATGCAGTCACAAAATGAGGTATGGTGTGATACTAATTGTACGTCACCATACTCTAATAGGCTCTTCCTCGGGCTTCGGCCCAAATTTCCACTCTTCATTTGACCATCGTACCAACCACCACTCACTGCGACACATCCAGCCTGCTCCCTCTCAATTCTCTCGTAGATACTATAGCAGCTATGCTTTATACGATGCTAAGGAACCGCTATGTATCTTAGTTATGCGATGCGGTATATAAATGTATTAAAAAAAGACACAGACACATGATGCAGACACAGGCACATAATGCAGACTTTTTTTTTTTTTTTTTTTTGATATATTTGTATCCCGCTTCAAGCAACAATGGCTAACTGCAGCTAGGGGGTGAAAAGGCCCCCAGAGAAACTATGCTACAGTGGTACGAAGTTCCGAGTGAGCTATGTGCGTGGAAGGGATTTTAGTAAGCAAAGGGGGTGTATGTAGATATATATACATGGTATGAGGCCTTGAGGCCTTGGGCCGAAGCCCCAAGAAAAGCCCGAGATCCTGCTAGCAGGCATCAACAAGGGCTGCAGGCACACCAAAGTCTTGCATTGCTAGTGCATAGGTGAATGCTGGAGTCAGGGGTGGGTAGGAAGGGTAGACTGCTGCCAGGCACCAGTCATGGTTGGTAGGTGCCAGTGACATTCCGCAGACGACACTGGTGCGCAGCTGAAGGCTGCCGACTTTGACAGAGCAGTGAATTCAGAGGCCCCCAAACCTGTTCACTGTCATCCGCCTCTCCGCCCCTCACCACGAGCACTGGGGGCCCCAACCCCAGGCAGGTGGTGGTCACGGAACAAGAGAGCCTTGGCACGTGATGCAGACGTGTCGCGCTGTGTTCCAACACAGCCCCAAGAAGTTGTCTGATGTGTAGCCAGGACAGACAGCGACAGGATGGCGACATTACGGTAAATGGCGAAAAATAACCCAGGACTAACCGGTGCAAGGGTGAAGCACAAACGGCTACCGGAAGATAGTGTTTATGTAAAATAACAAAAGCCTTGTCACCGCTGTCCTATTCTGTGTTTAAGCTGTACTGAAGAGCTGTAGGTGGCTATTCAGGGTTCAATCTTCCCATGCCAAGCGGAAAGTTGTGTATTATCTGCGGTTCTGCCTGAGTACGTTGTGTATTATCTGCGATTCTGCCTGAGTACGTTGTGTATTATCTGCGGTTTTCTGCCTGAGTACGTTGTGTATTATCTGCGGTTCTGCCTGAGTACGTTGTGTATTATCTGCGGTTTTCTGCCTGAGTACGTTGTGTATTATCTGCGGTTCTGCCTGAGTACGTTGTCATGGATGGTTGCTATCTGCGGTTCTACCTCAATACGTTTTCGAGGGCGCCGACTCTCGTCTAGTGAGTTTTCCTTTGTTCATTTTCACTACTGGAGCAAGGTCAACAATCAGCTCTTATGAACACGGGAAAAAAAACATAGGAAGCCAATATAATAGATCTGGCCATTGGTACCTGATGACAATTATCACACACAAGATATCTGATCCTGCCAGTGCTCGAACATAGTCTTATTCTCTAAACGTACACTCAACATGCCGATCTACCTTTCGGGGCCAAGTTGCCGACGCCGGGGTTTGCAAAGCCCGTAAAATGAAATACCGTTTTACATCCGCAGAATCCACAGCCACAGCTTCATTTCATTACCAAACCTTAAGTGGATCCTTTGGATCCACACAGTGCCGAAGGAAGTATAAATCAGCTTTAAGCCATCCGTCATCGTTGTCTTGCCTCTATACAACCCCGGCAACCTGTCGTGTTTCTAACTGCACTCTGATATGTCCATCCAAGCACAAACATCCGGATCCCCAACCTCAGTGGGCCAATCCGTGTTAAGTATTGACACCACCCCATACCAAGTTGATGCTGCCACGTAGGGCCATCTTGATCATCTACCATGATTCAAATTTATTTACAATCGCTTCATTCCCAGGCAGGCTGAAATCGCTTATTGGGAGGCTATTTTCGCAAATGCTTCCCAACCCGAAGAAGTCGTCTCAAATCATGTCTACCCCCCATTAGACGGGACAGTTCCTCACTCGCGGCATGATACCATGTAAGTACCAATTAATTATACACTTGTGAGGACTTGAAAGATATTTTCAGACCGGATTTCAACTTCCACTTCAGGAATATCTCCCCCCAGGCGGTAGACCAGAATATTAACAGGTATTTATTGTCTTCTGTTAAATAACTGTCATCTTTCTGATCACTATATAGTCATTATATGGGAGCATCAGGTCCGCCGACGGACGCTAGTATTTTTAGTGGGAGTTCCTCAAACCCTCCAGCTGCAATAGGTTCACCGTTCGAACTCGCTGCATCAACGTGTCGTCCGTTGAGGTGAGATTCATCGCTCATCGCGTATTAATTCAAATTTCGACTGAGCCTGCGCAGTGCTCTGGCGGACATGTCCCATTTTCAAGCCACCGAGGTGTCGTCTCTTATGGGGTGCGTCTGGCTGGCTGTCAGTGTCTTTGCTGCATTTCTTTAAACCAGATGGCAGTCACTCGGGTAGTTCCTCTCAAACTCCACCGGGGTTAGGCGGTAGCAATCAGGCCCCTAGGGGCATTAACGGCTCACACTATGGAACGACAATTCAGTATTGTGATTTGGGTCCCGGAGCCGGACATTGGAATAGGTATTCCCGCATTTGAACTGACCATATTTCCCATTTGACGGGATTTTGCAGCTCTTCGCTAGCAATTTACCGCAAACGGGAGGATGAGCCTCCAACAAGAGTTTACAATCAGTCGAGCTTTCCCTCCGCAAACCAACATCACGTCCATAGTTATATAGCTGGAGGCGCCCATGCACAGGATTGGGGATATTATGGGCCACATTCAGATGACTCTATGTCCAACCGGTCGTCCGAAATACGATTTGATCCAATGGACAGATGCGATTTTCGCCAGAGGTGAGTTTAGGTCTCGCATTTCCTGTTGAATATTGTTCAGAATATCTGTAGATCAGCAGGAGCTATGATAAATGCTGTCCGGACACCCTGGCCTGGGCCCGAGCCATCTTTCCATGCGAGTGGGCCTGATTGTGTACATCCGGGGAATTTCAACTCCCCTGGTGTGAGATACAACAGTTGGTACGGTAATAAGTAAGGCCTATTTGTTTATAAAATTTATTATCGTTCGCTCATAGGTCTCCAGTCCGGCGCTGCCTCATTTGCAGGAAATATATCCTACGCTAACACAGCGTATTCATCCGGGAGACCGTTATTCATCGACGTCGCACTTGGCATATAAAGAGTTTGCATCTCCCGTGACATCGAACTGGTACGTGTGCTCTTGATCCCAATAGATGCGTGCTCATTATCTCTTCACGTGTGCTAGTACTGACGGCAGAAGTTCACCATCATGGACCCAGCCTCTATCTCTGGATAACCAGCCGATTATACACGCAACAGGCCGAAATATCTTGTATGCACTGTACTGCTAACTCGTTATTACACTTTTGTTGAAATTTCACAGCTCTAGCCCAGATGAGACGCAAACTGATGCGTCACTTGGATCATCGGAGGTATCGGCTAATACGTTGGTCGACGGAGTATTGTATGTGTTTTGTAAATAAAATATCTAACAACAAGGATTTAACCTTATGTCTGAACAGCGATACATCCGCCGGCCAACACAATTTACCAAAAAATCTCGGACCATCGCTGGAAGAGGAATTACGCCCTTTCGGCGACAGTTGGAGAAAATATTGTCAGCCAGGCGGAAGACCGTCTACAGAGCATCTTTCAACCTCACAATGTCCGATTTCACTACAACCACAACCACAAGCAACACAAGCATTATCCTCTGTGCTACCCTCTTCAGCTCCCCCTATCTCGTCTCGATCCCTATCGTGTTTTTCCCCTACGCGGAGAAAAGGTGCTGCATCAGGGCCTTTGCTGCCTTGCCATTGGGGCATTCTGTACGGCAAGAACGGCGAGGAATATCGCTGTTCTTTGAGCGAAAGCATGGTGCGGAACGGCAAAGTGCTCCAGCATTGGGCATGGCAGCATGTCGCAAACGAGGTGTTCGCAATCCGTCGAAAGATCATCGAAATGAAAGACGCGAAGATCGTAAATACTCAAGGGAAACTAGAGACTGCCATTCTACATCTAGGGCTCTGCCCGAATCCCGAGTGCGACGCGGAAAGTCCCATGATAATATGGTACAATAGGTCGATTATGAGAAAGCGTCATCTCAAAACCCACGTAAACTGCGAGGGGTTCTTCGAGTGGAGAGTCAGTAAGAAGGGGAAAGGAAAGGCCAGGAAGCATGAAAGATATGGAAATGCAGAGATGGGGAAGCTGTTAGGTTTTGTGTCGCTGGTGCGACCGAAGGCCTCGCACGTTTTGAAGGAAGGATGTCAGCTTGTTGACGGAGGACTTCTTTAACGCACCAAAACCATTTCTTCTCCTTAACGCTGCCCTTATAAATAGTTAGAAATCTAATCTTTGAGAGGCATGGCCTCACTTTGAGCCGGCATTGACAGTGACCGTCAAAACTTCCAGGCGTGCTGGACGTGCGGCATAGGCGGTTCACTCCGATCTAGGCGCCGAAGGCGGCACAACTCCATACTTAGACTTAGTTCGCATGTATTGTGGTAATTATTCCTGAGGACATATCATTTATGGAAAGAACAGGCCTCGAGAGTCCCGAAGCACAGCCGATCTTTCCCTATCAAGGCTTAACTTCTGCTCTATATGACCCTTCAATTAGTTCATATCCCCTAAGCAATATTCAAATTCATGGATCACCAGTTCTTCTGTCACTAAGCTCAATTCACATTCATGGCCTCATTATGGCCCGTTTTCTAAGATGTCGGACGTTCAGTAATGACTTTAGGCAGGCGACACGACCTGCTCAGAATCTGTACGTGCAGTATTTTCCTTCACATCGTTTTTTGAAACAAATGCCTACACGGTCTCTAATTACATACTTATCGGCTATTATATTACTATCACCAGAAGGTTATTTCTCTTCCTTGACATATACATCTGCGCCCACTGGGTCGGTTCTTCCGAGTTGACCAAACTCGGTGAATGAAACTCCTCACTGCCCACGTTCGACGAATTGCCAATGTCGCCGTTTGTTAGCTACCCTCTTTGGCTGAAGAGATGTGTCCTTATGACTACGCTAAGGAAACAAGCCGCAGTTTGGAACTAGAAAATTGAAATGGAACGTGGCTCGAATACACGGCTTAGGCACGCTATTCAGGTACCAATCTTCCGAGGCTGTGTATCATCTGCGTTTCTGCCCCAATATGTTTTCATGGGCGCCGACTCTCGTCTAGTGGGTTTTCATTTGTTCATCTCTACTGCTGGAGCAAAAACAACAACTAGGTTATATTCCCACTGGAAAAAAATAGGACGCCAACCTGTTATCAGCTCCGGTTTGGACAAGCAAATACTATTGCTTACTCCTTCCTTTAGAATAGGTCTGACCATTAGCACCTGATATCAAAGATAACGCAATATAATATGCCGATATTCTAACACAGCCCCTATTCCTTAAACATGCGTCCAACATGCCAATCTACTTCTCGAGGCCCAGGTTACCAAAGCCTGAGCCTGAACAGCCCATAATGGAAATAGCTGAACGATACGCGCCTTCCACGCACTGCAGGATCAATAGGCCCTAGTTTCCCGTTTTCCATGACCAAATACTAAACAAGGAATCCTTTGATTTTATAACACAACCCCCAAGGAAATATACATATAAAGCAGCCTGCCATGCGGATGGCACGCAGTGCAAGGCACCGCCATCATTGTCTTGCGACTATACACGCCCTTGTCCATTGACCCCGTGGAGTTTCTAACTGCACTCAGAAATTTACACTCCAACACAACCATCCCGATCCCCAACCTCCATTGGCCAATCCACCACCCCCTATCAAATTGACGCTTCCATGTGGGCCCATCTCAATTATCTACCATCGACCAATTGGGCGTGATTGTATAAATACGAAGCTTCAACCCCTCTAGCATTGGACACAATAATTGTTATGGTAATGGGAGGCCATCTAACGCCGACCACAACATACTAAACACAGGGCCCATCACGCCTCGATGTCATAATCGGCATATCAAGAGGCTGCGTTCCCTGAAACATAGAACTGGTAAACGTACTCTCCCTCAAAATGGATGCCTACTCATTTTCTTCTCACGTGTGCTAATACTGACAGAAGAAGTTCACCATTGTGAACCCAGCCTCTCTGGATAGCCAGTCTGTTCTACACGCAATAGGCCGAAATCACATGTATGGACTGCCTTGGTAACTTGTGATTGCAGCTTCACTGGAGTTTAACCACTCGAGTCCCAGTAGTAATGAGACGCAAAATGATACATCATTTGGATCATAGGAGGTATCGGCAAGATTCTGGTTGACGGAGCATTGTATGTATTTTAGAAATAAAATATCTGATAGACAGTATTTAACCCAAAGTGCCAACAATGATGTATCCGCTGCCAACAAGCGTACATTGGTCATCTCGGACAATCGCTGGAAGAGGAGTTACGCCTTAACAGTGACATTGGGGAGAAAGCCTTTGTCAGTTGGGTGGGAAAGCGTTTTCAGAGTATAAGTATCACAATGAATAGTTTGAGGCATTGGTAAACAATGGGAAATATTGGTACAGTGGCTACGCTTGTCGGCTAGATGGATGTGTGCCCGTGGCTGCGAGGGGGGGCGAGGGGAATAACATTGGATGGCGTGATATAGAAAGAAAGTACACTGTAATAACATTCAATAAATAAGACAAAAATAATAATGTAGGCTATTTGCGGTCTTAACCTACAGACACCCAACCACCACAAAGGGGTCTTTTTCAGAGAACTATAATAAAGTCATTCTATGCGAGCATCAGTGAGAAGCTTCTGTTCCGTGAGAACTGAATCACTGGTAGTTGTATCGCTCTATCACTGTGAGAAACCCAGATTGTCTGAGATTCGAGAAGAGGTGAATGCAGGACTCAAAGGAAACGTTCGCTATAAGATCCGGCCCTGAAACGGGCTGATCTTGTTGTATGAGGGGAGAAAGGCGACGTGGCGAGCATTGTTTGCACAGGGAATACAAGAGAATTATTTTTCTTTCCTTTTTTTTCCAAATAAAGCCTCCGGAGAAAAGAAGACATGAGCGGGGGATCTACCACGTGATGAGCAAGGCAAATATAGTGAAAATAAGAAAACAAAGCACAAGTCACGACGTCTGATTTAATACCATCACAGACACCCTAAATATCAAAGTATCCATGATAATTTTTCAGAACCGACACATCAGGACTCTAATCTGTGAAATATTTGCCAGCTTAGACATAAAATATTGACATTTGATGCAAACCACCTAATTGATAAACGAAAACGAGAAGTTCTTTTGACAAAGACGGTAATTTTGTGTAAGACGTTCATGTACACTTCGTGCTTCTGAGAAAGGATCCCAGAATGTGGCTACCATCTCATAAACGAAAACTCGAGAGTTTGCAGATCATTAAATCTCACAATACCTGCACTTGAATTGGAATTGACGAGGATTTAGTCGGATGGCTATGCACAAAAGGCAGAAATAATATTTCTGGAAATTAACAGATGCCCCAAACGAGAGCTACAAACGGGCTCCCGCCCCATTAGATAATGACTCAGACGTTGGAAAATAAATCGAAACATTGCACAGAGTTTACATAAAAATATGGTCTGTGATAAATCTAAGATCCCGCATACCACCAAACCTACTCCCCCCCAGGAGTGAACGAGAACGCGCTGCCACCGCACTTTGCTCCTTAAGCAGTTGGGAGCCCCTGAGAGATTAACTGATTGGAAGGCTAAATATCATTCCTTGAATAATGTGAGAGTTTTTGGTCTTATCCTATGGCACAACTTGAAATAGATAATGAAATCCTCCACGTGGCAACACAAGACGATTCAATCATATACGGGTCAAAATGTGGATGACTGGGGGCCGTCAGTTTCTTTATGGAAAAAGCTAAACTACAAGTATATCACAGCTGCTGGTAATTCTATTCTGCATTTCATCTCATCAAAGTCCGTCTTTGGGAATGCCGCAGTGGCCCCCCTTCCCCACCTACACTCTAGCTGTTGCCTTCTCAAACAGGCGATCGAAGTCTGAGAGAAGTCTGCCTTTCCGAAGGAATAGTGCAAGTGGTAGGGTGACAGGCAAATCCAATAAGAGACCGCCAGTTCAAAGGGTAACAACTTATTGCCGGGGGGGATCTCAGAAATAAGTTCTGGTTGTGTCTTTGCTTACTTGGGGTATTACAGCAATCGATGAGACTATCCGATTACTATTCCAATTGTTTCATAAGTACGAAAAGCCAAGCCCATGATAAAAAGAGCAAGAATTTGATATAATAATGCTAAAACTTTGAATGGAAGCTGTAGTGTCGATGCTTCTATCCGCCATTTCTACTGTCAAAATATTTGAAATTATTACTATGAGCTCCTTTGTCCGCTGAAACGTTCGGCTGGTTGCGACTAGCATGACAGATCTAGATTTGTCTGCCCCTTGTCTCTTTCTCATTGTTCTTTCACTACACTGGGCCCATGGGAATGATGCTATGATGATCTCATGTCGGATCTGTTACATATTCTGATGAGTCGAACATGAGTGAGTATGGCAAATGGAGCCATCTATAACAAACTGTATTACAGGATCTAATTGGAAATATATTCATCACCAACCAGAATCTTAAATCAAGAACTCCGGGTCGGTAAAAGTACAATTAGTGGGACCACACGTGTACCAAGCATGCATCGACCGACCTGGGGGTCATATGAAGGTAGTAAAATTGCCTGCCCCTCGCGATGTGAAATTATTTTTTCGATGTGTTCTTGTAGCCTCAACGAATTGGTTTCAAATGCTTAGTAGTAAGTTGAGCTCTCTCAGCGCCCCAAAAATAAGCGAGCTGAGCTCCGAGAGAAGTTGATGGGAGCCAGTCATATATAGAGTGGGGCGAAGCATCGATAAATTGAAAAATGCCACAGCGGTTACGTGTGTGAGTCAAAAAAAAGAATGCACATGGTTATGATAAGGACCCGAGCCACGGTTAGAACCAGATGGAATGGAGCGTGACTCGAACTGCAGGAAAACATGACTTTCGCGTGGTTCAGGCTCCAATCTTCCCATAATAGGCGGGTGGCTGTGTATTATCTGCGTTTCTGCCTAAATATATGTTCATGGGCGCCGGCTCTCATCTAGTGAGCTCATCTCTAAGGCTGGAGCAAGCACAACGGCTGGCGTATATGCCCACCGAAAAATAAAGAGCAATTAGGCAGCCAATTCCTTACTAGTAATGGCTCCGGTATGGACAACCAAATACTATTTCTTCCTCTTTCCCCTAGAATTGAATTAGTCATTGGTTTTGACAATAAGGATCATGCGGGGTGTTTCCCGATATTGGAACACAGCTGGTTCTCGAAGTATGCATTCAACATGCCGATCTACTTCTCCAGGCCCAAGTTGCCGAAGTCTCAGGTTGACACATCCCATAATGGAATATCTGAACGACACGTGTTTCACAGCCCTAGCTTCTCGTGTTCAATGACGAAATCTTAAATAGGCAATTCTTCGATTTCATAATACAACACCTGAGGGGGTATAAATCAGCGTGCATGCCTTCCACAATCATTGTTTTCCCTCGTCTTCTAAGTGTACTCCGGAATGTCCGCCCAGAAACAGACATTATCGTATCAAACCTGTAGCAACCAATCCGTGTTGGGTTCCACCCCCTCTCAGGTTGATGTTGTAACGTAGGCTCGTTTCAATCATCTACCATGATTCACATTTTTTACTGTCGTTTCACTCGCAGGCTGGGTGACATCGCTTTGTACGAAGAATTCTCTCCAAATACTGCCCAACCCGAAGAAAGTGGCTTGTAAGTCTCAATTTAACAAAAACGTATAAGTCTTAGAAGATATTTTCAGACCGTATTTCGACTTCGGCTTTGGGGATACCTTTCCTCAGGTGGTAGACTGGAATATCAACGGGTATCTGTTGCGCTCTATTAGATTACTGTCATTCTCATATCACTATACAGTCAATCAATGGGAGAGTCGAGTTCCGTAATGGACTCTAGTGTTTTAGGCGGGAGTTACCCAAACCCTTCGCCTGAAACAGGTTCACCGTTCGATCTCATTCCATCGACATCTCATCCGTTGATGTGAGGTTCATCGCGTACAAATTTGAAGTTGGACTAAACCTGTACAGTGCTCTGACAGACCTCTCCCATTCTCCAACACCCGAGGTGTCGTCTCCCACCAGGTGCGTCTAGCTATCTGTATCATTACTACATTTCCTTTCCTGACACCACATTGAAGTTACTTAGGATGGTCGTCTCATATTTCACGGGGCGTCGGTGGTGAGTATCAGCCTACGAGAAGCATTGGTGGTCCACAATCTGGGATGACGGGTGAGTATTGTGACTTGGGTCCCGGTGCTAGTCATTGTGATAGGTATTCCTGCATTCGAACCTGCCGTATTTACCATTTGACTGGATTTTGAAGTTCTTCGTTGGAAACTCACTGTGACCGCGAGTGTGAGCCGTCAACAGGAGTTGACGACGTGTTTGGTTTCCCCTATGGAGTAAATGACCATTCACACCATAACCAGGCACCGGGAAGCGGCTATTCGCACCATGGGGGATATTCTGAGCGACATTTAGGTAGCTCTATATCCAAAAGGTCGTCAAAAGTACGATTCAATCCAATGGAGAAATACGATTTTCACCAAAGGTGAGTTTATGTTTCGCAATGGCTGCTGAATCCCTCTCAGAATTATTCTCCAGATCAGCACGAGCTATAATAAGTGCTATCCGTACGGCTGGGCCCGGGCCATCTGCACCCGAGCCATCTGCACATCCGAGTCGACCGATTGGGCCAGATCGCATACATCCGGGGAATTTCAACATCCCTCACATGGGATACAACAGTTGGTCCGGTAATGAGTAAGCCCTATCTTGAAAATTTTCTTTGATCGTTCACTCACGGGTCTCTAGTCCGGCGATACCTCATCCCCAGCAAAGCCATCCTGCTTCCATGGAACATATTCAACCAGGAGGAAATTATCCGTCGATGTCGCAGTTGGCATATCAAGAGTTTGTATTGCCTATGACATCGAACTGGTACGTGTGTTCTCACTCACAATGAATGCATGCTTATTATCTCTTCATGTTTGCTAGTAGTGACGGAGGAAGTTCAGGATCATGGACCCGGTCTCTGTCTCCGGATAGTCAACCGGTTATACATGCAGGAAGCCGAAATATGTTGTATGTACTGTACTGGTAACTCGTTATTACAGTTTCATTGAAATTTCACAGCTCAATCCCACATGAGACGCAAAATGATGCGTCATCTGGATCATGGGAGGTATCGGCTAATGTTTTGGTCGACGGAGTATTGTATGTGTTTTATAAACAAATATCTAATAACCAGTATCTAACCCTATGTCCGACAGCAATACATCCGCCGGCCAACAAATCTTATGTGAAGATCTCGGACCATCGCTGGAAGAAGAAATGCGTCTCACCGGCGACAGTGAGAGAATCAACATTTGCGAGCCAGGCGGAAGAGCGTCTGCAGAGCATCTTTCGATCCTACAGTGTCCGGGTTCGTTTTACCAACCACCACCACCACAACAGAAAGCACAACCGTCACAACCAACACAACCATTGTTCCCAGTTCCATCCTACTCACTTCCCCCCATCTCGTCTGAATCCCTATTGTCTTCTTCGCCTACACGGAGAAGAGGTGCAGCACCAGGGCCTTTGCTGCCTTGCCCTTGGGGCATGCTGTACAAAACGAACGGCGAGGAATACCGCTGCTCACTCAGTGAGAGCATGGTGGACAGATATAAAGTGCTGCAGCATTGGGCGCGGCAGCATGTCGCTAACGAGGTGTTCGCAATCCGTCGAAAGATCATCGAAATGAAAGATGCGAGCATCGTGAACACCCAATGGAAACTGGAGACTGCCGTTCTTCATCTAGGGCTCTGTCCGAATCCCGAGTGCGACACTGAAAGCCCTATGACAGTAGGGAAGAATAGGTCAAAACTAAGACAGCAGCATATAACGAACCACCCGAGCTGCGAGGATTTTTTTGACCAGAGCGTCGGGAAGAGGGAGAAAGGAAAAGCCGGAAGGCGGGAAATATATGGGAATGGGGAGATGGGGAGGCTTTTGGGTTATGTGTCGCCCAAATTTTGAAGGAAGGATGCCAGCTGGTTGACAACGGGTTGTTCGAAGTTCCTTGATGCACCAAAACTATTTCTCCTTCGATGGAAAGGAACGACTCCCAGCCGGCACTGACAGTGCCTAGACGCGTGGCAGATGCGGTACACTTTGATTTGGGCGCCGCAGGCTCTTATCTTTAGAATGGGTCCATACTTAGATCGCATGTACATGAACGTTCTGTGGTCATTATTTCTACGAAGATATCGTTAATGGAAAGAATAGGCGTCGTCTCCCGATGCACAGCCGACCCTTCCCCATTGGGGGCTCAGCTTTCTTTCCATATGACCTCAAGTGCATTTCCCCGAAGCTGATGAGTGTTCTAACTCATGAACCATCGGTTATCGCATCACTATTCAGTCGTTGTGACTGTTTTGTGGCATGACCGATGGTCACTGAGGATTGTTAGGTTCGTGACACGACTTGCACAGAAGGAAATCCGTACCTATAGTGTTTTCCTTCATATAACTTTAAGAAAATAATATACAAACTCTCTAATTCCATGAACATCGGTTAAGCTGCATCGTCATCACGGTTGTTTGTCTTCTTTGGCATATATTTCGGAATTCCCCCGAGGACGGTCCCTCCGAGTCGGGCACATGAATTCCCCGGCGAGACTCCTCGTTGTCGGGATTCGGCCGGTTGCCGAAGTCGATAATTATTAATAAGATAATTTCTTGATGACATTCAAATCTCTCCTTGTGACCCCGCTCACTATATGGTTCTCAGGAGGTACGAGTCCGTTGTATTTACATTATGAATGTCATAGAACCCACTTCTCAGTCACTTTATTGCGTTCACTGTCGCACTTACGGGACACATACAGCACTAAAAAATAGATTTCTCCCTGCTACATTCATCTTGCCCACATCTTATCCGTTTTATTAAATAAATTCAGTTATTATGCTGAACTGTCTATCGCATTCTCACTCGGAGGACAGGGACACTGTGTGTTGCAGCAATACCGACAATGCAGCAACAAGTATATTGGGAGGCATGACTAAAGCTTTGATGGTTACACAATAGGTATATATATTATTTAAGACGATTTGGTATTTAATTGAGAAAACGGGATGCCATCATACTACTGATTATGGCTTGTGCTAACTATAATTGACACTTGGTATGTACCTTTTAATCACATGATGCATGCTAATATAGTACCTGATCCACTCATTCACATCTGTCACTCACACAAGAGCTCAACAGCTCTCCACTATTCCTTGTATTCCATTGTTAAGCTTGGGGCTTATGGGGAAAAATCCAGGGAAAACCTGAAAATGTTCTGGGGATGGGTAGGACTTGGCTTCAGCTTATCTGCTATACCCTCACATGATTGTTGGGTCTTAACTTCAGACAGAGGGGGACAAGTAACCTGGGGAGTCTGAGAATATGCAATGAGTTAGAGTTGGGAGACCCAGGGGCTCTGATAATATGCTATACACCAAAGTTGGGAGACCTGGGGCCTCTGAGCTAGGTACCAAGCAGGTAATTAGGTGGATGGTAGGTGAGTACTAAGTTGATATTCTGATCAGATTGTAAGTTCAAATAAATCCTAGACTATATTGATGGGTCATTATTATATTAGATTTCTTGTATTTGTGAACAATGTCACATGTGATTAATGGATAACCAGTTATGGTATTACCAGTAGTCAGGTATATAGAGTAACTACTTTATGTTCTACATACATTTGCAATGCATTATTTGTACTCAAACCAAGCCAAGCATATTATGAAACTCATGATGTCTAGCAATTCTAACACAAACATATAACCTAGCTTGAAGGGCATTATCAAGCAACACTGGGTGGGGCCTGAAACCACTAGACTTGTACAGCCTTGACTAGCTGCTCACTTTATCATCATGGACATAGCACACCAACCCCTTCTGACACTCATGCTACAAAGTCAACCCAAACCACTGCCACACCTCATTGAAAAGTGTGTGCTGCCCAAACCTGAGCCTGAATCCATGGACACCTCATTGAAAAGTCTTGCACACCAAACCAAACTGAATTGTTAGCCATGCCTCATTGAAAAGCATGCACTGCACCAGAGCTGATGAGGTGCTGTGCATAGTGAATGTTGGTAGGGGAAAGCTTTGAGGGATGACCACCAATGGACTTAGAGAGATGAGAACAATGCTTAGAGTGAAGCTTAGAGACTGTGAAAATGCTATGACCAGTAAAACCTGCAATGTGGCTAGCTGAATGGCCAACATCAAGCAATGAGAGGATATGATTCTGGCTGGCAAGAGACAAAGTGTGCATTTTGGGAATTGCAGCATTGCTGGTTGCTAAAGACCATATATTTATACTCCAGTACAACATGGTCATGTGACATCACATGATTTTGTTAATATGACCCAATTGGAGGTAAACAATCAACAAGGTCACATGACTGTAAGCATTATAGTCATCAAAGTTGCCAGCAAAAAAACCCTTTGCATGAGTCTCTTGTATATAAATATTTGTAATATTTCCATATTTGGAGCTTATGTAATGGCATCATACCTCCATAATCTAGATATGATAGTGCATGTTCACAAATATTATTGATATTTTTGGACTTTTATTCTTTGAGTTATCAGGGATATAAGTCTGAAGTACAAAACATGTGAAGGGTTTTTTGAGTCACTCTACCTACTCTACCCTTAGTGGTTATGCTCCAACAGTAGAGAATCCTTGTACTGTCATCACCAGGCTAGCAGATTATTTTAATACTTTCTTCATTGAATTGGCCAGTTTTATAATATAGTTTTTCACATTGAAGATTCCATTAAGCATTTTTCATTGTAGCTTTTGTTTGGAACCTTTTTGATGTATAGCAGTGTCATGTGGAAGTGAGTGTCCAATCTCTGATCCCCTCTGTGTAGACTGAGGCTCCAAAGACTGACTGATTGAACTTGAAGCCAGATTAACAGTTCCACACACATTACAAGCTTCACAAAACTTTGAGTTGGCATAGCTTAGCACAACATATGTATACCAGTGACTCACAGGCACCATCACATTGAGATTACTACAAATGGCCAGAATGTTAATGCTTGCTACTTGCACTCTGAAATCACACACTCAAACACAAATGTCCAGATGACCAACCCACATGAACCAATCTATGCTAGGCATCAACACCATGACCAACTCCTACCAAGTTGATGCTGCCATGTAGGCCCATCCCAATGAACTCTCATGATTCACATGGATTTGCCAGCATTTCATTTTCAGCCTGATGAAAATCACTTCATGGAAGGAATACAAATGCTGCCCAATCCAAATAAATCACCTTACATTATGCCACCCAACTGTTATACAGGACAGTTCCTTACCTGCAACATGATACCATATAAGTCTCCATTAATCATATGAGGTCTTAGAAAGGAGGTATAAACCAGAATGCATGCCATGCATTATCATCATTTTTAACTATACATGATGATTGAAATAAGCCTATGTGGCGGCATCAATTTGAGAGGGTGTGGAACATTGGTATACTCTGGAATGTCTGTTTGGACACAAGCATCATCATATCCAGCCACTATGAACCAATCCATGTTAGGTTCCACACCCTCTCAAATTGATGCTGCCAAGTAGACTCATTTCAATCATCTACCATGATTCACATTTATTTACTGTTGTTTCATTCATAGGCTGGGTGACATCACTTTGTGAAAGGAATTTTCTTCAAATGCTGCCTAACCCGAAAAAAATACCTCCAATCATATTTGCCATCTGATATGAGATAATCATCCTAAGTAACTCCAATGTGGTGTCAAAAAATATAGTAATGATACAGATAGCTAGACACACCTGGTGGGAGATGACACCTCAGGCATTGGAGAATGGAAATGTCAATCAGAGCACTGCACAGGCCCAGTCAAAGTTTAAATTTGTACCCAATTAACCTCACCTCAACAGATGACATTTCAAAGCAATCAGTTTGAAAGGTGAATTCATTGCAGGCAAAGGATTGGTGAACTCCCACTAAAAATACTTGCATCTGTTAGTGAACCTGACACTCCTATGGATTGACTGTATAGTGATTTGAGAGATGACAGTTATCTGACAGAAGGCAACAGGTACCTGTTGATATTCCAATCCACCACCTGAGGAATGGTGGGTTAGAATCCAACAAATGTTTGGATCCTTAAAAGATCCATAACTGAGTTAAAATTGGTTAACGATCTAACATGTGATTGTAGAGTTTAGAATTCAATGAACTTTAGGATCCTCAAAAGATCCTTAACTAATTTTAATTATTAGAAGGATTCAATGGATGATTGTTGGAGTTTATATAAAAGAAGTCTCTACTAAGGATCCTAAATTCTTTTGGAGAGGGGACTATCCTGGTGTATATAGAATAAGCCTCTACTGAGGATCCTAAAAAATTTCAGAACAAGGGCCTTTCCCAGTGTATGTACCTGCAAGTTGATCAATGCATGCTTGGTACATGTGTCTCAACCCAGATGACATGGTTGGTTCACTAGAAGCTATAACAAATATAATATCTCAGTCAATGAGGTCTGAGACATTGAGAAGATTGAGTATGTTGTAAAAGGAAACAATGAGGAGACAAAAGCTTAAGTGGTGGTAATGCATTGTGGAACAAAGGAAGGAACAAAAGACCATTTGAACAATGGGTACAAATCTCAATTGAGGGTTGTCTCATCTCTTCTTGGTCGCTCTGGCTCCACCACACCCCTTCAAGCACGCTTAAGTCTTGATTTGTAACAAAAGCACAATTAGTGGGACCGAGTTCTTGATTTATATTCTACTTGTTGATCCATACAGAACGTCATCAAGAAATTATACTATTAATAAATATCGACGTTGACAATCGGTCGAACAGATATTCATGTACCCACAGAGGGACTGTCCTCAGGGGAATTCCGAAATATATGCCAAAGAAGACAAACAACCCTAGGACCACCAAGCAACTTTAGTCTAACTGGGTCACATAGAAAGTGACCAACTGAGATGGTCCACATGGGAAACAGATGGATAAATCACAAGCTTGGGTGACAACCAAATTACTTGTGCCATCAAAAAGGCAGAGGCCGATGGGATTTATTGGATAAGTTGACAACAGATTTCTTTGCGTGAATTTTGTATCTAAAAAACAATGAGTCAAGCCAGAATCTATAAGAGCTGAAAAAATGAATTTCAGAATCATATTAGACATAAGTTTAATAAAAAACAAATCAGAATGTGAAAGAGCAGATGCGTTGAGGTGGGTAAACTCTTGAATGTGCAGAGAGGCAACGCAACCCCCAACCCGCATGGAGTCTGTGGGGTTTCTCACTCTTTTTTTGAGTCAGAAGCCGGTTTGTCCTTCAATGGAGTTTCCATGGAGGTCTTGGCTGTTTGACCCTTTGCAGAGTTTGCTTTTGCCAGTGGACATTCCGGAACTCAATGACCAGGTTTTCCACACAAGAGACAGAGGTTATTGTCCATACGACATTGTCTTTCTTGTGGGGTCAATTTGCCATTGGGTCCGAGTTTGCCTGTGAGGTCAGGTTTTCTGGTTTGCTTGCCGGACTGTTGACCTTTTTTGTTGTTGTTGTTGTTGTTGTTGTTGTTGTTGTTGTTGTTGTTGTTGTTGTTGTTGTTTGAAGACTTTTTATTGTTCTTATTGTCAGATTACGTGGAGTTCTGGTTGCTGGTTGACAAGTTGTTGTTGTTGGTTTTATTGGCCATGGACTTGTTTACTTTGTCCGCGGAGGTCTCATGGGCAACTTCCACACAATGTTCCCAATAGCGTGCGTCCACGTTTTGAGCCTTAAGGCACATACAGGACAGGGTTTTTGGCTTGCCATCTTCTCCTTCTGAGACTTCATCTTTAAGGTGGGATGGCAGACTGGTGTAGAATTGGTGGTGGAGAATGGGATCGCCCCACTGACAACGAGCTGCAAGATTATTGAATTGGACAATATAATCCGTGATGTGCTGCGTGTCCTTCATATGAAGATTTGTGAGACTGTTCTCAGCTTCTCCGGTCGGGTCATACAGGCCAAAGTTGGTTCAAGCTCCTCAACAAAAGCATCCCAATCTTCAAGCCAAAGCGGCTCTTCCTCGGAAAGTCTGCTAAAAGCCAGTTTGAACCATTTCAACATGGATCCTGACAAGTATGAAAGTGTGTAGTTGACCTTTCAGGAGTTTGTGGAGAATGCAGTGGATCGATCGTGGAAATTGAAGTGACATTGCATGAGCAAAGTAGAGAGTTTGTTTGGGTTGGAACCCGTGAAGGGTTCCAGAGCATTGACTTTTGACCACGGGGGTTCTGTAAGGGCCACCTCAGTAGAGCCTGTGGTACTCACACTAGACCAACTAACAAAGGGATATCCAGAGTATATTAGGTAGCTACTAGATACAGATAAGGACTACTCACCTAACAGAGGGATATCCAGAGAGAAAAGGATAAGGAGGCACCTCTGCTAGATGTTCCGAAACATGGGGGTGTCTAAAAATAGAATGACAGCTTACCCTCAATGGTCCATAACTATCTACTCTATCCTAGAATATTCCTAGAGGAGGGAACAGTCCTCTGAAAAATGTGAGAAAAATATAGGAAATAACCTCTAAGGGTTAGTAAGTATAGACATGACAAAAACCAAGAGACAAGACATAGAATGTCCCCTTACAGGTTCCAGATCTTTCTTTTTACCTTCTCCGAGCATATAATTCATCAACCTTTCTAAAGTGATTGCTAAATACTCAGAGGCAGGATCCGAAAGTGGCAGTCGATCATTAGATGGAGGATTTTCAACACCTTTGCCCTTGTCGGGGGCCACAGACTTGTCCTCGTGCTCGGATTTGTCCTGGTTTTCTGGGACTTCTTCGATATGGGCTTCTTCCATGGCTTCCGGCTGGTTTGCAAGTGTCTGGCTGGTATACAAAGTTAACGGGGAATGAAGAGTCAATGGTCCAGGTAATGATGCCTGTGCATGCACTTTTCTTCTTGGTGGCATATTGAACAATCTGCGAGTCTTAGTCAGAAAATACTGTTAAGGGTGCATACATGGAGGGTTTCCGGAGGAACCTGCAGGAAATCCGGTAGGACTTGGCTTCAGCTTATAGGCTGCACCCTCGTGAGATCATGTTGTCCAATTTCAAATGGGTGGATGGGAATCCCAGGGAGTCCAGGTGGAGCTTGTGGGTTGAGGGGTCATGGGTCGGGAGGTTGTGGGTCAGGAGGTTGTGGGTCAGGAGGTTGTGGGTCAGGAGGTTGTGGGTCAGGAGGTTGTGGGTCAGGAGGTTGTGGGTCGGGAGGTTGTGGGTCGGGAGGTTGTGGGTCAGGAGGTTGTGGGTCAGGAGGTTGTGGGTCAGGAGGTTGTGGGTCAGGAGGTTGTGGGTCAGGAGGTTGTGGGTCAGGAGGTTGTGGGTCAGGAGGTTGTGGGTCAGGAGGTTGTGGGTCAGGAGGTTGTGGGTCAGGAGGTTGTGGAAGTCGTGGGTCGAGAGGTCGGGGAGTCGAGATAAATAAGTCAGAGGTTGAGAGATAGATGTGTCGGAGCCTGTGGGCTCCAACTAGCGAGAGCGGTGTAAGTTCGGTACTAGGAAAAGACCTAATAACCTGTGCGCAACGGTCAAGTCTTTATGACGGTCACTGACACAGTTGTTCTTGAAACCAGTCTATAACCAAACACACTCGGAGCGAGAGGCTAGAGATCGGACCTTGGATGACGTAAACAAAGATGAATACAAAAGGCTGACATAAGCCCAATGTCGTGGAGTGTAGAACTTCAACAATAAGAGACACTACAGTATCCCTTACTGGCCGTAGGAGTGAGACTGAGAGTAAGACTTAAGAGATTGTCCTTAAGAATGAGCTTCGAAATGAGATACAATGAAATTGCTTGTTCAATAGTGGGCAAAAGAGAGGTCCTTATATACATGAGAGAGCACAGGTCAAATCAAACATCTACAAACAACGACACAATAACGATGCGATATGGTGTGAGTCATCTCTGAGTCATCACAATAGGAGTGTTAGTAAAGCTGTGAACAATAATAGGGGGAGGCTGCGCTGAACAATAAGAGAATGACAAACAAAAGATGAGATCAGACATGTGATACGGATAAATGGGGAAACACAATAGAACAATAGAAGAAGTGAGTCAGACAATAGGGATGATGGAGTAATGGAAGTGATGGCTGATGCAACATCGATGACATGAGTCAGAAACACTCCAGAATCCCATGATGATGCGTCACCCTCAAATGCTATGCTTGATTTCGAAATCTTGACAATATTACCAATCGATGAACCGAGATTGGACATATTGTGTTCCTAGTTTTGCAGTATAAGGAGGGGACACAATCAATCACCATTTTAGAACCAGGTGGTGAGTAGGCTCCACAACCATGCAAGGAACACGAATCGACGACGACCTCAATGAGGCTCTACTTGACTTCCCTCTGGAACTGGGGTCCTAAACAACTTGGGTCCTCTGTGATCTCCTATTGGAGTGAACATTGCCATGTAACAGATTCCCGATGACGGTGGGGAACAGTCCTGCTTGAACACTCGATTGAATCAATAGTGGAGGATTTCGGAGGAGCCATGATAGTGCTCTATATGAATGAAGACAGGATCATCTGGAGCATATGGGAGTCAAATACCTTGTCGATGGAGGAAACGATGGTATTTCTTGGAGGAGCATGAGTGGGCTGGTAGGGGCTTGGAAATGATGTCTGAGGATGAGGAGAAGCGAGATGTTATTGGCTGGAGTTCTATTTGGGAGTGAAGAGTCGGTTTTGAGTAGGGACTGAGGGTTACTTTGGAGGACGATGCAGTGTTGAACATGATGGAGTAATAGTCGTCTGTTTGATGAAACTGATTTGGCTGTGTAGAAGTCGTCTTGAGTGCCAACACATATATAAGAATTTGTGCTTGTGACGTGACTTGAAACTATTGCCATATAGGTTACTTTCCGATTGAACTCTCTACAGCGGTATAATTTAAGAAGTTTAGAGTGGAAAATGTACTAGATTACTGGGGAGAATCTAAGCCGATTTTCTGACTGGATTGTATGTACAACATCTGCCAGACTATATAGACTGTGGAATGAATAACATACCAAATCCAGTAATAATGAAAACGAAACTAGCAAACATAAAACAAGATAAGTAAACACCAAATTTGGTGTTAGGAATGGAATGGAGCGGAGTCTGAATCGTAATAGGTCATAAACCATAACAGGAAACGGAGTGGGAGCGGATCCAAATTGTGACAGGTCATTTGACTAAAATGGGAATGGGGCTCAGTTAGAGCGATGATGGGTTTTCCAAGCAGGGTCCGGTGACTGACACGTGGGACAAGGTCAGACATAGACAGAGATGAAGTCCGGCGGGTATTCCAGTGACTGATACACAACATAACAAAGTCGAATGTGGACAAGTCTGATGTACGGAGTCTGGTGGGAATTCCAGTAAACTGACAATTGGTGTGTATAAGTTAGTGCACAGAGTCCAGCAGGAATTCCGGTCATAACACTAATAAAGAGCAAAATGAAATACTAAACTAGAGCAAACAAGTCACAAGTGGAATAAAGAATCATAGATGGAGCAAAAGGAATCATGAAAGGAACAAAGGGAACTGATACCTGAACTGGAAATAAGGAAAGGTGTAAAAATGGATATCCAAGAAGTAAAGATGGTTGGTGAAAAGTAATACATGAGGTGAAGACAAGACACTGATGCACAATATGTGGTCAACTTGTGGAGCAAGTCACAAGTGAGTTACAATGGAGATCACATGTAGGAGGTCTGAAAACAATACCTAACAGATACTAAACTACAACAAACTAGGGCTATGGATGCACAGTTCTCACTTGATAGACTTGATCCACCCCCACCCCAACCTGTGATGTATTGCTTTTGTTGAGAATCCTTAAGTACTTAGCAGCAACTTAAATGTTATGACCCGTTCCTGGATGTTTCAATATCCGACTTCCGATCTCCGACTACGGAACATCATAGTTACCGTATCTTCCACATTCTTCCCTTTTTCTGCATTCTTCTGCATTTGGTAATCTGTCCATTGACAAGTATTCACTTGTTTGTCTATTATATTCCCATTTCAGAATATTGTCTCCCCAATATGTCTTATTGTATTTCCATTTTAGAAATACTCCTATTTCCGTCTTATTATGGTCTTAGTTTGTAGTACAATAATGAGAAGACTTATATTAGTTTCCACGCAGTTGTACTTTACTTTAGATCTGATATCAACTTAGTTTCTTATTCCCTCTTCCATCTTTCTGTATGCTCGATATTCGGAACTCTTTGGAACTCTGAATATCCATATCTTCCATCGTAAGTCTCACCTCTGAAATTAAGGACTTTGAGCGTTTGCATAGAGGTGCAGCACATAAGCTGAAGCCAATGTCCTGACCCTATCCGATAGTTTCCGACTTCCCAGTGACTTTCCGATAGTTCCAGAATAGGTTTCCGACACAGCACTTAACATTAATGACAACAACTATGATATATGAATGGGCTGAGTGTGTCAGTAGTCTATTAATTTAGAGTACTTATTTGTGGGTTTTAAAGGTAAAATAGAATATTGGAAAGGGAATGAATGAATAGCTTTTATTTGGATTGTGTAACTAAGGAAAGTCACATTAATGACAAGGAGAATTAACCTGAGAAACATAAGATCCTGTAAACCTGGAATATGTGTAATAAGATGCATGAATGCAAATGGAATGATACTGTGTAGTTTAAGATGGTTCAAAAGGCTTATATTTCATAATTCAGCTCTGCTGTTTATATACATAAAATGATGCTGCACAACTGCACATTACTGTGTATAAAATCACAGTTGCTATGCAATAACTGCACATGATCAGAATATAGTGTTGCTGTGCATAACTGTGCATACACAGTTACAATTGTCTTAAACTAATTTAGCTAAGAAAAGATATACACCTTGAGTATTGACTGTTCATTCACAAATAGCTATCCTAACTACATGTATCAAACATCAATAGTTTAGAAAGCTAGTAAGGTCAATAGGGGTCAAGCAGTAATGTTTGTATGTCAAATACATGCATCATAGTAATTGTCTCTGTAGGATTAGAGAATGAAAGGTAGACTAATTGAACCTAGATTGTATTGAGGGTGGCAAAATGGACTGTAGCATGACAGTTTAATTGATGGCTTGAGTAATTGATATCAAATTTACCTGTTACATGACACAACCAAAGAGAAAGCTATAATAATACAGAAAACAAAAAACACCACCTAAGAAAATGAATATTATTAGAACCATGCTGACCATAGTCTCAGCTATAATGTTATACCCAATCAATATATCTCAGCTGACTTCTTAGTATCCAATATCCATTCTCATTGGGGCTTATTGTTCTTGTTTTTTCCCCATCTTAGTCTCATTGTATTGTGTTGTTAGGACCTGCGCCCCAGATCCTCCCAGTAATAGCCCTTTCTTGCTATAAGGGTGGCTTCTGACCTGGACCTCATATGGACTTCCCATATTCTCTAGAAACTTATTAATCTGTGACCCAGTTTGTTCCTGATTATGATTTGACATACATATATTCACTTGATATTATGTTTTGGTACCTGTTCCCATATCAACTTGACCCATATACTCCAGAATGGTTAATCCTATTATTTTCTTGTTCACATGCCTTGTCTGAAGCTAGGACTCAATGATCATACATGTTAGGATATGTACAGGGCGGGTCTCCGGAGAAACCCGCAGGATATCCAGTAGGACTTGGCTTCAGCTTACAGGCTGCAGCCTCGCTAGATCGTGTTGTCCAATTTCAGATGGGCGGACAGGAATCCCAGGGAGTCTGGGCGGGGGTCATGGGTCGAGGGGTCGTAGGTCGTGGGTCGTGGGTCGTGAGTGTTACGACCGTGTCGCAACCCTATCGGTCCCCGAGGTTATCGCCACTTATTAACGATTCAAGTTACTATTCAAGTCACCACATCGGAAACCATCGGCCCCTGAAGCTGACGTATGCTTTCGTGATGATCAAACTCTGTTTACGCCCACATCAAAATATACTCGTACTATCTGGTTAAACTTTTGATATGTCCCTTTTATTATCATGATCCGTTCTATCCTATGTTTCACATATGTCTATCTATATTTGTAGTCCTTGAACTATTTCCTTTTTCTGTAATTCTGCTCTCAGTTATCTCTTCAGCCTCCGAACTAATCATAAACTTCCCGTTCCTAGTCAAGCTTATTGTTAATACCGTTTTCCACCTTTCTCCCCGTTAGTATTTTCTAGACGCCTGTTACTTGTATATGAACCCGCTGTAGTTGTCATTACTAGGCAATCAGAATATCGACTCAGAATACCCTCATAAGTCTGTAACAGTCTCATACTAAGGATCCCCTCATCCGCCTTTGCGTGTGCTCGCCCACTCTTGGCCCTGACCCCTTGGCCTGACACTCAACTTGTCCTTCGGTCCCAATCGGTATCTCGCCGAAAGGAACTCTTTAGGATTAGTCTCCACCCGTCCGAAATTTAAGGACACACTACAGATATTTGCAAGGGCGCAGCACATAAGCTGAAGCCAAGTCCTTCCGATCTGTCCCTGTCGGCCACCGACATTAGTCAGTTTTCAGTTCTTAACAGTGAGTCGAGATCAGTGAGAGAGATAGATGTGCCAGAGCCTGTGGGCTCCGACTAGTGTGAGCGGTGTAATTCAAGTAGGAGTTTAGAGTGGAAAATGTATTAGATTACTGGGGGGAATCTAAGCTGATGTTCTGACTGGATTGTATGTACAACATCTGCCAGTTTAAATAGACTGTGGAGTAAATGTCATACCGAATCCAGTAATGATGAAACAAAATGAGCAAAACATAAAACGGGAATAGTAAACACCAATTTGGTGTTAGGAACGGGACAGAACGGAGCGGAGTCCAAATAGTGACAATCATAAACCATAATGGGAAATGGAGTGGGAGTGGAGTCCGAATCGTGACAGGTCATTTGACTAAAATGGGAATGGGGCTCTGTTAGAGAGGTGACGGGTTTTCTGAGTGGGGTCCGGTGACTGACGTGTGGGACGAGGTTGGATATAGACAGGGATGGAGTCCAGTGAGTATTCTGGTGACTGAAACACAACGTAATGAAGATGAACGTAGACGAGTCTGACGTACGGAGTCCGGTGGGAATTTTTGTAAACTGATAATGGGTGCGTATAGGGCACAGGTACATATAAGTTAGTGCCCAGAGTTCGGCTGGATTTCTGGTCGTAACAGTACCCTCCCTTTATGCTGAAGTCCCAAAGAGGCTCTAGACCTCGATAAGGTTCTTGTCGGCTATGCACATGTGTCAAAAGTCATGTCAGTTACACGTATGTGTCAAGGAGTCATTTGATCTGGAAGGTAAGGTTCAAATGTGACGAGCCTATATATAAATTTGAAAAAATAGAAAATTCTTCTTCTTTATTACCCCCATCTTCAACATAATGGGACCAAAACCAACACCGTGAAGGGCAATGCCAACCGCTGGGCCCTCCACAGGCACTCCGTATCGGGCACCTTGGAGCGTGGCCCAACTTTTGGCACAGTGAGAAGAGCAGCGCTGACTTCATGAAGAAGCAGAGAAGGAGGCCTTGGACAGGGAGTACGAGGTGGCATTGGCCATGGAGGAAGAGCTGCAAGGCAGAAGAAATGAGAAGAGGAGGAGGCTGTGCTGGTGGCCATGGAGAAAGCACGGGTGGCTGTGGACAGAGCCACAGTAGTCATGGGAAAGGTAAGTCCCATAGTTACAACATGTCGCCTTGACTGACTTGGCATTTTCAGCGCAAGGTGACAGAGGTAGAATCGGAGTCCGAGGGGGAGCTGGAGAGCCCCCAAAAGGTAAGCATCGGGTCCATGGGATAACTGGGGAACTAACCACATCAACAGAAGGCAAGGAAGGCAGCACCAGGCATACCCACATGGAATGACCCACAGTGTTCCGGTTGTAATGACCAGAACACTGAATGCAACCGAAAGTCTGGCCGGGGTCTGGGCTGCTACCAATGCGTGCACCTCAAGGCGAGGTGCTCGCTCATTCACGAGCAGGCCACGGGGTCTGGGGCACAAGACATCAGCGGGTTGGACAGATTTTCTGGGTTGGATGAAGTCCTGGGACGGATCACCGAGGGCATCGAGGCCCAAAACGAGTTGCTCCAGAAGAGCAACAAGGTCCACATTGTGGTGGCGAAGGAACTGTGCAGACTCCACGAGGAGTTTTGGAGATTCCTGGCGGAGTATGGTGGCTATGTGTATGAAGAGCCACATGTTGGGAGTTCCGAGGATGCTGGGTCAGATGAGGACGGGGTTGCCATGGAGGTCACAGAGCTCCCTGAGGAGATGGTTGAGGAGGCGGGGAAAAAGCACAGTCCCATAGATGTAGACTGAGAAAAGTAAAATAGAAAACTTGATAATAATTTTTGAACATAAAAGTAAAGCGTGAAAACATAAGAATCAAAGTCCGTGGGAAATCCGCTTAAGGACTTGAAAAACATGTCAGAACCTGTAAAAGCAAAGAGAGACATAGGGTGACAGGGAATAATGTAAATGAGTCCAAATGTAACACGGGGTCTGCAGAGTGCGGTCAGAGAGATGATAGTGGTCCAGGTTTGAGTGGGTAAGCTGTATGAAAGTCAGTAACGATTTCTGTGGCATTACCGAGTTCCATGGCCAAAATCCATGAGGTTTCTTCATCAGTGCCCTCGTACCCCACCCACTTGACCAAGTAAAGCAGTTTACAAGTGTGTCGACGCTTGTCAATTTTTGAATCTAAAATTTGTGAGATTTCAAACTCGGGTTCTCCGTCAATAATGACTGGAGGAGGCGGAGATTGCACGCAATCCAGGATAGTGTTAGCAGTACAAGGTTCTAACATAGAAACATGAAATACCGGTTGTACCGTGTGTATGCTATCCGGAAGCTGTAGAGTCCAAGAGACTGAACCCACTTGTGTGATAATTTCAAAAGGACCTAAATATTTTTCAGCAAGCTTTTTTGATGGACGGGTAGTCCCGAAGAATTGAGCTTTGACAAAGACACGATCGCCAATCTTGAAGGTGGTGGGATCCAGTGTTTGTCCACTGAATGTTGGTATTGCTCTTGGGCAGACAATATTGCAGTCCAGAGTTCCTCGTGGAGCTCATGGAGGTCTGTGGTGAACCCTTGAGTGCGAGCAGAGGCGAGATTTCGTTCTGGATGTACTGTAATATTTTGGATTATATCCTTTATTTGCAAAGAATGGGGAAATGCCAGTAGTGGCTGAAGGTGCATTGTTGTAAGCAAATTCTGCAAGTGGTAACAAGGATTTCCAATTGTCCTGTTGGTAATTGCAATATATGTGGAGATATTGTTCCAATGTCTGGTTGACACGTTCGGTTTGTCCATTGCCTTCTGGGTGATGTCTGGACGTGAAATGTAATGTCATGTCCAAGGATTTCCCAAGGGATCTAAAGAAGTGAGATATGAACTCTGATCCTTGATCGGAAGTCACATGGGATGGAACTCCGTGCTTGGAAAATACATGGATAATAAAAGGTTCCACTAACTGCACAGACATAATTGTATCATAAGTAGGGATGAATATACCTTGTTTTGAGAATCTGTCAACAACAACTAGAATGGCGGAAAAGCCTTTGGAATCCAGTAGGTGTTCAATGAAATCCATAGAGATAGAATTCCACGGATGTTCCGGTACCCGGAGTTGTTTCAAAAGGCCATATGGCTTGTGTCGCTGAGATTTCGAGCAGGGACAAGTAGTACACAATAGTGCTTAATGAATCCACGGAGTCTGGGCCAAGTGTGTTCTCTTCTTATTAATGATAGAGTTTTGTTGTACCTGAAATGTCCTGAGAGTGGATGATCATGTTTGTATTGAAGGATCCTGAGGCAGAGGCCATTGGAGTCTGGTACATAGATTTGATCATCAAGTCTAATGAAACCATGCTAATCAAGAGACCACCGAGGTTGATCGGGGTCCATGGGATTGTCAAGGTGAGCTTTAGTTATCGGGTCTAGCAGAATTGCTGATAGAATATCTTGATGTAACTTCTCAATATCTATAATGATAATTCCACGGACAATGGGATTGATGAGGAAAGTTGTGTGGACTGATGCAGTAAGTTGCTGATCTGTGAAAATAGGTTTCAGGTTGTGCGGGTTTACTGTGGCATAGTCATTGCTCCCCTCTTTAGGATAGACATCCCATCATCTAGTTAAAGCATCAGGTTTGCCGCCGAGATGGCCAGGTCGAAAGTGGATAATCATGTTGAAAGCAGATAGATATTCAGACCAGCAGGCCTCGGTGGAGTCTGTGGGGTTGCTTACTCATTTTTCGAGTCAGAAGCCGGTTTGTCCTTCGACGGGGTTTCCGTGGAGGCCTTGGCTGTTCAACCCTTTGAAGCGTTTGCTTTTGCCAGTGGACATTCTGGGACTTGATGACCGGGTTTCCCGCACAAGAGACAGAGGTTATTGTCCATACAACGTTGTCTTTCCTGTGTGGTCAATTTGCCATTGGGTCCGAGTTTGCCTGAGAGGTCAGGTTTTCTGGCTTGCTTGCCGGACTGTTGACCCTTGTTATTGTCCTTGTTGTTGTTGTTGTTGTTGCTAGAAGACTTTTTATCATTCTTCTTGTCAGATTGCGTGGAGTTTTGGTTGCTGCTTGACGAATTGTTGTTGTTGTTTTTATTGGCCTTGGACTTGTTTACTTTGCCCGTGGAGGTCTTGCGGGCAACTTCTGCGCAACATTCCCAATAACATGCATCCGCATTTTGAGCTTTGAGGCGCATATGGGACAGGGTTTTTGGCTTGCCATCTTCTCCTTTCAAGACTTTGTCTTTAAGGTGGGACGGCAGACCGGTGTAGAATTGGTGGTGGAGAGTGGGATCGCCCCACTGACAACGAGCTGCAAGATTATTGAATTGGATGATATAGTCCGTGATGCGCTGCATGTCCTTCATACGAAGATTTGTGAGACTATTCTCAGCTTCTCCTGTCAGGTCATATGGGCCAAAGTTGGTTTCAAGCTCCTCAACAAAAGCATCCCAATCTTCAACCCAAAGTGGCTCTTCCTCGGAAATTCCGCTAAACGCCGGTTCAAACCATTTCAACGTGGATCCTGACAAGTATGAAAGTGCGTAGTTGACTTTTCGGGAGTCCATGGAGAATGCAGTGGATCGATTGTGGAAATTGAAGTGACATTGCATGAGGAAAGTAGAGAGTTTGTTTGGGTTGGAACCCGTAAAGGGTTCCGTAGCATTGACTTTTGACTGTGGAGGTTCTTGTTCCTTTTTCTTTCGTTCTTTGAGCAGGTGTGTCATAAATTCATCTATAGTACCTGCTAAAAATCCAGAAGTAGGGTCCCCCAAGTGCGGTCATTGGTTGGACAGAGGATTTTTGACACCTTTGCCCTTGTCAGGGGCCACGGATTCATCCTTGTGCTCGGATTCGTCCTCGTGCTCAGATTCATCCTCATGCTCAGATTCGTCCTCGTGCTCAGATTCGTCCTCGTGCTCAGATTCGTCCTCATGCTCGGATTCGTCCTCATGCTCAAATTCGTCCTGGTTTTCCGGGACTGCTTCAATACTGGCTTCTTCCATGGGTTCCGACTGATTCGCAAGCATCTGGCTGGTATACAAAGTTACTGGGGAATGAAGAGTTGATGGTCCAGGTAATGATGCCTGTGCATTTGCTTTCTTTCTTGGTGGCATATTGAAGACAATCTCCGAGTCTTAGTCAGAAAAATTCTGGCTTGACTCATTGTTTTTTAGATACAAAATTCACGCAAAACAATTCTTTGTCAACTTATCCGATAAATCCCATCCATCACCACCTCTTTGATGGCACAAGTAATTCAGTTGTCACCCAAGCTTGTGATTTATCCATCTGTTTCCCATGTGGAACATCTCAATTGGTCACTTTCTATGTGACCCAGTGTTATGACCGTGTCGTGACCATGTCACAATCTGACGGTCCCCGAGAATACTACTGTCTATCGATGTTCCAAGTTATTGATCAAGTCATTATTTTGGCAACCTTTGGAACACCGACACTGATGTATACCTTCACGGCAATCAAACCCCATTTACGCCCCTGTCAAAATATACTTGTACCATCTGGTTATGCTTTAATACGTCCCTTTTCATTATGATGATCCATTTTACTCTATGTTTCACATATGCCCATATATACTTATAGTCCGTGGACTATTCCCTTTTCTCGTAACCCCACTCTCGGCTAAATCTTGGCTTCCAATCTTATCGTAACTTTCCGGTTTCTAGTCAAGTCTATTCCTCAAATAGTGTTTCCACTCTTCCCTTAGTTAGTGGTTTCTAGATGCCAACAACTCGTATATAAACCTGCTGTAAATGTAGTTATTGGACAATCAGAATATCAACTTAGATCAACTTAGATACCCCTCTAATTTCCGACTCCATTATCTATTCACGACCACCACATTCTGACTCCATCCGATTTACAATTTAACCTACATTTACACTTCAACCTCTAATCTCCGACAGTCTCAGTCTCCGACACTCTCAGTCTCTGACACTCTCAGTCTCTGACTCTCAGTTTCCAACTCTCAGTCTCTGACCCCTCAGCCCAACCCTCGACTTATCCTTCAGTTTCCAATCGGTAGTTTACTGAGAGGTTTACTTGACAGGACTAGTTTCTGCCCACCCGAAATTTAAGGACACCTAACGGTAACTTGTGAGGGTGCAGCACATAAGCTGAAGCCAAGTCCTTCCGTTCGGTCCCCATCGGTCTGCCAACATCAGTCAGTTTCTGCTCTTAACACCCAGTTAGACTCAAGTTGCTCGGTGGTCCTTGGACACAACTGGCTTACCTGCTACAATCCGTTGATTGACTGGATAGCTAACAGTATAACATTCCGGACTCCTGCAGCAGCCAAGGAAACTGTGCCCATCCCGGCCTCCATGGCACCCATGGCCTTCCCAGCACCTGCAGTCTCGAGGACTCCTGTGATCCCTATGGCACCCATGGCTTCCCCGGAACCCACAGCACCTTCGTCTATTTCTCTGATTAATGCTGCAGCTTTTATTAGGGCTTCAAAAATAGACGGTTCCCAGGCGTTCACTATCAACTTAAAAATTGATGAAGCAACTGGATATTTTTCAACCCGGTATCCGAATCTGAGCAAGCCGCTGACCTAGAAGGCATCCCGGAGAAATACCATGACTTCGCAGATGTTTTTAGCAAGTGAAAAGCTGACCGGCTTCTGCCCCACAGAGAATATGACTTAAAAATCGATCTCAAAGATGGTGCCCAGCCACCCCTAGGACATATTTACCCACTCTCATCCACGGAACTGTCCACAATCTGCAATTTCCTGGATGAACATTTGTCCATAGGTTTTATCTGACCCTCAAAACCTCCTTTTGGAGCACCTGTTCTGTTTCTCAGAAAAAAGGATGGATCCCTTTGACTATGTGTTCATTTTAGAGGACTCAATGCTGTCACCAAAAAGGATAAATATCCACTCCCACTTAAATCTGATCTGCTCGATGCTTCATGGAATGCCTGGATTTACACCAAAATAGATCTCAAACATGCCTATAATTTGGTCTGGATCGCCGCAGGCGATGAATGGAAAACCACTTTTAGACTCTCTTATGGGGCCTTCAAGAGGTTGGTGATGCCCTTTGGACTCACCAATGCTCCATCTGTTTTTCAGTGTTTTATCAATGACATTTTCTCCAACATGCTCGATGTATGCATTATTGTTTACTTGGACGACATTCTTATCTACTCCGAGAATCCCGCGGAACATGACAAACAAGTCCATGAAGTTCTCTGGAGACTCAGACAACATGGTTTATTCACAAATGGTAAAAAATATACTTTTGACACAGACTCTGTGGAATACCTGGGCTTCATAATGGGACGACAGACTTTGCATGGATGAAACTAAAGTACAAGTCATCAAAGATTGGCCAGAACCCCGAAAAGTTAAAGATATACAATCCTTCCTCGGATTTGCCAATTTTTATCAATGGTTTATCTGCGGATATTCTGACATCATGGTTCCCCTTACCCATCTTCCATGTAAGGATACTCTGTGGAATTTTAATGATAAGTGTCAAAAAGCTTTCAACCTTTTTAAAAAATTCTTTTTCTTCAGCTCCTATTCTGTCGCACTGGAAACCGGACCTCCCACTCATTGTTGAAATGGACAACTCGGACTATGCACTTGGAGCCATTCTGTCTATCCAGGACTCCGACGGAGAAGTCCACCCTGTGGCCTTTCTGTCCCAGACTTTTACTGGAGCAGAGCTCAATTATGACATTCATAATAAGGAACTCCTGGCAATTTTTTCAGCTTTCAAAACGTGGCAACACTATTTGGACTAATTTGGTGTTAGGAATGGGATGGAATGGAGTGGAGTCCGAATAGTGACAATCATAAACCATAACGGGAAATGGAGTGGGAGCAGAGTCTGAATCGTGACAGGTCATTTGACTAAAATGGGAACGGGGCTCTGTTAGAGAGGTGATGGGTTTTCTGAGCGGGGTCCGGTGACTGACGTGTGGGACGAGGTCGGATATAGACAGAGACGGAGTCTGGTGAGTATTCTGGTGACTGAAACACAATGTAACGAAGATGAACGTAGATGAGTCTGATGTATGGAATCCGGTGGGAATTCCGGTAAACTGATAATGGGTGCATATAGGGTGCAGGTGCGTATAAGTTAGTGCCCGGAGTCTGGCGGGATTTCCAGTCATAACAATACAAGAGCACAACACATGCGATGAAGCCAAGTCCTATCTGCCTTGGAACTTCTGCAGGTTTTCCCCATGCCTTAGTTTATTCCTGCCCAGTAACACCTGAGCTTAACATATATCCCTTGCATCCTTGTTATATCTCTGGATTGTTATTAAAATAACTCCTCTATCTATATGGAGAAATAGTATTTGCAATCCAATCTGAATATTGTGTTACATCACATTGCATTTAAACTTCTCTCTACAGAAAAACCACCCATTCCCTTCCTATTTCGGCCCATTGAATACCTTCAGATTTCCTGAGCTGCAGCTTCATTCCTCTTCTAATCCTATTCCTGGCCCATCCTGAAGTCACAAATTCATTTTAAATTAGGACAGCTGCATAGTTTGTAATGGTGCAGCATATAAACTGAAGGCAAGTCCCACCCATTCAGTCTCTGCTCCTTGGTTTAGGGACTTACAGTCTCTATAGTATATTATATTCTCAGCTGATCTCCCTTCCAACATCCTGACCATATCCAGCCTCCATCACATATATGTATAGTCCAATCACTGACTAGATACATATAAAAGCTGCACAAGGCAGCAATATCATTGTAGACTCATGATCAACATCATCTAACCTCTCTTTTTGACCAAACTCAGCTGATTTCATAGCAATATTCAATCTTTGTTATATATCTAGTGCAACATCACCAGGTATACTGCCTATATGTATACATACTGTCTAAGGCAAAGGAATCATCATGGGCTGGGACTGACATTATTAGAGAGTATTTGCAACTAATATATATTAGCATTTTTTGATCCGATATTATGTTGGATAATATTGTCGCCTGTGGTACCTAGTATTCAACATTAGTTGTAGCATAATTATGTCTGTCATGCAGTCAAGACCATTGAGAAAAACACTCTCCAGGTGACAGAAGGCCCTCATTGCCAGTACTATTGCCAATGTCTTTATCCAATGTTGCACAGCACAGCCTCTCACCATCACCCATTTTGTTCCCCACTATCCAACTTCAACTTGACGATACAGCCAATGTTGCAACTCTTGCAACCATTTCTGCACTACCCAAGCAATGACCTCCACCAGATCAGGGAGGAGAGAGGATTACTGTGGACTATCTGAACAGGCTTGGGCGGCTGGGGTGTCTTTGGGCATTCAGGTGTGTATGGATATATTTTGATTTGATGACCATTGCTAACGTATTTATATAGATTCACAGCAGATGAGCTCATACTATTGAGCCAAATCCTTGAGATCCCAGATCCCCTTATCACTCCTAACTGCAACAAAGCCACTGCTGTCGAGGCATTCACACTTCTTTGTGCATGATTGCATAGCCCAGAGGACCAGTGGGCTCTATCTGCCAAATATAACTTGTCGCAGGGTGTCATCTCTGATCTCATCAACTCCACAGCGAAATTTCTCAACAACAGGTGGGATCATCTACTAGACTGGGATACTGAAGGGGTTGTCAACCCAGATCATCTTCAAGAATATGCCGAAGCCATTCATAACTTTGGAGCACCCACATCTACAATATTCGGCTTCATCAATTGCACAATCCGTCCCACCTGTCGACCAGGTGAATTTCAGGAGCTTGTGTACACTGGCTACAAGAAGTGCCATGGTATGAAGTTCCAAGGCATTGTAGCCCCCAACAGGCTAATGGTACATCTCAGTGGACCATTTCGTGCCCCTCAAAATGATGTGGGAGTCTAGTGATGTTAGAGCAGAAGGCGATCCAACCAGGATCGACTTTAGATGACCCCCCTGAGTGCCGATACTTTCAGATCTATGAAGATTTGGCATATGGCACAAGTCCAGTTGTGAGGTATCAGCTTTATCTCATAATTTTCTCTTAATTTTCTTTGAATTTATTAATATTTTCTCGAATTTTTTGTATTTTTATTATATTTTTATTGTGAAATATAGGCTCTATTCCTTTTAACTTCACATAATAATAGCATATATGAACTCATATTATGCTATTATATCTTAGTTAATTTGTTATAATTTTTAACTAATTATTTATATTTTATTTACTTAGTTATTACCTTTCGGCACCTTGTGCAGCCTAGTTTGCGCATTTTTGGAGTCATGTGACGTATTACATAAGCCTCCAGTGTCGGGATGTCACAAAGGTCACGAATGTGACTACCCGAGTCACACAAGTCACGAATGTGACTACCCGAGGCATTATTAGGTTCCGCCGACTCATCGTTTGCTCCCGTCCCGGGACTGCAGCCTTGAACCTTCATGTTCAAGCAAGAGGTTAGAACCCTTGTCTCAGAGAAGGGAATCACATGTTAAACAAAGGGTAAATAATGAGTAGAATGTGAGGTCATTATGATCTCACTAATGACCTCATAAACTAAATAGTTAGCTAATCATTGAGTTAGCAAAATGTATATAAGGAGGGCCAAGTTTCCAATAAAACCAATCTATCTCACACATTTTACTGCACAGCTCAGAAGCTTATCTAATCATCCTAAGGACAATAATAGCCTTAGTCTGATACACTCACTGCAAGCACCTACACTTGCAGCATCTTGAATCTTTGTCAGCAACTCTTGAACTTAGCTAATCATCTAAGTTCCCCAGCCTCACAGCTACCCTTTAGGCTTATTAATTAGATAATAAACCTAATAAGTATCTAAGTATCCTTACTGAAATCCCTGCCAATACTAGATTACTCAAGGCCCAGCCCTAAGTTTATTGAATTAATCAAGTACAAGCACTCAGATAATCCAATACATATTATTTTCTCTATTAATAAATTATTTAACACCTTGTTAAATAACTATTAATAGTTACAAATAAGCATACAAAAATCCGAAGCTCTTATATCAAATCTCTGCCAAGTTACTGCGCATATATTCAGCTTCCAGCCCCTATTCTCAAGGAATAGTTCTTGTATTTGCTAAAAGAGTCATACACAGTTCTATTGAACCTTTCAATAATCAAAATAAGCATTGATTTGAGTTGTTTAAGCTTCATAGCACAGCTCATTAATCTATCAGTATTTAAATTACTGGACCTTTGCTTGTTTTATTGTTGAAGCTCTGTGACACTATAGCATATATTGAGCTATCTAAGAGAATCCCCTGAATACATTACACCAGTCATGGTGAGCTCATACACTGCAGTTGCACCACTCTCTGAAGAACAGCGTGCATGGAACACGGCAATGGGTAGGGTGCACATTTCAGTGGAGCATGGATTTGGCCTCATCCTTCAGGACTGGCCATTTCTCAATTCAGTTGCGAAGCAGAACATATTGGGGACACAGTGTGGAACAATGTATCGCATTGGTGTCCTATTGTGCAACGTCCATGCATGTCTCACTCCGAATCAAACATCTATTTGTTATGGTTGCATGCCACCAACTGTAGATATATATTTTCATGATTAATTTAACTCTGTTGTATTCCATTGTATTCCTCACAATAAAACAAGTTTCTTTTATCTTTTTTGTATACAAAATATTATTGAGAAAACCGACTATGATAAAATCACAAGAAAATGGAGAAAAACAAACATCATCCCAACAAACCCTGTCTCAACACATCAATGAGTGACTTCACAATCTCATCACTGGCAAGTCGTGCTGCATGTGCCTCCTCTCGTGCTGCATGTGCCTCCTCTCGTGCTGCACGCGCCTCCAGAACGAATGCTTCTGTCTGCTTGCGTTGCTCACTGATCATAACCTCCCTCGCATCCACTGAAGTACAAATGAGGCCGATAATTGACTCGAGTGTGTCTTCATGGCGTTTTTTGCTCTTCGAAGTGTGTCAGCTTGTCAACATTGATATGCCAGAGCCAGAGGAGTCTTCCTGTGCTATGTCAGAATGCCCTGTGGCTGAAAAAAGATCGTCCTGACTGCACCTTTTCAGGGATCGGTGTGAATGGCCCTTCATCATTGCATCATGCAAGTTCAAGCTAGCTGAGCTTTGGCTGCCTAAAAAAAGTGAGTAGAATAAAGATATAATATCAAGAACAACATACCAGTTTCACTTTCTTGCAATCAGATTCCCTTGTTTCCTCCGCCAGTTTTTTGAGAGCTGCCACAGAATCCAAATGACCTGAGATGGTGGTGAAAAGACCTGAATCACAAGTGAGAGAATTCCATGTGCTAACACCTCAAGTCTAATAGAGTTGTTAAATAAAATACATAAAGAAAAAAAAAACGCACCTCAACAGCTTTCAAGCCCCTATAATAGATCTGACCATTGGTACCTGATGACAATTATCACACACAAGATATCTGATCCTGCCAGTGCTCGAACAGAGTCTTATTCGCTAAATGTATAAATACAGATTGACGCTGGCAGTAATTAGAACCCAAAAGAGGGCAGGTGGGTGGGTAAAATGATGAGAAATAGAAGTAAACGAATGTTGATATGACAGAGAGTGAAAGACAGTCGAGAAGAAAAGACGATCAAGTCGTCGTAAGAGAAATGAGCATGCGTGTTCTTCATACGCTCGGCTGGACGTTGAGTGCTGAACTGCTCCTGGCAAGCCAGGGATTGTGCGGCACTCTGAACTATGACCGTCAAAACTTCCAGGCATGTTGGACGTGCGGCATAGGTGGTTCACTCCGATCTAGCGCCAAAGGTTGTTATTTTGGCACGACTCCATACTTATGAATGTTCTGTGCACCTAATGGACCCACCATACCTTACCTAAGTAGCACGGACTGACACCCCAGCTGACCCGCCTAACTGGGTATGTCTCACAGTGAGAGACATATACCACAAATAATACTATGAATACCTCTGGCCTTACCTAAAAAATTTTACCTCGCCCCTCACCATCCTCCCGGTTACACCCATGTGCTGGCTTTGTGACCATGGTCCAACGTGACCATCAGCCACCATGTCACTCACGTCCCAAACCCCAGCGCTCATCATTGCGTGTCGTCGTCGTCGCCGACGGTGACGGCAGCTGCACTTCCTAAATGTCCACGAAAAATTCCATTGTTTTTTTCCTACCTCGTGTAAACATATTCAAGTACTATTACTTGTTTATTATGTCCATTTTCAATAAATAATGACAAGCTTGCAGACCGAGGATCCCAAAAGAAAATTGGTTGAGATTTAGTGTGTGAAAAGCTTATTATTCATACATGTATCTACATTTCTCATTTTATAAAATTATTATTGGCCCAACCAATTGATGTTACATATGGACTGTATACTTGTACCGAAGCAGGAAGTGTTGAACTGCACCAACAAACGCGTGACATGACGTTACTTCACGTGAGTCCTCCACACTGCTGATATCACTCACCCCCTCTTTTCATCACTCCCTATCCCTTTTACAATGCCCAAGGCTTCCAAGACCAAATCTACTTCACGTAAGGTAATGTCATTTGAGGTTGATAATGAAACTGGACAGGTAGTGCAGACCACTCGAGGTCCCCACGATATAGTTCAAGCACAGGCTGACCTTAGGGTTCGATGCAAAGCTATGATAGAAAGTATGTATCTTTTTAGCTATATTAACTCTTGCTTACCTCCATCTATCCAGGTTCGACTGTGATTGAACGAGAAGTATTGCGAGAGCATGGGGTCAGTGTGCCAACCCTTTCACCTCCCCCTCCACCAACTTCTCGGAGTGGTGCAGTTGGTATGGATGCTGTGGACTCTATGGATGTAGTGGAGAATGACGATGATGGGGATTGGGTTACTGATGTGAGTGATAAACCGGATGAGATTTATCGTGAGTTAGAAGATAGTATACGTGATATGGAATCCAATCATGTCCATTATATCAAGTTAGTATGTTTTACTCCTTTAAATTTTCTCTAACTTATTGCTTGGCCTATTATGTAGAACATCTGATATCCGTGATCGCCATGATCGTCTCGAACGTCAAAATGCAGCATGGGCGTTAATACTCCCTTTGCTCGTGGATGCTCACCTTCAGTGGGAGCATACTGGACCTCCCAAAGTCATACCAGAAGTTGAGGTGCATAGTCCTATTCTTGTTATTGATCTTTTTGGTATACTTATTGATCTATTTCCATTGTTGATCTGTGTTGACATTGTGTTTTTAGAGAGTCAAGATGTCATGTTCCCTCTAGATGATCAAACACCCCTTAATGTAACCATGGCACGTCATGGTTACTTTGGAAATGCCCCTCATCATCCTTCAATTGCCATATCGACATCCACATTAGAATTACTCCGTGTCCTGATGGCATGATGTCCTCAGCTTAGTATTCAGGCATTTGTCAAAGGAGTTTGTGAACAGCAGCCGCACTTCCTAAATGTCTGTGAAAAATTCCATTGTTTTTTCCTACCATCGTGTAAACATATTCTAGTACTATTAGGCACTTATAATACACATCAATACACATTTGTCAATGGATAAACCTAGGGATTTTTTATTTTTTGAGAGTGATTATTTTTCAACTACTACTCATTGTCCAAAGTCCGGACTTTATTCAAAGTATCTGACTTCCTTTTCCCAGCCCTTCACCCATCATTCTTTTTTACTATTATCATCATTATCATCACTATCTTCCCCCTCCCGCTCTTAAGTCTTGCGTTTGACTCCGGCATCAGAGCATTTCTTGCGAGGTTTCTTGACTATCACACCTGTGGCCATCTTCTTTGCAATCTTTTCTCGGTGTTCTGTGATTTCCCGGGGACTCATCTTGTGCCAATAGCAAGTCGGTTCGGAACCTTGAAGAGCCTCGACACATGCTTCCAAATCGCTGATGGTGAGAACATGGGGGTCGAAAGTCTTGACAGGCCAGCAAACAAGCTGGACACTATGCAACTCCACAATTTTCATGTCATAGTGTTTCCACTCCATCTCCAAGGATTCATTTTCTGTTATCCTACCTGCTGTGAGGTTAATAATAACACATCCCCTGAGTTGATATTCACTAACGAAGTCCTTTTCTAACCATGGCACATACAATGTGTTTGAGAAGTGTCCCCCCCTCATTTGCATTCTTTGCAACTCCTGTGATGGCAATAGATATTAGATGAGATGTTTGATATATTATAAATATTTACCTTTGAGCCGTAGAAGTGCAAAGGCCTCAAACTTCAGTGCAAAGTCATCAAAATCCATCCCAAACAAGACTTCAATGAATTCTCGGGAGATTTCGTCATGGTGTTTCATAGGATAATTATTTGTGTGACTGGTGTCTGTGCATACTGTAATGGTGAATGATGATGTTGCACACCGGTGTCACAGGTTCTTAAGCTATATGTATATATCTCTGATTAGCTAATGCAGCTGTAAGTTTACAGATCAACATACTTCAGTGACCACTTTCTTGCATGTAGTCTTCACATCATTCATATGGGCCAGTGGACGAGACCTTTGTCCTTTATTTTTCAGCAGCCTCTTCTCCTCGAGACACTGGATCATCTCCACCATAATGCTGTCTTCTATCTCCTGCCAAGTTTTAGATCCCTTCGCAATATTTTCAAGCTCTTGCAGCCGAAGTGTCTGACCTGGGAGAAGACCTGTTATGATGTCAACCATGACAATGTGGAAAAAAAGACAATATATATACCTTCATTTTGTACAAGACTTTGTGCATGATGCCATGCATTATGCTTAGTAATTTTGCGTGTCTTGCCATAGTTTGATGCACACATCACCTGGTGTCACATCCATTCTTCCTTTCGATTGTGTTTCTTTGCCATATCTTTAATAATTTGATCTTCCATTCTCCAGTGTGCCTTGAGATCTTGATACAGAGCTGTGGTCCTGATCTTACAATGTTCTGCACCAGCTTTGTGATCGGCACGAGTAAGGTTGTTTGTGCATGTATGCTGTTTTGGAGCTAGATACTTCTTGTGCATCCTCACCAAAAATTGACTAGCATGTGATAAGTCCATCTCAGAATCCAGTCAGAATAAGAATTAGTATGTAGTATAAGAGTCAAAATTAGGTGGAGTCAAAGAGAGAATTTGTGCTACCAACAAGGTTTCTTCCCACAGTTCGCTAGGATGTACCACTTGCAATACAATTGTTACTCATCATAGATTATCAAACAAAAATGTTATTATTAGATATTGAAGAAAATAATTATAAGTATATGAGGGAAACATTTGGACTGAAGCTTTCAGAATGTTGGAGCTGTACTGAAACCAGGCATGATTTATATTACTGGGCCCCCAATGTATATGTACCACTGTCTACAAACTTGGTAGAGGTTTAGGTTGATGAGCTGGTGAGTGAGGTATATCTCCTGTCCAGAACACATGAACTTAAATCCAGTGAATGCTAATAATGATGTCATTATATAAGGACAGAGAGGGAATGAGATATGCACCAATCCCAAAGTCATAGATCTACTTGTTTCACTTACCTATGTCAGTGTGAATGAAAGGCTTAGGGCTTAGGGTTCCTCTGCCAAAGACATTGCCCACAGCAGTTATCATATATACATTTATGAAATAACAGCCACAGGCATTAGCTGTGGGTGAGCTACCCAAGGATAGTAGCTCATCAATGCCTTCTCGGAGGTTGGACATGGTGTTGTTATTATTGGGTCAAGATTCAATTATACGAGTAAGTGTGTGCCATTGATCAGTATGCTTGAGAGGGTAATGAAATTGACAACCTAGTGGTGATCTCTATTGTGGACAATAACTGGGCAATTTTGCAAGATCCTGTAGGCAATCGTGTCTGGTCTGGTTGGATTATCCAGGGACTCAACTCGAGTGAGATTTTTGGTTCCCCAATCATAAGCTCTGTAGCTCAATTTATTGTTATATAATTGTCTGAATGTGTGAATATAATAATTCTATTCCACTAAACTAATGGCATGCATTGTGGTATCTAAGGATTCAAGAATCAGATGATTTGTCTCCTCCTCATCTATCTCTTCCTGCTTTTCTCGTCTCACCTCCCACTCATATGGTTGACAGCTTCCACCTCCCACCTCTGCACTTTCCAAGGCTGACCTATTACCCTTACGAATGCCAGGAGTCCGTGAACCAGTATAGTTGGGAAGGGCATGCATTGCATAAATACGTGTTCTGTGGATCTGGTTAATTGCTGTAAGTAGCTTGTACCATTTTGAACGTTGATGAGCAAGAGCTGGGTTTGACTGATTGAGTTCATTGATTGTTGCTTCAAGGATAGCCTCTTCATCATATGTCCAGGTAAGTAAATGGCGAGCCTCAATAACTACACATTTTAGTTTTTCATGTGATCGTCGAAGCTTAAAATAAGCATTGGTGGCCTCACGTTCAGCAGGCTGTGACCATGGTAATGTGGGAAGGCTGTTTCGAGAATCCCACAAGAGATCAAACTCAGTGAGATAGATGTAATCCAGGATCTTTGCAATGTCAAGAGATGGGCGGGGAGGGATGAGCTTTGAGGGAGCTACATTGTATTTCTTTACTGCATTTCGTATAGCCTCAGAACGGGACTTAATAGCTTTGCTGATATGATAACCTACAGGAGTATCAGTAAAGATGGACTATATGATAGTCAGTGACTCACCTGTCCCAGCTTGGTGTGCCTTGGACAATTCAAAAAGTCAAGCAACCACAAGACCTTCAAGATGGTCAATAGTGCGACGATACTCATACATATTGACCATCTCTTGTGCTCTAATCCACTCTTGAGACTCCAGTGTCCATTTTTCTGAAATATTGAGTTTGGTCTCAAGGTCATGGACAGCTCCCTGAAGGATGAGAAGCTTCTCAAGTGCCCTCTTGTGTGTGGTTTCAAGCTTGCGTGAGCAGGAAGTCCCAGACTCATATGAGCCAGGTCCTATAATGTCTGCAACATTGGTCCCTCAGAATTGTTAGAATATGTTGTATTGCAAGCCTTTGATGCATTTTACGCTCGGCTATTTCGTACTTTACAGTAGCTTAGTCATCGTAAATAAAACCTTGTCCGTTTTCCTTACGCTGTCATCGAACAGGTTATGGGCCCCGCCCCGTTGCTTTAAAAGTCACACTAATACTATCTCATCATCTTATGTCTAATATCAATGCCTTACTTGCGAGTATCCCAAAACTCTCGGGTGATAACTACCACGAATGGAAGTTTTCACTGTCAATGGTTTTGCGGTGTGCTGGATCATGGAGTGTTGTTAATGGTGGAACAAAGGCACCTAAGGATGAGAATAGCAAGGAGTATTTGGATTGGGCAAAGCATTCGGAGGATGGTTACACGGCAATTGGATTGACAATCGCGTCAAGCCAACAATCGTATATTCGGGATTGCACCACTGGGCCAGAGGCATGGCAAGCGCTTGCAAAAATCTATCAGGCAAATAATCGGGCCAATCGGATTTCGTTGAAATGCCAGCTCTATATGTACCAGCACGATGTCAAAAATCCAGTGATGGAATATGTCCATGGCATTTTGACTCTGGCTTCACAGCTTCGAGCGATTGGAGTCGAGTTACGTGAGGAGGATGTGCCGGATGTCCTCATCTATTGTTTGGCTCCAGAATTTGGTGCGGTAGCAACTGCTCTTATGCAGCGTGTGGGATCACTTACAGTCAAAGAAATTTCCGCGGCGCTGGTAGAAGAAGAAAGCCATCTAAAAGGGCGGAAAGAAAATGAGAGTCAAATTGCCATGAAAATGAAAGTTGACTCACCAAATATGCGACAGCCGAAGAATTGCTATAGATGCAACGGCGAAGGTCACATTGCGCGTTTTTGTCCCACGCCGAGGCCGGTTGTTTCATCTTCAAGTGGATTACCTACCGAAAACCAGGAGATCCCCACTGATAGTGCAGGGATGAGTGCTTATATTTTACGCACTTGAAATTATCACGTGAACTAGGAGTTGCGGGTAGAGCTCCAAGGTCTGGCATTTGTTTGTAATCTGGGAGGTTGGGGGAATGCGTTCTAGGAGCGAGGATGCTCTGAGGTTCGGTTCAACGCCAAATGTACCAGACGGGTATTGCGTCTAGTGGGCACAGTGGGTTTCTCAAAAATTTCGAGCGGATTCTGCATCTAGTGGGCGCAGCGGGTTTTCATGTCAATTTTCGTGTCAATTTTCGGATGGGTTTTGCATCCATCGAGTGGGCACAATATTTTTTGTGTTAAAATTGGTTTATTTCTTGTTTTTCGTGTGTATGGTCTTACTGCACACTTCAATGACTTGCAAAGTGGGCGTGTTAGAATATGTTGTATTGCAAGCCTTTGATGTGTTTTACACTCGGCTATTTCGTACTTTACAGTAGCTTAGTCATCGTAAATAAAACCTTGTCCGTTTTCCTTACGCTGTCATCGAACAAGAATTCCATTTGAGCACGTTCATACACTGCACTGGTGAATGGCAGTGAGCAGTGAATACAAATGAGTTGCAAGGACAACTTACTCAGCATCTCAAAGTTTGACCACCAAGGTGAAATACTCTATGTGCATGGTATTTTCTGGCAGCTCTTTCTTCAAGCTAAGAAGATACTGCTTCTCGGCTTTGAGCCAAACCTCAAAAGTCTCTTCAGAAGGGATCTTGAGGGCCTGCATGGTATCGTGAAGCATGTCGGAGATGGAAGATATGTTATTGAGTGCTTGAACATAATTCGAGTACATAAACTTGCCTGTTATATGTATGAGCAATCATGATAGAATACCGCCAAAACTACTCACTGCACTCTGCAAACTTCTCGTCATTCCAAGTCTTGAACCATCAATGTATGAGTTGACGCCAATGGAAGATTGATGCATGTCGCGTACTTGATGCAAGTGCATTAGAACGTGAGAACTCACAAGTTTCGAAGTCTTCAAGGCCAGATCCTTGGATATATGATGGATGCCAGTCAATTTTACAAAGGCGACAGTGTGCATGACCATGAAAGGATCCAACACAGAACCTAGTCTTATGCTTACGGATCTTGGGTCCAAGCAGTGGACTGCTATTGGCTGTCTTTGAAAATCTGCACCCAATGTCATATCCTATCATTAGATGGTCACCAAATGTGTCTATTAGCTCATTGGTGACTGCTAGAGCATACTTGGCTCTGTAATAGAATGCCGGAGTATCAATGACTCATTCACAAGAATGACAACCACACTTACAGCTCACCACTGCATACCATATCACACATAACTAGTGCAACTCCATGTCGGCATACTGAAAGGAAGAGGCCAGTCTCGTCAAAGAGGCCTAATTGCTTCTTCTTCCTCTCATCAGCAAGGTTGGCCCATCGTTGAACACAGGGGGTAACCTCTTCTACTCCATCAATGGGCCATCCTTCAAGTTCATCAAATTATCCCCTGATGGCCGACCTTTTGAGGATCTTCCCAAACATGCACAACTATTTCAAGACCTATTGAATGTTGGAATTGGTGATGAAACCACCCTTTTCTTAGGGGCAGTTCACCTATTTCTTCACATTTTCATAGGAGGATGCTAATTGTGGACCATGTTTTTGGAGGTTAATGCATCCCAGAACCAGTGTACACCTAAACTAGCATCCTACCTACTATGTCAGAAGGTGATTCACTAACTGACACATTGATTGAGACATAAATCCTTATATTACAAGACTATTACCACCTTGTTGATTGTGTATTACAATAAGTCAACTCATACTATTTTTAATATTGAAGGACTCATGGCATATACAGTATAGCCAGGTACCACCATTCCCTGACATAGATGTTGACAAAGAAGTCATTGGATTACTTGAACATGAAATGTTTGAGACTTGAAAAGCAGCAGGGCATGCCAGCTTTCAACAATGGAGATTTGATGCAGGTAATCATCAGAATAAATGGAGTCCATATCCATTTATTCCCTTCTCTTGGAATGAATATGATATTCCTGAACCAGAGGAGACTTAATATCAGGTATCTACTATCAATTTCAAAATATGATATACATCCCTCTTCAACCCGCACAAGCTCGATGCTGTTCTTCGTATTGCACGTCACGTACAATATATAAAAACCTCCCTGCCCACAGTGTACTAGGTTTTTTAATTAAGCGGCCAACCGCGAGGTATGGTGAGGCACTCAACGTCGACTTGCGAGATAAAGTTGGCTCGAATCTGGAGCCGGGGCATGTTCCGTTTGATCGGCTTCATTTTTTGGCTGCATCGCTCCTGTCAGGTCGTTGTATCGGGCTTGGCATAACAGGCAGCCCGGAGACTATCGGCGTCCTTGTGGATGGACTCGGAGTCACAAGTGATGGGATGGCGAGGCGAGGCAGCCACAACACAAGTCGCTGGTAAATGCCTGGAGCTACTAGGCGGTTATAGCCAGGTGCACCTGCGTTCGAATAACCCAGACACTATCATCTATTCGTTGGAGAGGTTGAACATTTGCGAGGCAGATACCCTACTTCTAAAGGTACATATTTCCTTTCGTCTTCAGCCTTCACGAATTGATAACTCATAAATGCAGTCCAGTTTGCTATCACTAATATTGAAATTATCGCGACATGATCTTAGTAGCGAGGAAATTGTTGCGGAGACTCGTCTTGCGGAGGGAATTTCTGGAAAGAGGCGGAACTCGGAGTTGAGGCTTGTGGGACAACGACAACGGATCTTGTACTTCGCGGGAACAGATAATTAATTAGTATCAAGCTGTACTAGGACTTCAAAACCCGAATGAGTTTATCACTACATTGAGATGATTTTCAGTTACAGGGTGTATTTCAACACTGTTCAAACTGACATACTCGCGGTCATATTAGAGCAGGGAATGTATTCCACAAAATACTGAGCTTTACGATTGAGTTTCATAAGGGTATGCAGGTATCTTGCCTCGCTAGCGAAATGGGTCATCTGAGATCGGATCAGCGCCACCCTCAGTCTTCGGAACCATAGGCTGTGTGGGAGGGGGAGTTGATAGATCACGCTGAACGCGGTTACCATTCTGATTCCAACCACTGTTCTGTAACGCCGTCGTCAATTCCGATTCCATCCAGTCTGAGCGCTCCAAGGCATCTAGTCTCTTCAAGTACTTCCCCGCAAGTAGAGCAGAAAAAATTGCGTCATCATCTGCTGGTTTACCGAGGGCCACAGATGTGACGTCCGATGACCCTTCCCTCTCGAAGAGTTGCCTATATTGAACAATGTCTCTTGCTTTCGGCGCTTTTTCATATCGTACTGCAAACGTTATGGCCAATGTTTCGATCATCTCCTTTAACTGGATATTGAATAAACGAGAAACTGCAACGGGGTCAGAGGTTTGCACTTCGGCTTTCTTCCTACCTCCTCCTTTCGCGACTCTTGCAGGGTCCAGATAATGATGGTCGAAAGCGGCATGGAGCATGTCAGTGAGTGCACTCTTGAAAAAGCCGTGCTTAGTATATCTCAAAGCAATCCAGACGAGAACGTAGAAGAAGGATTCCAAGTCATCGGCACGGTCGGGGATCGCTGGTTGCTGCCCGGGTGTGGGAACCAACAGTAAACGAGCAGCCATGAATTGCCAGGTACCCTGTCCATGACAGATACAGAGGAAGGGAATCACAAAACGCCAAACAAAAATTTAGAAGAATTACCAATAGGGTTCGGATAGTAGGGGAGGTAATCACAGTCCTTTCAGTGTGCGCTTGTCCTTGATGTATATGTTTAAGCATTTTGCAGAGATCCCAGTCAATTAACAATCCACCACCTGTGGCAGTGATGAGAATATTGCCTGAGCTGATATCTCGGTGAAGAATCTCAGCCTTGTCATAAGCATCCCCATGGGCTGTTGAAAGGGAATCAACGCCAATTCTGTTAAGAAACTGATATACGTACCTACAATGGCGTCTCTTACTGCAGTCACCATCTCCTTTGTATCCCTAAAATGACTTAGAGACCTCCCGATTTCATTCAAAACGAGTCGATAGTACTGCAATCACCTGAATGGTGAAGGACATTTTACCATTGATGAATCCTGCGTCTTTGTACACTGCTGTAAAACATCACATCCCTCCTTGCTGAAAACTGACTAAAGTCGGTTGGCCGACAGGGACCGATCGGAAGGACTTGGCTTCAGCTTATGTGCTGCACCCTCGCAGTTATCCATTGGGTGTCCTTAAATGTCGGGTGGGCGAAGACTAGTCGCAATGAACACCTCTTGGTGAAAACTACCAATCGGAATCGAGGGATAACTCGAGTGTCGGGCCAAGGGGTCGGGGACCGAAAGGGGGCAAGCGCATGTGAAGGCGGATAGTGGAATTCTTAGTACAAGATTACTATAGATGTAAGAGGGTGTTCTGAGTCAATATTCTGATTGCCTAGTAACTACAACTACAGTGGGTTCATATACAAGTATCAGGCATCTAGAAAATACTAACTAGGAGAAGGGCAGAAAATGGTATTATCAATAAGCTTGACTAGGAACGGGAAGTTTATGATTAGTTCGGAGGCCGTGAGATAACTGAGAGCGGAATTACGGTAAAAGGAAATAGTTCGAGGGTTACAAGTATATATAGACATATGTGAAACATAGCATAAAACGGATCATCATAATAAAAAGGGACGTATCAAAGTTTAACCAGATAGTACGAGTATATTTTGACGTGGGCGTAAATGGAGTTTGATCACCATGGAAGCATATGCCAGCTTCGGGAGGCCGATGGTTTCCAATGTGGTGACTTGAACAGTAACTTGAATCATCGATAGGTGGTGATAACCTCGGGGACCGATAGGGTTGTGACATGGTCGTAACAATTGTGAACAAAGAGTGATCATGAACAAAGGTAAACGTGTAAGGCTTACAATTGTACGGGTCCTGTAAGTGCAACAGTGAATGAAATAAAATGACTGAGAAGTGGGTTCTCTATGTCATTAATAATGGAAATACAAAGGGATTTGTACCTCCTGAGAACTATATAGTGATCAGTGTCACATAGAGAGAACTGAATGTCATCAAGAAACTATATTATTAATCAATATCGACTTTGATAATCTGTCAAATTTTGGCAGTGAGGAGTTTCGGTATTCATGTGCCTGAATTGGAGGGACCATCCTTGGGGGAATTCTGAATTATATGCCAAAAAAGACAAACAACTGTGATGATGATGCAGCTTAACTGATTTTCATGGAATTAGAGAGTTTGGATATTATTTTCAAAAGGTTATATGAAGGAAAACATTATAAATATGGATTTCTTTCTGTGCACGTCATGTCACAAACTTAATACCCCTCAGTGACCATTGGTCATTTCAGAAATAAGGGTCACAACAACTGAATAGTGATGTGATAACCAATGATCCATCAGATCAGCTTCAGGGAAATGCACTTGAAGTCATATGGAAAGAAAGCTGAGCCCCCAATGGGGAAGGGTCGGCTGTGCCGAGGCCTAATCTTTCCATTAACGATATCTCCATAGAAATAATGACCACAGAACATGCGATCTAAGTATGGACCCATTCTAAAGACAAGAAGAGCCTTCGGTGCCTAGATCAGAGTGTACCGCATCTGCCATGCATGTAGGCACTGTCAGTGCCAGCTCGCAGTCGTTCTTTTCCATTGATTACCACAGTGAGACCAGCTATACATTTTAAATTATGTTTCTAGCTATTGTTTAAAAAGGAAGAAATAGTTTTGGTGCATCAAGGACCTTCAAACAGTCCTCTGTCAACCAGCTGGCATCCTTCCTTCAAATCTTGTGAAGCCTTCAGTCGTGGCAACACATAACCCAAAAGCATCCCCATCTCCCCATTCCCTTATATTTCCCGCCTTCTGGCTTTTCCTTGCTCCATCTTCCTGATGCTCTGGTCAAAAAAATACTGGCAGCTTGGGTGGTTCCTTATATGCTGCTGTCTTAGGTTTGACCTATTGTCCCAGACTGTCATAGGGCTTTCTGTGTTGCACTCGGGATTCAGGCAGAGCCCTATATGGGGAAGAGTAGTCTCTAGTTTGCATTGGGTGTTCACAATGTTCACATCTGTCATTTTAATGATCATTCAACGGATTGTGAACATGTTGTTAGCAACATGCCACGCCCAATGCTGGAGTACTTTGCCATTGTCCACCATGCTTTCACTGAGTGAGCAGTGGTATTCCTCACCATTCTCACTGTAAGGAATTTCCCAATGGCAAGGCAGCAAAATCCCTGAGGCTGCACCTCTTCTCCATGTAGGTGAAGAAGACAATAGGGATTGAGAGGAGATGGGGGGAGGTGAGGAGGGCAGGGCAGCATTCGCAACCTGTTGAAAGATCATAAAAATGACACCAAATGGAGACTAGAGACTGCCCTTCTGCATTTAGGGCTCTGCCCGAATCCCGAGTGTGTCACAGAAAGCCCTATGAGAGTATGGTACAATAGGTCAAAACTAAGAAAGTGGCATATAAAGAACCACCCGAGCTGTGAAGAATTTTTTGGCCAGAGCTTCGGGAAGAAGGAGAAAGGAAAAGTTGGGGGGTGGAAATGATATGAGAATGTTGTAAGCCTGGTGCCCCAGCCTTACACATTTTCCTTTTGTTCCATTCTTATTGTTCTGTCCTTATTGTTCTGTCCTTTTTGTTCGTAGCACATATATATAGTCTAGGTAGTTTTCCATCTCTTTAGACTTACTGTACACTGCCTGCCATGTATACTGCCCGCTAGTTCATCAAGCAATACACCGTGGTCCTATCAACCCATGTGACCTCCAGTGATCCCATTTGACGATGGGATTACACTTTTTTTTTGATACCGGCCATTTGTTATTTCTCATCCAGCACTTCATTGTGTTTGGCCCTCCAGACCCTTGGCTCTTTCGTTCCAATGGATCTCATTCATTCCTTCCAAAAGAAACCAACTTCTTACCTTCCTGGTCGAACCCAATCTGCATCACCACTATTCACTCATCAGACCACTCGTTCACATTCCCTAGAGCTCCACACTCCCTTGTCCATTCCATGCGCTGCAACCTCGCATATACCATGCCACTGCGCACCCTTGCACGTGCTCCCCGTGTACACATGCACTGCCATGCACCCTCGCATGTGCTCCCCCACACATACGTGTGCACGCACACACATCCATGCCACCACGCACCCTTGCATACTGCACACGTACGCATGCCCCACACCGTCGTTGAGTGCCCCCCCTGAGTACGCTCACACGCAAGCACCGCCAACCCAGAATGAAAATTGGAGGTGCTGGAAGGCTCTCAGCATTGTGCATCACTGTGTCACCATTACCATGATGATTGCTGCCATCCCACTGTTCAAGTGCCCATCCCGTACACCAACACACTTGACTCCTATGTAGCCTGCTCCCACAATTGTTGCACATTGGACCCTTTGCTGTCAAGTGGCAATTGTTTCCCTTGTGGTTAGTGCCACTACCAGTTCCCTTTTGTGTACCAGGATTGATGCCGCAACTGTTGGTTCTTGGACCATTGGATCCCTCATTTTCCAAATACTCACCTGCATTTTGGAGAAATGTTTTATGTGAAGATTTGACAATTAGAAGCTGTTATTTTGGATCCCCCCTTTTTTTTTTTGTTGTTTTAGTGCTGTATCAATTTCCATCATCATCGCATGTTTTTCTGGACCAGGTTCACAGACTCCACCACCTGAGGCTCCACATTGACAGAGGAGGTCCAACAGGATTGAATTTGGGGTAGTGGGTCTTTTGTGTGGGGAGGGTCATGAGTGTGACAATCCAGCCTTGCGTGCATGAATTTTTTTGGTTCTAGTTAATTGGAGTAGTAGGGTTGTTTTTGTGTGGGGAGGGGTGTAAGCCTGGTGCCCCAGTCTTATGCATTTTCCTTTTGTTCCATTCTTATTGTTCCATCCTTATTGTTCTGTCCTTGTTGTTCGTAGCACATATATATATAGTCTAGGTAGTTTTCCATCTCTTTAGACTTACTGTACGCTGCCTGCCATGTATACTGCCCGCTAGTTCATCGAGCAATACACCGTGGTCTTATCAACCGTGTGACCCGGACCCAGTGATCCCATTTGACGACGAAATTACAAATGTGAAGTTAGGGATGCTTTTGGGTTATGTGTCGCCCATGTTTTGCAGGAAGGATGCCAGCTGGTTGATGGAGGACTGTTTGAAGTTCCTTGATGCACCAAAACTATTTCTCCCTTTTTAAAAAATAGCTAGAAACATAATTTAAAACATATAGCCAGTCTCACTATAGCCATCGATGGAAAGGAACGACTTTGAGCCGGCACTGACAGTGCCTAGACACATGGCAGATGGATCCAATCTAGACGCTGAAGGCTCTTATCTTTAGAATGGGTCCATACTTGAATTGCATGTATATGAACGTTCTGTGGTCATTATTTCTATGGAGATATCGTTTATGGAAAGAATAGGCCTCGTCTCCCGATGCACAGTCGACCCTTCCCTATGGGGCTCAGCATTTTTTTTAGATAACCTCAAGTGTATTTCCCCGAAGCTGATGAGTGTTCTAACTCATGGATCATCGGTTATCACATCACCATTCAGTTGTTGTGACCCTGCTTTCTGAAATGACCAATGGTCACTGAGGACTGTTAGGTTCACAACACGACTCACACAGAAAGAAATCCGTACCTATAGTGTTTTCCATCATATAACTTTTTGAAAATAACATCCAAACTCTTTAATTCCATGAACATTGGTTAAGCTGCATCGTCATCAGGGTTGTTTGTCTTCTTTGGCATATATTTCGGAATTCCCCCGAGGACAGTCCCTCTGTGGGCACATGAATATCTGTTCGACCGATTGTCAACATCAATATTTATTAATAGTATAATTTCTTGATGACGTTCTGTATGGATCAACAAGTAGAATATAAATCAAGAACTCGGTCCCACTAATTGTGCTTTTGTTACAAATCAAGACTTAAGCGTGCTTGAAGGGGTGTGGTGGAGCCAGAGCGACCAAGAAGAGATGAGACAACCCTCAATTGAGATTTGTACCCATTGTTCAAATGGTCTTTTGTTCCTTCCTTTGTTCCACAATGCATTACCACCACTTAAGCTTTTGTCTCCTCATTGTTTCCTTTTACAACATACTCAATCTTCTCAATGTCTCAGACCTCATTGACTGAGATATTATATTTGTTATAGCTTCTAGTGAACCAACCATGTCATCTGGGTTGAGACACATGTACCAAGCATGCATTGATCAACTTGCAGGTACATACACTGGGAAAGGCCCTTGTTCTGAAATTTTTTAGGATCCTCAGTAGAGGCTTATTCTATATACACCAGGATAGTCCCCTCTCCAAAAGAATTTAGGATCCTTAGTAGAGACTTCTTTTATATAAACTCCAACAATCATCCATTGAATCCTTCTAATAATTAAAATTAGTTAAGGATCTTTTGAGGATCCTAAAGTTCATTGAATTCTAAACTCTACAATCACATGTTAGATCGTTAACCAATTTTAACTCAGTTATGGATCTTTTAAGGATCCAAACATTTGTTGGATTCTAACCCACCATTCCTCAGGTGGTGGATTGGAATATCAACAGGTACCTGTTGCCTTCTGTCAGATAACTGTCATCTCTCAAATCACTATACAGTCAATCCATAGGAGTGTCAGGTTCACTAACAGATGCAAGTATTTTTAGTGGGAGTTCACCAATCCTTTGCCTGCAATGAATTCACCTTTCAAACTGATTGCTTTGAAATGTCATCTGTTGAGGTGAGGTTAATTGGGTACAAATTTAAACTTTGACTGGGCCTGTGCAGTGCTCTGATTGACATTTCCATTCTCCAATGCCTGAGGTGTCATCTCCCACCAGGTGTGTCTAGCTATCTGTATCATTACTATATTTTTTGACACCACATTGGAGTTACTTAGGATGATTATCTCATATCAGATGGCAAATATGATTGGAGGTATTTTTTTCGGGTTAGGCAGCATTTGAAGAAAATTCCTTTCACAAAGTGATGTCACCCAGCCTATGAATGAAACAACAGTAAATAAATGTGAATCATGGTAGATGATTGAAATGAGTCTACTTGGCAGCATCAATTTGAGAGGGTGTGGAACCTAACATGGATTGGTTCATAGTGGCTGGATATGATGATGCTTGTGTCCAAACAGACATTCCAGAGTATACCAATGTTCCACACCCTCTCAAATTGATGCCGCCACATAGGCTTATTTCAATCATCATGTATAGTTAAAAATGATGATAATGCATGGCATGCATTCTGGTTTATACCTCCTTTCTAAGACCTCATATGATTAATGGAGACTTATATGGTATCATGTTGCAGGTAAGGAACTGTCCTGTATAACAGTTGGGTGGCATAATGTAAGGTGATTTATTTGGATTGGGCAGCATTTGTATTCCTTCCATGAAGTGATTTTCATCAGGCTGAAAATGAAATGCTGGCAAATCCATGTGAATCATGAGAGTTCATTGGGATGGGCCTACATGGCAGCATCAACTTGGTAGGAGTTGGTCATGGTGTTGATGCCTAGCATAGATTGGTTCATGTGGGTTGGTCATCTGGACATTTGTGTTTGAGTGTGTGATTTCAGAGTGCAAGTAGCAAGCATTAACATTCTGGCCATTTGTAGTAATCTCAATGTGATGGTGCCTGTGAGTCACTGGTATACATATGTTGTGCTAAGCTATGCCAACTCAAAGTTTTGTGAAGCTTGTAATGTGTGTGGAACTGTTAATCTGGCTTCAAGTTCAATCAGTCAGTCTTTGGAGCCTCAGTCTACACAGAGGGGATCAGAGATTGGACACTCACTTCCACATGACACTGCTATACATCAAAAAGGTTCCAAACAAAAGCTACAATGAAAAATGCTTAATGGAATCTTCAATGTGAAAAACTATATTATAAAACTGGCCAATTCAATGAAGAAAGTATTAAAATAATCTGCTAGCCTGGTGATGACAGTACAAGGATTCTCTACTGTTGGAGCATAACCACTAAGGGTAGAGTAGGTAGAGTGACTCAAAAAACCCTTCACATGTTTTGTACTTCAGACTTATATCCCTGATAACTCAAAGAATAAAAGTCCAAAAATATCAATAATATTTGTGAACATGCACTATCATATCTAGATTATGGAGGTATGATGCCATTACATAAGCTCCAAATATGGAAATATTACAAATATTTATATACAAGAGACTCATGCAAAGGGTTTTTTTGCTGGCAACTTTGATGACTATAATGCTTACAGTCATGTGACCTTGTTGATTGTTTACCTCCAATTGGGTCATATTAACAAAATCATGTGATGTCACATGACCATGTTGTACTGGAGTATAAATATATGGTCTTTAGCAACCAGCAATGCTGCAATTCCCAAAATGCACACTTTGTCTCTTGCCAGCCAGAATCATATCCTCTCATTGCTTGATGTTGGCCATTCAGCTAGCCACATTGCAGGTTTTACTGGTCATAGCATTTTCACAGTCTCTAAGCTTCACTCTAAGCATTGTTCTCATCTCTCTAAGTCCATTGGTGGTCATCCCTCAAAGCTTTCCCCTACCAACATTCACTATGCACAGCACCTCATCAGCTCTGGTGCAGTGCATGCTTTTCAATGAGGCATGGCTAACAATTCAGTTTGGTTTGGTGTGCAAGACTTTTCAATGAGGTGTCCATGGATTCAGGCTCAGGTTTGGGCAGCACACACTTTTCAATGAGGTGTGGCAGTGGTTTGGGTTGACTTTGTAGCATGAGTGTCAGAAGGGGTTGGTGTGCTATGTCCATGATGATAAAGTGAGCAGCTAGTCAAGGCTGTACAAGTCTAGTGGTTTCAGGCCCCACCCAGTGTTGCTTGATAATGCCCTTCAAGCTAGGTTATATGTTTGTGTTAGAATTGCTAGACATCATGAGTTTCATAATATGCTTGGCTTGGTTTGAGTACAAATAATGCATTGCAAATGTATGTAGAACATAAAGTAGTTACTCTATATACCTGACTACTGGTAATACCATAACTGGTTATCCATTAATCACATGTGACATTGTTCACAAATACAAGAAATCTAATATAATAATGACCCATCAATATAGTCTAGGATTTATTTGAACTTACAATCTGATCAGAATATCAACTTAGTACTCACCTACCATCCACCTAATTACCTGCTTGGTACCTAGCTCAGAGGCCCCAGGTCTCCCAACTTTGGTGTATAGCATATTATCAGAGCCCCTGGGTCTCCCAACTCTAACTCATTGCATATTCTCAGACTCCCCAGGTTACTTGTCCCCCTCTGTCTGAAGTTAAGACCCAACAATCATGTGAGGGTATAGCAGATAAGCTGAAGCCAAGTCCTACCCATCCCCAGAACATTTTCAGGTTTTCCCTGGATTTTTCCCCATAAGCCCCAAGCTTAACAATGGAATACAAGGAATAGTGGAGAGCTGTTGAGCTCTTGTGTGAGTGACAGATGTGAATGAGTGGATCAGGTACTATATTAGCATGCATCATGTGATTAAAAGGTACATACCAAGTGTCAATTATAGTTAGCACAAGCCATAATCAGTAGTATGATGGCATCCCGTTTTCTCAATTAAATACCAAATCGTCTTAAATAATATATATACCTATTGTGTAACCATCAAAGCTTTAGTCATGCCTCCCAATATACTTGTTGCTGCATTGTCGGTATTGCTGCAACACACAGTGTCCCTGTCCTCCGAGTGAGAATGCGATAGACAGTTCAGCATAATAACTGAATTTATTTAATAAAACGGATAAGATGTGGGCAAGATGAATGTAGCAGGGAGAAATCTATTTTTTAGTGCTGTATGTGTCCCGTAAGTGCGACAGTGAACGCAATAAAGTGACTGAGAAGTGGGTTCTATGACATTCATAATGTAAATACAACGGACTCGTACCTCCTGAGAACCATATAGTGAGCGGGGTCACAAGGAGAGATTTGAATGTCATCAAGAAATTATCTTATTAATAATTATCGACTTCGGCAACCGGCCGAATCCCGACAACGAGGAGTCTCGCCGGGGAATTCATGTGCCCGACTCGGAGGGACCGTCCTCGGGGGAATTCCGAAATATATGCCAAAGAAGACAAACAACCGTGATGACGATGCAGCTTAACCGATGTTCATGGAATTAGAGAGTTTGTATATTATTTTCTTAAAGTTATATGAAGGAAAACACTATAGGTACGGATTTCCTTCTGTGCAAGTCGTGTCACGAACCTAACAATCCTCAGTGACCATCGGTCATGCCACAAAACAGTCACAACGACTGAATAGTGATGCGATAACCGATGGTTCATGAGTTAGAACACTCATCAGCTTCGGGGAAATGCACTTGAGGTCATATGGAAAGAAAGCTGAGCCCCCAATGGGGAAGGGTCGGCTGTGCATCGGGAGACGACGCCTATTCTTTCCATTAACGATATCTTCGTAGAAATAATGACCACAGAACGTTCATGTACATGCGATCTAAGTATGGACCCATTCTAAAGATAAGAGCCTGCGGCGCCCAAATCAAAGTGTACCGCATCTGCCACGCGTCTAGGCACTGTCAGTGCCGGCTGGGAGTCGTTCCTTTCCATCGATGGCTATAGTGAGACCGGCTATACGTTTTAAATTATGTTTCTAGCGATTTTCTAAAAAAGAAGAAATAGTTTTGGTGCGTCAAGGAACTTCGAACAGTCCTCCGTCAACCAGCTGGCATCCTTCCTTCAAGACGTGGGCGAGACATAACCCAAAAGCATCCCCAACTTCACATTCCCATATTGTTTCCGCCCCCCGACTTTTCCTTTCTCCTTCTTCCCGAAGCTATGGCCAAAAAATTTCTCGCAGCTCGGGTGTTTCTTTATATGCCGCTTTCTTTCTTTTGATCTATTGTACCATACTCTCATCGGGCTTTCTGTGTCACACTCGGGATTCGGGCAGAGCCCTAGATGCAGAAGGGCAGTCTCCAGCCTCCATTGGGTCTTCACGATGTTCGCATCTGTCATTTTTATGATCTTTCGACGGATTGCGAACACCTCGTTGGCGACATGGTGCCGCGCCCAATGCTCCAGTACTCTGCCGTTATCCACCGTGCTTTCACTGAATGAACAGCGGTATTCCTCGCCGTTCATTCCGTACAGCATGCCCCAAGGGCAAGGAAGCAAAGGCCCTGGCGCTGCACCTCTTCTCCGCGTAGGTGAAGAAGACAACAGGGATTCAGACGAGATGGGGGAAGGTGAGGAGGATGGAACTGGGAATGATGGTTGTGTTGGTTGTGACGGTTGGGGTTTCTGTTGTGGTTGTGGTTGTTCGTAAAGCGAACTCGGACACTGTAGGATCAAGAGATGCTCTGCAGACGCTCTTCCGCCTGGCTCGCAAATGTTGATTCTCTCACTGTCGCCGGTGAGACGCATTTCTTCTTCCAGCGATGGTCCGAGATCTTCAAAATTATCATGTTGGCTGGCGGATGTATTGCTGTCGGACATAGGGTTAGATACTGGTTATTAGATATTTGTTTATAAAACACATACAATACACCGTCGACCAAAACATTAGCCGATACCTCCCATGATTCAGATGACGCATCATTTTGCGTCTCATGTGGGATTGAGCTGTGAAATTTCGATGAAACTGTAATAACGAGTTAGCAGTACAGTACATACAACATATTTCGGCTTCCTGCGTGTATAACCTGTTGACTATCCGGAGACAGAGACTGGGTCCATGATCCTGAACTTCCTCCGTCACTACTAGCAAACATGAAGAAATAATAAGCATCCATCATTGTGAGCGAGAACACACGTACCAGTTCGATGTCATAGGCAATACAAACTCTTGATATGCCAACTGCGACATCGACGGATAATTTCCTCCCGGTTGAATATGCTCCGCCGAAGCAGGATGGCTCCCGCGGGGATGAGGTACCGCCGGACTAGAGATCCATGAGTGAACGATCAAACAAAATTTTCAAGATAGGGCTTACTGATTACCGTACCAACTGTTGCATCCCATGAGAGGGGAGTTAAAATTCCCCGGATGTATGCGATCTGGCCCAATTGGCCGACTCGCATGTCCAGATGGCTCGGGCCCAGGCCAGGATGTCCGGGTAGCACTTATTATAGCTCGTGCTGATCTGAACAATAATTCTGAGCGGGATTCAGCAGCCATTGCGAAACATAAACTCACCCTTGCCGGTAACCGTATTTCTCCATTGGATCGAATTGAATTTTCGACGACCTATGGAACGTAGAGCTACCTAAATGTCGTTCAGTGTGTCCCCCATGGTGTGAGTAGCCACCTCCCGGTGCCTGGTTATGTGAATTGCCATTTACTCCATAGGAGAAACTAGACACGTCGTCAACTCCTGTTGACGGCTCACACTCGCGTTCACGGTGAGTTGCCAACAAAGAACTTCGAAATACAGTCAAATGGTAAATACAGTAGGTTCGAATGCAGGCATACCTATCACAATGACTAGCGCAGGGACCCAAGTCAGTATTGCCTGTCGTCATAGATTGTGAGCCATCAATGCTTCTCGTAGGGTGATCCTTACCACCGACGCCCGGTGAAATATGAGACGACCATCCTAAGTAACTGTAATGTGGTGTCATGAAATGTAGTAATGGTACAGATAGCTAGACGCACCTGGTGGGAGACGACACCTCGGGTGTTGGAGAATGGGAGAGGTCTGTCAGAGCACTGTGCAGGTTTAGTCCAAGTTTAAATTTGTACGCGATGAACCTCACATCAACGGACGAGATGTCGATGCAATGAGTTCGAACGGTAAACTCGTTGCAGGCGAAGGATTTGGGTAACTCTCGCCTAAAACACTGGAGTCCATTACCGAACTTGACTCTCCCATTGATTGACTGTATAGTGAAATGAGATATGACAGTTATCTAATAGAGCGCAACAGGTACCCGTTGATATTCCAGTCCACCACCTGAGGAAAGGTATCCTCAAAGGCGAAGTCGAAATCCGGTCTGAAAATATCTTCTAAGATTTATATGTTTATGATAAACTGAGACTTACATGGCACTATGTCGCGCGTAGGAAGCCGTCCCGTGTACGGGATGGCAAATATGATTTGAGGCGTTTTCTTCGGGGTAAACAGCATTTGAAGAAAACTCCTCCCACAAAGCGATGTCACCCAGCCTGCGAATGACACAACAATGAATAAATGTGAATCACGGTAGATGATTGAAACGAGGGTACGTTGAAACATCAACCTGAGAGGGGCTGGAACCCATCACGGATTGGTTCATAGACGTTGGATACGATAATGTGTGTTTCTGGACGGACATTCTGGAGTACACTTAGAAGGACAACAGGCCACGCTCAATGGACGAGGCCCTTGTATAGTTAAAAGATAATGATCGTGGATGGCACTGATTTATACCCCTTCAGGTGTTGTATTATCAAATTGAAGAATTGCCTATTTAAGATTTCGTCATTGAACACGAGAAACTAGGACTCATCGATCCTGCAGTGCGTGTGAAACACGTGTCGTTCAGATAGTCCATTATGGGATGTGTCAACCTGAGACTTCGGCAACTTGGGCCTGGGGAAGTAGACCGGCATGTTGAATGCATACTTAGAGAACGAGCTGTGTTCCAATATCGGGAAACACCCCGCATGATCCTTAATATCAGAAACAAATGACTAATTCAATTCTAGGGGAAAGAGGAAGAAATAGTGTTTGCTTGTCCATACCGGAGCCAATACTAATAAGGAATTGGCTGCCTAATTGTTCTTTATTTTTCAGTGGGCATATACGCTAGTCGTTGTCCTTGCTCCAGTCTCGGAGATGAGCTCACTAGACAAGAGCCGGCGCCCCATGAACACATTAGAGAGCATTTGCAACTAATAGAGGTAGAAACGCAGATTATACACAGCCGCCCGCCTATTATGGGAAGATTGGAGCCTGAACCACGCGAAAGTCATGTTTTCCTGCAGTTCGAGTCACGCTCCATTTCTATCTGGTTCTAAACCGTGGCTCATTTACTTATCAGAACCATGTGCATTCTTCTCTTTGACTCATAAACGTAACCGCTGTGGCATTTTTCAATTTATCTATGCTTCGCCCCATTCTACATATTACTTGCTCCCATCAACTTCTCTCGGGGCTCAGCTCGCTTATTTTTGGGGCGATGAGAGAGCTCAAGTTACTACTAAGCATTTGAAACCAATTAGTTGAGGCTACAAGAACACATCGAAAAAATAATCTCACATTGCGAGGGGCAGGCAGTTTTACTGCCTTCATATATACCCCAGGTCGGTCGATGCATGCTTGGTACACGTGTGGAGTCGGTAAAAGTACAATGAGTGGGACCGAATTTTTCATTTATGATTCTGGTTGGTGATGAATATATTTCCAATTAGATCCTGTAATACAGTTTGTTATAGATGGCTCCATTTGCCATACTCACTCATGTTCGACTCGTCAGAATATGTAACAGATCCGACATGAGATCGTCATAGCATCATTCCCATGGGCCCAGTGTAGTGAAAGAACAATGAGAAAGAGACAAGGGGCAGACAAATCTAGACCTGTCATGCTAGTCGCAACCAACGTTTCAGCGGACAAAGGAGCTCACAGTAATCATTTCAAATATTTTGACAGTAGAAATGGCGGATAGAAGCATCGACACTACAGCTTCCATTCAAAGTTTTAGCATTATTATATCAAATTCTTGCTCTTTTTATCATGGGCTTGGCTTTTCGTACTTATGAAACAATTGGAATAGTAATCGGATAGTCTCATCGATTGCTGTAATACCCCAAGTAAGCAAAGACACAACCAGAACTTATTTCTGAGATCCCCCCGGCAATAAGTTGTTACCCTTTGAACTGGCGGTCTCTTATTGGATTTGCCTGTCACCCTACCACTTGCACTATTCCTTCGGAAAGGCAGACTTCTCTCAGACTTCGATCGCCTATTTGAGAAGGCAACAGCTAGAGTGTAGGTGGGGAAGGGGGGCCACTGCGGCATTCCCAAAGACGGACTTTGATGAGATGAAATGCAGAATCGAATTACCAGCAGCTGTGATATACTTGTAGTTTGGCTTTTTCCATAAAAAAACTGACGGCCCCCAGTCATCCACATTTTGACCCGTATATGATTGAATCGTCTTGTGTTGCCACGTGGAGGATTTCATTATCTATTTCAAGTTGTGCCATAGGATAAGACCAAAAACTCTCACATTATTCAAGAAATGATATTTAGCCTTCCAATCAGTTAATCTCTCAGGGGCTCCCAACTGCATAAGGAGCAAAATGCGGTGGCAGCGCGTTCTCGTTCACTCCTGGGTGGGAGTAGGTTTGGTGGTATGCGGGATCTTAGATTTATCACAGACCATATTTTTATGTAAACTCTGCGATGTTTCGATTTATTTTCCAACGTCTGAGTCATTATTTAATGGGGCGGGAGCCCGTTTGTAGCTCTCGTTTGGGGCATCTGTTAATTTCCAGAAATATTATTTCTCCCTTTTGTGCATAGCCACCCGACTAGGTATTGTGAGATTTAATGATCTGCAAACTCTCGAGTTTTCGTTTATGAGATGGTAGCCACATTCTGGGATCCTTTCTCAGAAGCACGAAGTGTATATGAACGTCTTACACAGAATTACCGTCTTTGTCAAAAGAACTTCTCGTTTTCGTTTATCAATTAGGTGGTTTGCATCAAATGTGAATATTTCATGTCTAAGCTGGCAAATATTTCACAGATTAGAGTCCTGATGTGTCGGTCCTGAAGAATTATCATGAATACTTTGATATTTAGGGTGTCTGTGATGGTATTAAATCAGACATCGTGACTTGTGCTTTGTTTTCTTATTTTCACTATATTTGCCTTGCTCATCACGTGGTAGATCCCCCGCTCATGTCTTCTTTTCTCCGGAGGCTTTATTTGACAAAAAGGAAAGAAAAATAATTCTCTTGTATTCCCTGTGCAAACAATGCTCGCCACGTCGCCTTTCTCCCCTCATACAACAAGATCAGCCCGTTTCAGGGCCGGATCTTATAGCGAACGTTTCCTTTGAGTCCTGCATTCACCTCTTCTCGAATCTCAGACAATCTGGGTTTCTCACAGTGATAGAGCGATACAACTACCAGTGATTCAGTTCTCACGGAACAGAAGCTTCTCACTGATGCTCGCATAGAATGACTTTATTATTATAGTTCTCTGAAAAAGACCTCTTTGTGGTGGTTGAGTGTCTGTAGGTTAAAGCCGCAAATAGCCTACATTATTATTTTTGTCTTATTTATTGAATGTTCTTACAGTGTACTTTCTTTCTATATCACGCCATCCAATGTTATTCCCCTCGCCCCCCTCGCAGCCACGGGCACACATCCGTAGCCACTGTACCAATATTTCCCATTGTTTACCAATGCCTCAAACTATTCATTGTGATACTTATACTCTGAAAACGCTTTCCCACCCAACTGACAAAGGCTTTTTTCCCCAATGTCACTGTTAAGGCGTAACTCCTCTTCCAGCGATTGTCCGAGATGACCAATGTACGTTTGTTGGCAGCGGATGGAGCATTTTTGGCACATTGGGTTAAATACTGTCTATCAGATATTTTATTTCTAAAATACATACAATGCTCCGTCAACCAGAATCTTGCCGATACCTTTTATGATCCAAATGATGTATCATTTTGCGTCTCATTACTACTGGGACTCGAGTGGTTAAACTCCAGTGAAGCTGCAATCACAAGTTACCAAGGCAGTCCATACATGTGATTTCGGCCTATTGCGTGTAGAACAGACTGGCTATCCAGAGAGGCTGGGTTCACAATGGTGAACTTCTGCTGTCAGTATTAGCACACATGAGAAGAAAATGAGTAGGCATCCATTTTGAGCGAGAGTACGTTTACCAGTTCGATGTTTCAGGGAACGCAGCCTCTTGATATGCCGATTATGACATCGAGGCGTGATGGGCTCTGTGTTTAGTATGTTGTGGTCGGCGTTAGATGGCCTCCCATTACCATAACAATTATTGTGTCCAATGCTAGAGGGGTTGAAGCTTCGTATTTATACAATCACGCCCAATTGGTCGATGGTAGATAATTGAGATGGGCCCACATGGAAGCGTCAATTTGATAGGGGGTGGTGGATTGGCCAATGGAGGTTGGGGATCGGGATGGTTGTGTTGGAGTGTAAATTTCTGAGTGCAGTTAGAAACTCCACAGGGTCAATGGACAAGGGCGTGTATAGTCGCAAGACAATGATGGCGGTGCCTTGCACTGCGTGCCATCCGCATGGCAGGCTGCTTTATATGTATATTTCCTTGGGGGTTGTATTATAAAATCAAAGGATTCCTTGTTTAGTATTTGGTCATGGAAAACGGGAAACTAGGGCCTATTGATCCTGCAGTGCGTGGAAGGCGCGTATCGTTCAGCTATTTCCATTATGGGCTGTTCAGGCTCAGGCTCAGGCTTTGGTAACCTGGGCCTCGAGAAGTAGATTGGCATGTTGGACGCATGTTTAAGGAATAGGGGGTGTGTTAGAATATCGGCATATTATATTGTTATCTTTGATATCAGGTGCTAATGGTCAGACCTATTCTAAAGGAAGGAGTAAGCAATAGTATTTGCTTGTCCAAACCGGAGCTGATAACAGGTTGGCGTCCTATTTTTTTCCAGTGGGAATATAACCTAGTTTTGTCTTTGCTCCAGCAGTAGAGATGAACAAATGAAAACCCACTAGACGAGAGTCGGCGCCCATGAAAACACATTGGGGCAGAAACGCAGATGATACACAGCCTCGGAAGATTGGTACCTGAATAGCGTGCCTAAGCCGTGTATTCGAGCCACGTTCCATTTCAATTTTCTAGTTCCAAACTGCGGCTTGTTTCCTTAGCGTAGTCATAAGGACACATCTCTTCAGCCAAAGAGGGTAGCTAACAAACGGCGACATTGGCAATTCGTCGAACGTGGGCAGTGAGGAATTTCATTCACCGAGTTTGTGTTATTTGGTCAACTCGGAAGAACCGACCCTCTGGGCGCAGATGTCAAGGAAGAGAAATAACCTTCTGGTGATAGTACTATAATAGCCGATAAGTATAATTAGAGACCGAGTAGGCATTTATTTCAAAAAACGATGTGAAGGAAAATACTGCGCGTACCGATTCTGAGCAGGTCGTGTCGCCTGCCTAAAGTCATTACTGAACGTCCGACATTTTAGAAAACGGGCCATAATGAGGTCATGAATATGAATTGAGGTTAGTGGCAGAACAACTGGTGATCCATGAATTTGAATTTTGCTTCGGGGATATGAACTAATTGAAGGTCATATAGAGCAGAAGCTTGAGCCTTGATAGGGAAAGATCGGCTGTGCTTCGGGACTCTCGAGGCCTGTTCTTTTCCATAAATGAAATGTCCTCAGGAATAATTATCACAGAACCACCTAATGGACCCACCATACCTTACCTAAGTAGCACGGACTGACACCCCGGCCGACCCGCCTAACTGGGTATGTCTCACAGTGAGAGACATATACCACGAATAATACTACGAATACCTCTGGCCTTACCTAAAAAAATTTACCTCGCCCCTCACCATCCTCCCGGTTACACCCATGCGCTGGCTTTGTGACCATGGTCCAACGTGACTGTCAGCCACCATGTCACTCGCGTCCCAAACCCCAGCGCTCATCATTGCGCGTCGTCGTCGTCGCCGACGGTGACGGCAGCCGCACTTCCTAAATGTCCGCGAAAAATTCCATTGTTTTTTCCTACCTCGTGTAAACATATTCTAGTACTATTACTTGTTTATTATGTCCATTTTCAATAAATAATGACAAGCTTGCAGACCGAGGATCCCAAAAGAAAATTGGTTGAGATTTAGTGTGAAAAGCTTATTATTCATACATGTATCTACATTTCTCATTTTATAAAATTATTATTGGCCCAACCAATTGATGTTACATATGGACTGTATACTTGTACCGAAGCAGGAAGTGTTGAACTGCACCAACAAACGCGTGACATGACGTTACTTCACGTGAGTCCTCCACACTGCTGATATCACTCACCCCTTCTTTTCATCACTCCCTATCCCTTTTACAATGCCCAAGGCTTCCAAGACCAAATCCACTTCACGTAAGGTAATGTCATTTGAGGTTGATAATGAAACTGGACAGGTAGTGCAGACCACTTGAGGTCCCCGCGATATAGTTCAAGCACAGGCTGACCTTAGGGTTCGACGCAAAGCTATGATAGAAAGTATGTATCTTTTTAGCTATATTAACTCTTGCTTACCTCCATCTATCCAGGTTCGATTGTGATTGAACGAGAAGTATTGCGAGAGCATGGGGTGCCAACCCTTTCACCTCCCCCTCCACCAACTTCTCGGAGTGGTGCAGTTGGTATGGATGCTGTGGACTCTATGGATGTAGTGGAGAATGACGATGATGGGGATTGGGTTACTGATGTGGGTGATAAACCGGATGAGATTTATCGTGAGTTAGAAGATAGTATACGTGATATGGAATCCAATCATGTCCATTATATCAAGTTAGTATGTTTTACTCCTTTAAATTTTCTCTAACTTATTGCTTGGCCTATTATGTAGAACATCTGATATCCGTGATCGCCATGATCGTCTCGAATGTCAAAATGCAGCATGGGCGTTAATACTCCCTTTGCTCGTGGATGCTCACCTTCAGTGGGAGCATACTGGACCTCCCAAAGTCATACCAGAAGTTGAGGTGCATAGTCCTATTCTTGTTATTGATCTTTTTGGTATACTTATTGATCTATTTCCATTGTTGATCTGTGTTGACATTGTGTTTTTAGAGAGTCAAGATGTCATGTTCCCTCTAGATGATCAAACACCTAATGTAACCATGGCACGTCATGGTTACTTTGGAAATGCCCCTCATCATCCTTCAATTGCCATATCGACATCCACATTAGAATTACTCCGTGTCCTGATGGCATGATGCCCTCAGCTTAGTATTCAGGCGTTTGTCAAAGGAGTTTGTGATCTGCATCGAGTAAGTCTTTAAATATATATATCAGCTCATCTAATTATTCTCCTAGGTTCCTTATAAGTCTAGTCTTAGAACTCAAATATCCAGCGCATTTGATGTTTACCTTGAAGTTTGCCGATGTATTGACATCACGATTAATGAAGCACTCAAACGTGATACCCCTCACTGGAGACTGCAAAATGCATGTGTCCCATGTACATATATAGTTGAAGATGAACAGCCTCTTGAATTCAGTATGCAACTTACAGTGGATGGTAATGAATCTCTCAAATGCTGTGAATGGAACCATGGACAAAAGGATGAGCAAGGCCATATGATTGGTTCTCCAAGTATTGAATGCATGGACAGCCGTCAAATAAACAGTGATATGTATCTTTGCTGGCAGGATGTTGACATATTCAAGAACGAGGTCAAACATCGTAAGATATCTACTTCCACTTCAATGGTGGGGCTAATTTTCCCTTTAATCGATAGAGAGACACAATTTGGACTTTGTTTGATTTTATGGGGTCATGAGATGAGGAGGGATTGTCTGCCCCTTTTGCATTAACCATTTCTCTCTCTGAGGTATGACTGCCAACTCAGACATTGCATATATCCCCTGTTAGTTCAACGTCAGCTCCAAAGCTATAAGTACAATCCTATCATTGTCCTGGATCTTTCAACTTGTCACACAGGCATAAGTCCCTTCATATGCGATCAATTCCAGTACAGTCTGTCTGGGAAACAAGAGCTCATTAAGTGCCAATTTGCACACTATAGATTTAAGTTTGGACAGGAGACTAACTATTCATTTGACCACACTGGTGCACCGCTGACAGCCTAAAGTCGATATTTAGGTGGCTTCCCTTTCCATTTAAATCTACAAAGAGTGAGTATTAGGTATGTACAGCTTGAAGGAGTTGTCAAAACATGAAAAACCCAGGAATTGTCTGTGAGTTCCTGATGCAGAGATTCCACTTTTTCAAAGAATCCTTCAATTTGTTGCTCCTGGTTCTGATATTGGCTTGATTCTTGATCCAAACTAAGAGCTATGAAGAAGAATATGAGCAGCCACCAAGGAGTCCACATCAGCACACCATGCTCTTACTAAATGTGGAAAATGTAATTTGTCCTGAGTTTGGTTATTTTTTGAAACACAAATCTATATTCATTATCTCCACACACTCATTATGTAAAGAAAGCTGATGGTCCAGCTATTGACCCTTCAAATATTTAGGTTAGCTAGGGATTACAAGCATTAGGGCTCGGGTCACTGCAGTTGAAAATCACTGTGTATTTCGCGTTACATGAGGTCTATGTGTTTCTGTTTATCCTTATCTATTTACAACTAGTACCATCACCCCAGTCAGACAAATGGAAAGTTATACGGTCTAGGAACAGCACCACAAAAACTTCAACATTTGATCGGAAGGACTTGGCTTCAGCTTATGTACTGCACCAGCATTGGGTGTCCTTAAATTTCGGGCAGGCAAAGACTAGTCCTATCAAATTCCTCACGGTGAGTTGCCAATTGGAAATGAAGGATAAGCCGGGTGTCGGGCCGAGGGGTCGGAGGCTGAGGGTGGGCGAGTGCACGCAGAGGCAGAGAGCGGGATAAATGTAAGGCTTGTAGAGATGTATGTGGGTGTTCCGAGTCGATATTCTGATTACCTAGTAACTACAACTACAGTGGATTTATATATGAGTTATTGGCATCTAGAAAATACTAGCTAAGGAAAGAGTGGAAACATTATTGACAAATAAACTTGACTAGGAACCGGAAGGTTACGATAAGTTTGGAGGCCATGATTTAACTGAGAGCAGAATTACGAGAAAAGGAAATAGACCCAGGGTTACAAGTATATACGGGTATATGTGAAACATTGAGTAGAATGGATCATCATAATAAAAAGGGGACATATCAAAGTACCAGATAGTACAAGTATAATTTGATAGGGGCGTAAACAGGGTTTGATCACCGCAAAGGCATACGTCAGTGTTGGGCAACTGATGGTTTCTGATGCGATGACTTGATCGATAACTTGAAATGTCAGTCGACTGTAATATCCTCGGGGACCATTGGGTTGTGACATGGTTGTGACATGGTCATAGCACCTGCTTAGATTTGTCACCAGTCACTAGAGGAATGCCACCTTTAGTTGCAGTGTTGAGATAGCATAGTGTATTAGATGTTCACGGTTTATAGAAAACAGACAGGGTTTATTTGGTATTACTAAGCTACTGTAATGTACTACATAGCCGAGCTTATTTGAGAAAAAAGAGTGCAAGACTATAAATCTCAATGGCTTGCAACCTATATGAATAAATTCCAACATAGTGGCAGTCCCAGTAATGGTTGGGGCAACTCTGCTTGCCACTAAGTACTAAACATGCATACTGTAATGCATGACTACAGTGAAGGACAAAACCCTTCCAATGATTTTTAGTTGTGCAAAGAGTTTTGAATAGCTCAAGAACCACTGTAAATACAGACCTGAAATTTGGCAGTTGGTTAGGTCCATATGTTATCTATATGCCCTTAAAATATTATGACATAAGCATTAGTATTTCCCACACTATAAATAAAATAATAACAAAATCACATTGGAAGGGTTTTGTCCCAGTCACATGATTGGCACAAAACCTTATTGATTATCTGCAAAGAAGGCTTAGTTTAATCATGTGACCTATCAAAATTAGATATATATATAGCTGTTCACTTTCTAGTTCAACAACATCCCCACAACTCAACATTCTACACCATGAAAGCTCTTACTCCTCCTCAGGTTGCCACATTCTCACTTTGCTCAATAAGGGGAAGTCTGCTTCTCAGATCTTTGCAATCACTGGTGGAGGTCTGTCTACTATATCCAGAATTTGCTTTACCCATTGCCCATCACTTGCCAAAGCACCTGGTGGCTGTCCATGCAAGCTTTCTCCCTCAGATATTCATTATTCCATCCAACAAATCACTTCTTGTTAGAAAAGTAACCCTAATAACAATATAACTCAGTCTCGTGTATCATACAATGGACTGAGGTGATACCACTTTCATTCTCCAGCTTATATATATTGTCACATATATCATCAGGCACCAATATAGGTATGTTGGTGATACCAGTTACCCCTGTCCGACGATTAAGTCTTGGGTCGGTCGATTTATGCCGGGTGGATTTCGATGGTGTTATTCAACACTCCTCCTCACCGTTGAAACTCCTTCTCACATGGAAGTCCGATTGAAGACCCAAGAAGCCGCGAAGGGTAATAAATTGAGTAGGTTCCAGGGCTTTTGTAAAAATATCGGCCAGGTTGTTTTTGGTATTGATGTAGCAAAGTACGAAGTCACCAATGTGGACTTTTTCACGAAGGAAGTGATATTTGATATCAATATGTTTAACCCTGGGGTGGAGCAGGGGATCTTCGGAGAGGGCGGTGGCAGCATTGTTATCACAGAGAATAGTCGTGGGGGAGGTTGGAGGCATGTGAATGCCGGTGAGAAGGCTATGAAGCCACACACCCTCCTTGACAGTTTCGAAAGCTGCAATGTACTCCGCTTCACATGAGGATGTAGCTACCGTTTTTTGTTTCTTTGATGTCCAAGAAATGATGCCGGACCCCATGGTGAATGCATAGCCCCCAATGCTACGATGTGTGTCTAAACAATTAGCCCAATTAGAATCAGTGTAGCCAGTTAGTGTGAGGTCATTGGTAGCCCCAAGGCAGAGTTTAAGAAGTCGTGTGCCTTTTAAGTATCTCACGACACGGATGGCTGCAGTCCAGTGGGGGGCGGAGTAACTGTTGAGATATTGGGATAGTTGTTGTACTGCGAATGATATGTCCAGACCGGTTGATATGGCAAGGTAAAGTAGACAGCCAACCAAGGAACGGTAAGGTAGTGTGAGCAGGGCAGCAACATTGGTTGGAGAGAGAGAGGATTGATCGGAGGGACGAAGTTTGAGGTTGTGGTCCATGGGGGTAGAGATGATGGAAGCGTTGATTTGGCCAAATTGACGAACAATCTTGTCAATGAGTGCAGATTGTGAGAGAGAAACGAGGCAATTGGGCCTGTCCCATTCAATACCAATGCCAACAACGAAACAGGTGCACCCCAAGTCTGAAATGGTCCAGACGCGACACATTTCATTTTTGAAGGATTCATTTTCCGCAGGGGTGCTTGCGATAGATAGGAAGTCGTCAACATGGATAGCTATGATGATAATACCTGTGGTTGTATGACGGTAATAGATACAAGGCTCATATTTTTGATTGGATCATTCTCTGAAAAATCACAGGAACAATAAAGGGATACAGAATCCCACTGGACTATACAAATTTGAAGGAGTTTATATTTAATGATATGGTTGATGCTTAAAGAATCCTATGTACACCTGATCACCCTCCACCTACCTTTTGGATCGTTAACCAATTTTAAATCTTATAAGGAAGAGTTTATTGGAGTTTATATAAGATAAGGCTCTACTACGGATCCCAAAATCTTTTAAAGAGAGGGACGGGTTTTCCCGGTGTATATCCTGGGGGCAAACTTTGAACTTTTACATAGTTATGCATATGCTTGTTTGGTACTTGATGGCTAGTTCCATAATTCTTAAACATATTTCACGCGCTTGGAAAAAAAAATATATATCCAGTTCAATGGGAACTCTTGGTAGGAAGGAGCCCGTGATTTAACGGGATAAAAATACTGCTTCAGGCGGGAGTCGAACCCACAACCTCAAGAATCTTACCCGGTCAGAAGGACTGTAAGAATCTCACGCTCTACCGCTGAGCTACCGAAGCCTTACTTACGACATCCACATTCTATTAAATGCTGAACAACGACACCACCGTTGTACGTTTTCGATTTGACTGCTATTTTTTCCCTCATTCCAGACTAATTTGTCATATTACAGCTTAATTTGTTGTACTAGTATATACAGAGACAAACGGAAAATTTCAGAAGGCTAAGTCGATGTATCTTGGGGTGCGAACTTTGAACTTTTACATAGTTATGCATATGCTTGTTTGGTACTTGATGGCTAGTTCCATAATTCTTAAACATATTTCATACGCTTGGAAAAAGATATATATATATCCAGTTCAATGGGAACTCTTGGTAGGAAGGAGCCCGTGATTTAACGGGATAAAAATACTGCTTCAGGCGGGAGTCGAACCCACAACCTCAAGAATCTTACCCGGTCAGAAGGACTGTAAGACTCTCACGCTCTACCGCTGAGCTACCGAAGCCTTACTTACGACATCCACATTCTATTAGATGCTGAACAATGACACCACCGTTGTAACATTTTCGATTTGACTGCTATTTTTTCCCTCTTTCCAGACTTATTTGTCATACTACACCTTAATTTGTTGTACCAGTATATACAGTAATAAAAATATAAATTCATAAGGCCAAGTCAATACATCTTGGGGCGCCGATTCAGTCGTTCCCAAGTTGAACACGCGGTGTTTTACAGATACACTGACGCAGATACACTGATCGTCAAAGTGGATCCTGGTGATATGACGATAGCCGGAAGCTCCAAGAGTCATATTCCAATTTAACGATCAATCTTGTGCGGAATTCAAAGTTAAGGACCTAGGAGAGTTTAAATGGCTCTTAGGGTTCGAGATCAAATGGGATTGCACCGCAAGAACTATTTCATTTTCACGGCGTTTCGTACATTAACAAGATATTAGCGCGTTTTGGCCCACCAGCCGCAAAGCCGCTATCTACGCCGCTCGACCCTCACCAGCATCTTTCCGAATCTCAATCACCTATTATGTCCTGCCAGTATGAAGACATGAAAAACATGCCGTATCACGAGGCCATAGGTTCACTGATGTATGACCCACCCTGGATAGAGCTTTCACCCTTTCGTTGCTCTCAGTTTATGCAGAATCCCGGTTGACAGCATTGGGAGGCTGTAAAGAGGGTGTTTAGATATCTAAAGGGAACGCGAGATCAGTGGCTTTTACTCAGAGATAGACGTGGCGACTCACAAAACGTTCTTGAAGGCTTCACTGACGCGGATTGGTGACCATAAGAGCACAGGTATTCGATCTCAGGCTACGTTTTGTAAGCCTGGTGCCTCAGTCTTACGCATGTTTCTATTCGCACGTGACATGGCTGGGTTATTCTCGCTCCCACCACCTGCTCTCGCGGCTGCCTCTCTCAACCCCGACTCTGACTCCATCACCTCCCCAATGGATCCTTCTCTCGAAGACCCTGGACCTAAGGCCCCTCAGGGCCCCCTTGACCCCTCTAACAACAGAAAACGGGCCGCTACCACCCCAGCGACCGAAGGCCGCTTCGACCTCACAATAACAAACTTTGCCGCCTCTGAAACAGACCTGGTCTCCTCCTGGAAATGCCAGGATGACTTTGCTCTAAACTCTGACCATAACGCCATCTCGTGGTCCATCACGGTGGATCAGCCTCCCCCCCCCCATCCCGACCCTGGACAAGCCTCATCTCCGCATTGACCCTTCGAAGATGGGGCCTTGGAAAGAACGGGTCTCCCCCCTCCTTGACAAGGTCAACTCCCTCCCCCTGCTTTCTACCCAGCACCTCGACCACGCCTTCGACACATTGTTCGAAGCCCTACTCAATGTCACAGAGGGTGTCATGCCCAAAAGTAAGACGAAACTCAAGTACTGTGCTCCTTGGTGGAACGACGCATGCGACTCAGCACTCCTGGACATCCAGACGGCTGCTCGAGTAAACAAAAGCATTGCCAGCAGTAGGTTCCGAGCCGTAGTCCGCACTGCCAAACGGGAGTGGGCCACAGATATCATCTGTGACACGGCCCCCACAGAAATATGGAGCCTCACCAAATGGGCCCACGGGGAGCCGCCGCTCTCGGACTCCCCTATCCGCTACGCCACAGGTGTCTCCACCCACCCCGAGGAGCAGGGCCGTGCATTTGCCCAAGCCTTCTTTCCCGCCGCAGCCCCACCAGCTCTGATCGACTTACCTGACGACCCACCGCCCCTTCCGATCCGGGACTTCCCTGCCTTCACTCAGAGTGAGATCCGGAACTCTTTTATCCTCTACATCCAATAGATCTGCACCCGGCGAGTCCAGGCATCAACTGGAGACTCATCAAGTGGGCCTTTGAGGTCAACCCAGATGTGATAACGAAACTCCTAAATGGATGTGTCACCCACCAACACCACCCAACACGCCTTAAGACTGCCAATGTCACTGTTGTCCCTAAGCCCAGGAAGGCAGACATGTCTAACCCCGCTCTTATCGTCCTATCTCCCTCCTTGAATGCCTCAGCAAGCTTCTCGAAAACCTTGTTGCCCAACGTGTCACCTTTGAGGTTGGGAAACTCAACCTGGTTCCATCCAACCAGTTTGGTGGCCGAGATAAATCCTCGGTTATTGATGCGTGTCTCACACTAACACATGACATTCAAGCCGCCTGGAGT